>QJPP01007241.1:600000-1185030 GCA_003996215.1 Jaltomata sinuosa
TAAATGACCATACAGGGGTGAGCTAAACTCTCTTACCTCAGGTATGCAAAAGTTTTTTCTGTAAGCTGCTATACTAATATTTATAACAACACGGATGGCATGGGCAATTACTGAGGAGAGCTATATTTGCTGAAACATCAATTGACGTATATATCAGATCCAATTGTAAGTCAGATATGAAGAAGTAGGTTGAATGAGAAACTTAAACATCCCACTCACTTGAGAAGTTTAACTAGCACCGAAAGAATACCCGCAGCATGGAAGATATCAATAACCTCATTCAGGCTTACAATATTATATTCAAATTCTTCTGCACCCCAAATAGTTGTACCAAAGAACAAATCTACTGAACCAGAAAGGAAATAAAATGCCTTGCATGCATTACTTAGCACCTCTTCATCATCATTTGCATCGACAAGGTCACGAAGAACTATGATTGCTGGTCTCACCTGATAATTGAATCAGTAATGTAAAACATCCAGTAAGTTTGACCTATTTTGAAAGATTAAGAAAAGCAATTTTGTTGCATCACATAATTGCGGACCTAAAAACTTTTCAACCTTCATTAACTGACCCGATAAAAAGGAGGTTCTATTATGCCTCCACAAATCTTTGATATAGTCAACGTGAGTTTTTTCAACAACAAAACACTGGTAGTGTCCAACTTATGCAGCAAAGTATCCAAAGCCCAATGTTGAAGCATAATTACGACTTACAGGATAGAAAACAACTTTCTGCAGTTCCTCCACAACCTATAGTTGGAAAGAAAAGAATTTTCGAATCGATTTGAAGCAATTTAGATAATACAATTTGGATTATAAAATTTGAATTGATTTAAAAATTTAATTTTAAAATATTATGGTTTTTAATTTTTATATAGTTGGGTGTGTTTACAATCTGATCTGATTCAAAAAAACAGAATATATATAGACTAAATAATACTTTTGAATTGTGAACCGTTGTGACTGAATTTTAATGTCACTTTAAACTTGTAGTGCAATGCTACTTTTAATTATTTAAGGCCTAATTTTAAAATTTTGTTACTTTTTGATCTAAAATTAAAATGAAAATAGTTGCTTTTTGAAATTTTGAAATAGAACAAATCGATTTGTAAAATCGAAATAAAAATAGTTGCTTGTTGAAATTTTGAAATAGAACAAATCGATTTGTAAAATCGAAATAAAAATAGTTGCTTGTTGAAATTTTAAAATTGAATAAATTGATTTAAAATCGAAATAAAGATCGTTGCTTGTTAAAAATTTAAAATCGAACAAATCAATTTGTAAGATTAAAATGAAAATAGTTGCTTGTTAAAATTTTAAAATCGAACAAATCAATTTGTAAAATCAAAATGAAAATAGTTGCTTGTTAAAATTTTGAAATCGAACAAATTGATTTGTAAATTCGAAACAAAAATAGTTGTTTGTTGAAATTTTGAAATCGAACAAATCAATTTGTAAATCGAAATGAAAATAGTTGCTTGTTGAAATTTTGAAATCGAAATAAAAATAGTTGCTTGTTGAAATTTTAAAATCGAATAGATTGATTTTGTAAAATCAAAATAAAAGTAATTGTTTGTTGAAATTTTGAAATAGAACAAATCGATTTATATAATCGAATCAAAATAATAAAAAATCAATCAAATTAAATCTATAATAGATCAAGTTTAGATAAGGATTTTAACAAATTAAAATTTTAAATTTCAATTCAAAAATGGCCAAAATCGAACCAAATGAATTTGTGCACAGGCCTATATGAGAGTCCCAACAGCTTTAGACTATGCAAAATCGTAAGAATAAAACAAGTGTGAAGCTTAGAACCACAAGACACAAAAAAAATAAAAATCAACACATCACTCTCTACCTGGAGCTCTAGTGAATCCACTGTTCGTGTAATATTTGCAAGTAGAGGAAAAATAACAACAACAAAAGATTTAAGAATACCCTTACTTTTAGAATCGAAACCTGTGAACATAAATTTGCATCTAAGTAATATACAAGTTGAGTAAAATCAGCAGAAGCAGTCTTAGTCATACTTTAAGAGAACAATTGTCTGAGTTGTTTGATCCCCAACAGCTGTGTATTGTTATCAGCAGACTTGAGAAGAGAAATCATTGATTGAAGATCTAACTATAAACCAACTATTCAGTTACCACATTCAGCCTATAGTTTGGTAACAAAATACAGTAAACCTGTTAATCAACATTGCTTCAGTCTATACTACTACATACGGGGTTTAAAACACACCAGATCAACCTCCTGAAGCTCTGTTCGAATTTTTTGCCTAGGATCAGGTAGGTACCGGAATATTGGAGTTCCTTTCTTAGTAGTACTATCAGAATCAGAATCATTGTTCCGAGCAACGCCAGGATTTGAACGTGAAACCATAAGGATAAAGTAAGTGTGAAGCTACAACCACAATACACTAAAGAATGTACAAGAAAGTCACTCTCTACCTGGAGATTCAACAAATATTTTCTCTTTAGAAGCTCAACAAATTTAGAATACACATTTTCTACAATACGACTCAATTCTGTGAATAAAAAATTACACGTAAATGATATGTAAGTTGAATAAATTCAACAGAAAAGAAACTAGATCAATCTTAGTCATACTACCAGAGAGCACTTCCTTGTATTCTTTGGTCTCCGGCTGCTGCAAATTATTGGGCAAAACACAAGCAGCTATTGACAGAAGAAATAACTGTAAAACAACAAATCAATTACCATTAAAACCACATTCAACCTATAGTTTAGAAACAAAATATAATCAGCTTGCTAATTAACAGAGCTTCAGTTTTTACAACAAAAGGGGTCAGCCACACACTATATCACCATCCGGAAGCTTTTAAAGTAATGGCGACCGCTTAAAATCCTTGTCTGTGAAAAGTCAAGAAGCTTCAATCTACAAGCACAAAATCATTAAGATAAAGCAAGTGTGAAGCTACAATCACATAAATAAGGCACAATAAAGTAATCATGACATCACTCTCTACCTGGAGTTGAAGCCCCATTTTCTCTTTATGATAAGCAGGCGAAATAAATCATAAGATATATCTTCTAAACAAGGAATCCGTTCTGTGATTTTTTTTTGAAGATAAGTGAATAGGAAAATCAAAATAAAATCAACAGAAAAGAAGTTGGAGCAGGTTTAGTCATATTTAAAGGTGTCAATCGGGCCAGTTGACCCGAAATCGGACCGGCCTGGACCCGGTAAAAATCCAGCCCGATTCAGCCCTTAGTTAAAAGGTTGGGTTGGTCCGGGTCCCCTACTATAACTGAAATCGTCTGATTCAATGTTTGAACCCGGAACCGGTCATAATCGGTAATGTCAAGTCGATTAACCGACCTGGCCCGACCCAGCCCAACCCAACTCGACCTGATTTTTTAAATAATAAATAAAAATAATAATAAGTAATTTGTATTTTATTAATAAGATTTTAAAGAAAAATAATATTTTTTTAAAAATATTTTTTTTAATGTAACTCGACCCGGCCCGGTATAATCCAAAATCGAACGAATCACATTGAACCCTTTTGGAACTGGAACGATTGAGCCCGAATAGGACTAACCCGGTACCAACCCGGCCCCAAACCCGACCGGTTCTATTTTTTTCAACTCGGCCCGGCCTCGTCTAGCCCACTAGACACCCATAGTCATATTGTCAGAGAGCAATTTTTGGAATTCTTTGATCGCAAACTGTCGCAGAGATCCACCACCAAGCAAAACACCAGAATTACTGTGGCTACCCAAATCATGAGCAACTTTAGTCTGTGAACACAAAACCATACGAATAAAGCAAGGGTGAAGCTATAACCACAATACACTAAAGAAGACACATGAAAGTAATCAACACATCACTCACTACCTGGAGCTGCAATAGATATTTATTCTCTAGAAGGTCAACCAAAACAAAATATACATCTTCTACAATAAAACTCAATATTGTGAACAAAAATTTGATTGTTAATGCTATGCAAGTTGAATAAAATCAGCAAAAAAGAAGCTGGAGCAGTCTTAGTCATACTATCAGAGAGCATTTCTTTGTATTCTTCGGTTGCTGACAACGGTCGAGTGCTAGCCAAAACACAAACAACCATTGATTGAGAATCTAACGGTAAATAAAATCACATTAAACACGAGCAACCACTTTAATCAGTTATCATTAAAAATCATATTCAGCCTATAGTTTGAAAATAAAATTATCACGACCCAACCCATCGTGAGTGGCACCCACCCAACCCCCGGATGAGCGAACCAATAGAGTTCTACCCTTGCCTAGACTAACAGCCTAAAACCAGCAAGCATAAATAAAAACTAGCAATAGAAATAAGATCACTAATCAAAAACTTATCATTAATAATAAACTGCGGAAATTTTCCACCTAGGAATTGAAAGTCATCGTACCAAACATCAATACCAAATCTAGAGTACGGGGATGCAACGCCAAATAAAATAAGAATAGTTTTTAAGTCCGAACAAATGGACTAAAACTCTAGAGATAATCCCAAGGTAGCTCGAATCATTAGCTCACCCTTGATGATCGGAATCGTCGGTGCTAAATTTGAGGTCTCATCTCAGCCGCTGGAAGATTTCTTGTACTCACCAAAAGAAAGACAAGTGCAGTATCAGTACACCACCACTGTGTACTGGTAGGATCATCAGTCAGTATTCAAGAAAATAGTATATAAAGAGTACGCAAAATTCAGTAACAAGTATGGCAAACATGCAATAATATCACAGGCATCTCTAGACTACAGGTCTCTACCTAACTTGTTACCGCATGAATCCATCTCTTACAGTTCTATTCCACCAACAAGAATAACCATAAACACACCTTACCGTCTAGCCCGGACCTACCCTGGAATCACCTCTAGATAAATACCACAAGTAATGATTTACTCGGCCTAAACCAAGACAATTCAACAATCAACAACAGTTTCCCGGCCGCTCAAGGAACACCAGTCAGTAGCACTTTTCAATAACAACCCGGTCCACTCACGGAACCAATATCAAGTATCACATTCAGTAAAACAACCTGGTCCTCTCACAGAACCAATATCAACCAATGCAATACAATAATCAATAAAACAGTGCAAGATGTAATAAGGTAAACCCGTACCAGGCGTGGTACCCGTGCTAATCAAATGTTATACTTGTACCAAGCGTGGTACCCATGCCAACCATATGTTATACCTGTACCAGGCGTGGTACCCGAGCCAACCGAATATCAGCAACAACAGTCAATAGAATGAACGCACATCCCTTGTAAAACCAACAAGTAAAAACCATTCAAACATAGACTTTAAACCGAACGTAGACATTCCACACAAATCCCTTAGGCAATGTAATGCACACAATTACTTAGACAACGAGTATAATGAATATACACATTCGCAGAAATACAAAATCCATCACTTACCTCGAATGCTCCAAGCTCTATTCAACTCGAGCTTTCCCGTGTTTCGGATTCCTCTCACGTTCTTGGTCTAAAAATAACACATAATGCATACAATTAACATACAGGCCTGTACATTACCCGGATTATACCAAATTCCCAAACCACATGCCATCCATGATCATCCCACCCTTTCCCCGGGCTTTTCCACCGTTAATTCTCCTAGTTTTATCATTTTTTATGGACAAAACAGGAAATTAAACAGCCTATGATCATTTTAACGTACTTAAATCAACACCCAAGAACATACATGTTTGGAACCCCCTTCATCCCCGAATTCCATCATCCCTAGGTCATTCCAACCTTCCCCAATTTCCCTCCTAACAATTCTACCGCATAGGAAATGTAGTACAAAGTGTGGGGAATGAAAACCTTACCTTAGGAATGATTTTTGGCGGAGGAATGAAGAAAATCGCCTGTATTCGCCCAGCCCTTCTCCCAAAACAAACTTGTGAAATTCTGATGTTTTGAGAGCTGTTTCTGCATTAAAAACCCATCGGCCTGCTATAGCGGTCCTCGCTCCTCTATAGCGGTCACCTGCCGCTATAACGGTCTTAAATGAGTTGACCGCCCCTTGACCGCCGCTATAGCGGTAATTTCTACCGCTATAGCTGTAATTTCTACCGCTATAGCGGTGGTCGCTATCGCGCGTAATAGCGCTCTTCACGGGTAGAAAGTTCGTAAATGTGCCAGTTTTGGCCATTTCATAACACACTTGGTTCCCCTAACGTCCCGAAATAACCCTTTCACGTCAAATGCGATTCTGGGAGTTCTACTTACCCAAATTCGATTCTAAAAAATCCCCCGGACTCCTTTATGTCTTGGCTACGTAAAAACTAGCTCAATCTAAGACACCTAAACCCATTTTTACCCGTATTTCCCTAGACTCTACCTCGCTCCAAAACCGGCTGAGGCTAGCCTAGCCGAGAATTTCAAACTCCCAAACCCAGAGTTTTCTAACTCTAAAACTTGGCACGATTGGTCTACCTGTAACGACGAACCCGATCATTACAACAAATACCAATTTACCCATTGTTCATCCCCGAATGATCAGACCTGAAATTACGAAAATAAAAAGAAAGGAAGTGTAGTACCTGAATCCTCAAACAATTAAGGGTACTTGTCCCGCATGTCCTTCTCGGTTTCCCAAGTGGTTTCCTCAACTGGATGATGCTTCCACTGAACCTTCACCATGTCAATCACCTTTGTCCTCAACCTCCGGACATCCCGAGCAAGAATCATAACCGGTTCCTCCTCATAACGAAGATCTTTATCAAAAAGTAACTCATCCCACTTGATGATGTAGTCCCCATCCCTATGGTATCGCTTGAGCATGGATTCATAGAATACCGTATGGACGCCCGACAAACTAGGTGGCAGTGCTAACTTGTAAGCCACTGGCCCTTTAATCTCAAGGACCTCAAACGGATTGATAAACCGAGGGCTAAGCTTGCCCTTCTTACCAAACCGCATAACCCCTTTCATTGGTGACACCTTTAGTAATACTTGTTCACCAACTTGAAAGTCCATGTCCCGGACCTTACGATCTGCATACTCCTTCTACCTGCTTTGAGCAGCCAACAACTTGGTTTGTATGCCCCTTACTTTTTACTGTGCTTCCTTCACTAAATCTACGCCTAGAGGCTTCACATCACTTTCCTCAAACCACCCAACCAGTGATCTGCAGTTTCTCCCATACAGGGCCTCGAATGGTGCCATATTGATACTGGAGTGATAGCTGTTATTGTACGAGAATTCGCACAACGGTAGAAACTGGTACCAATGACCACCGAAGTCCATTACACATGCTCTCAGCATGTCCTTCAATACCTGAATCGTCCTCTCCGACTGACCATCAGTCTGAGGATGGAAGGCCGTGCTAAAGGTGAGTTGTGTACCCAACTCTTCATGTAACTTTCCCCAGAACTTAGAAGTAAACTGCGTACCCCTGTCTGAAATGGTGGACAGTGGTACCCCATGCAGTCTTACAATCTCCTTCACGTAGATCTTGGCCAACTGTTGCGAGTTATAATCTACCCTGACCGGAATGAAGTGAGCGGACTTGGTCAGCCTATCAATAATGACCCAAATTGAGTCATACTTCCCCAATGTCTTGGGAAGACCCGTCACGAAATCTATGGCTATTCTCTCCCACTTCCACTTTGGAATCGGCATCCTCTGAACTAGTCCTGCAGGTCTCTGATGTTCATATTTTACCTGCTGGCAATTCTGACACTTGGACACAAAATCAACTTGTCCCTTTTCATCCCAGGCCACCAGTAACGCTGCCTCAAGTTCCTGTACATTTTGGTTACACCCGGATGGATCGAGTACCGCGAACCATGAGCTTCTGTCAGAATTTTTGGAATTATATCATCTACCTGAGGAACAAAAATCCTCTCCTTGAAATGTAATACACCACCAGAGTCTAACATGACATCTCTGAACTCCTCGAATATCACCTTACTTCGCAACTTGCCCAATTTCGGATCCTGAAACTATTTTGCCTTTATTTCCTCTATGAAGGTGGCCTTGACCTCAAGGCTGGCCAATAACCCGCCTTGGTCTGAGACACCCAAGTGCATGAACTTGGCCTCCAGAGCCTGAATTTCCTTAGCTAGCGGTCGTTTGGACACCCCCAAACAAGCCAAGCTACCCATGCTATAGTTTTCCGGCTCAATGCGTCTGTCACCACATTAGCCTTACCCAGATGGTACTGAATGGTCACATCATAATCTTTCAATAACTCTATCCACCTTCTCTGCCTCAGATTCAAATTCTTCTGAGTGAAAACGTGTTGCAGACTACGATGATCTGTGAATACTTCACACTTGACACCATAAAGATAGTGTCTCCAGATTTTCAATGCAAACACCACCGCTGCCAACTCTAAATTGTGAGTCGGGTAATTCCTCTCATGCACCTTCAACTGCCTGGATGCATAGGCTATCATATTCCTATTATGCATCAAGACAGCACCCCAACCAGAATGTGAAGCATCACAGTAAACAATAAAGTCTTTACCTTCAACCGGCAAGGACAATATGTGAGCCGTGGTCAAAAGTGTCTTAAGATTTTGGAAGCTCTCCTCGCACTTGTCGGACCACACAAATGGTACCTCCTTCTGTGTCAGCCTGGCCAGGTGAGTAGCAATAAAAGCAAAGTCCTTCACAAACCTCCGGTAGTACCCCACGAGTCCAACAAAACGTCTCACCTCTGTCACAGAGCTAGGCCGGACCAACTCTTAACTGCCTCAATTTTCTGGGGATCCACCATCACCCCCTATTCTGACACCACATACCCCAAAAATGCCACAGAAATCAACCAAAACTCACACTTAGTGAATTTTGCATAAAGCTTTTGGTGCCTCAAGATGTCCAACACAATGCGAAGATGATTAGCATGCTCCTCCCTACTCTTGGAGTAGATCAAAATATCGTCAATGAACACGATAACAAGAGAATCCAAGTAGGACTTAAACACCCCATTCATCAAACTCATGAATGCTGTCGGCGCATTGGTCAAACCAAACGACATTACTAGAAACTCGTAATGTCCATTACCGAGTCCGAAAAGCAGTTTTCGGAATATCCTCAGGTCTAATATTTAGCTTATAGTAACTCGACCTCAAGTCAATTTTCGAAAACACCGATGCACCCTGAAGCTGGTCAAATAAATCATCTATTCGGGGTAAAGGACACTTATTCCGGATGGTCACCTTGTTCAGTTGTATGTAGTCTATGCACACTACCATCCTTTTTTTTCACAAACAAACCAGAGCCCCCCAAGGTGAAGCACTAGGACGTATAAATCCCTTATCTAGGAGTTCCTGCAGTTGAGTCTTAAGTTCCCTTAACTCTGCCGGAGCCATTCTATACGGAGGAATAGAGATGGGACGAGTGCCTGGCTCCAAATTGATACAAAAATCTATATCTCTGTCCGGAGGCATACCAGGCAGATCCACTGGAAGCACCTCTACAAATTTGGACACCACCGGAACTGACTCAATAGAAGGGGACTCCATACTATCATCCCGGAGATGAGATAAAAAGGCTAGACACCCCCTTCCCACTAGTTTCCTATCCCGAACAAATGATATAATCCTATCTGGCTTAGGCATGTATACACATTCCCACTCTAATCTATCCTTACCTGGAATTTCTAGAGTCACAGTTTTGGTGTTACAGTTCAACACAGTATGATAAGGAGATAGCCAGGTCATACCCAAGATAATATCAAAATCAGTCATATCCAAAATCACTAAATTTACCCAAGCACGTAGCCCCACAAATACCACAAAATAGTCACGATACACATGAGTCACAATCACCAACTCTCCAATCGGGGTAGATACATGGATAGGGGAATCAAGGATATCGCAATTCAAATTCAGACCTAAAGAAAAACTAACATACACATAAGAATATGTGGATCCTGGGTCAAATAATACTGAGGCCATTTTATCACAGACAAGAATAGTACATGTGATCACCGCATCTGAGGCTTCTGCCTCAATCCTTCCTGGAAAAGCATAGCAATGTGCTCGATCATCAATTTGGGAAACTTCCCGGGCTGGCTGCGCCGTCGTTCCCTCGGTCTCCTCGGCCTCCTTCGAAATTACCTCGCCCACCCTGTGGACGACCCTTAGCATTACCACCTCTGCCTACCGGAACCACTGCTCTAGTCTGCTGCTGACCCTGATTTCCTGCCTGCCTATGTGGACACTCCCTCTTAAAGTGGCCCAACTCACCACAATGGAAGCAACCACGTTCCAAAGTAGGCCTGCTAGCTGATGTATAAGATGCCCTCTGGCCTCTAGGAGCTGAAGACTGAGCTCCCTGACGACCACCTGTAGTAGCTGGCAGAGCTGACTGAATAGGAAGAGTCGAGTAAGCCTGCTGATGCTGGCCCCTGGAGTATGAGCCACCAAAATTTCCCTCATTCCGGGGACTTTTGGCTAAAGCCTTAGCATGCCCCGCTTGCCTAATTCCCTCAATCTTCTTCACATAGTCCACCACATCATTAAAACCCTTCCCTGAAGAAGTCATCTGCACTGTCAGTACCTACAGATTAATATTTAGACCCTTGACAAACAACCGGATCCGTTCCTCCTCGGTACCCATCATCTATGTAGAAAAATGAGACAATACATGAAACTTAGCCTCAAAAGCCGAGACCGACATGCCACCCTGCTCCAAGTTCAGAAACTCATCCTTTTTCCGGTCCCTCAAAGTACGGTTAACGTACTTCTCTAGAAACAAGGCATGGAACTGCTCCCAAGTCAGTGGAGGTAGGATAGATGACCAACACTCAACATGAGACCTCCACCACTGCTTGGCATCACCCTGCAGCTGAAAAGTGACAAACTCCACCCCATGCTGACTTACAATACCCAACTTATGCAACCTCTCATGGCAATCCAGGATGAACTCATAGGCATCCTCCTTGTCTGTACCCTGAAACATCGGAGGTTTCAGCTTAAGGAACTTAGTCAGCATCTCATGCTCATTACCTGTCATCACTGGGCCTAATATTGGCCTGAGAAGATCATTTGTGCCCGAAGCTGCATCCATCCTTGGTGTAGTAGTAACTGTTGGAGTATCCCAGGCCTGATTTGCATAAGCTGCGGGTATGGCTCCAGCACCAACCAACCCACTCGAAATATCCCATGCCTGCCTGAAATCTTTCGGTGTCATGTTAGGAAGGCCTGCACCCTCAACCGGTGTCGCCTCCTCCTGAGCCCCTCCATCTTCTACCACTACTTCTTCTACATCCGCAACCACATGATCCTGAGGTGGGGGAGGGGTTACCTCACGTGCAGCAGCAGCAGCTCGAGCTCCACCCCTAGCGGGTGCAGCTTCAGCTCGTCCCCTGCCCCTTCCCCTACCTCTGCCACGAACTGCCAGGCCCGCTACGGGGACTGCTGGGACTGCTGGCCTTGCTCTGTTATTCCTTGTAGTAACCATCTACGGACAGAAGAGTGAATGAATTTATATACCAATTTGTATCACCAGATACCAATTGAAATCGAGTTATAGCACGAAGGAAAAGAAGGAAGAGATAATTTTTCCTAAAGCCCCATAACCTCTCGAAGAAAAGTACGGACGTCTCAGCACCGTTCCGCAAGACTCTACTAGACTTGTTTGGTACAATGATATCAACGAACCTAGGCTCTGATACCATCTTTGTCACAATCCAACCCATCGTGAGTGGCTCCCACCCAACCCCCGGATGAGTGAACCAATAGAGTTCTACCCTTGCCTAGACTAACAGCCTAAAACCAGCAAGCATTGATGAAAACTAGCAATAGAAATAAGATCACTAATCAAAACCTTATCATTAATAATAAACTGCGGAAATTTCCCACCTAGGAACTGAAAGTCATCATACCAAACATTAATACCAAATCTAGAGTACGGGGATACAACCCCAAACAAAATAAGAATAGTTTTTAAGTCCAAACAAATAGACTAAAACTCTAGAGATAATCCCAAGGTAGCTAGAATCATTAGCTCTCCCTTGATGATCGGAATCGCCGGTGCTAAATCTGAGGTCTCGTCTCAGCCACTGGAAGATTTCCTGTACTCACTAAAAGAAAGACAAGTGCAGTATCAGTACACCACCACTGTGTACTGGTAGGATCATCAGCTAGTATTCAAGAAAATAGTATATAAATAGCATGCAAAATCCAGTAACAAGTATGGCAAACATGCAACAATATCACAGGCATCTCCAGACTACAGGTCTCTACCTAGCTTGTTACCGCATGAATCCATCTCGTATAGTTCTATTCCACCAACAAGAATAACCATAACCACACCTTACCGTCTAGCCCGGACCCACCTTGGAATCCCCTCTAGACAAATACCACAAGTAATGATTTACCCGGCCTAAACCAAGACCAATTCAATAATCATACAACAGTTTCCTGGCCACTCAAGGACCACCAGTCAGTAGCACTTTTCAATAATAACCCGGTCCACTCACAGAACCAATATCAAGTATCACATTCAGTAAAACAACCCGGTCCTCTCACGAAACTAATATCAACCAATGCAATACAATAAGCAATGAAACAGTGCAAGATGCAATAAAGTAAACCCGTACCAGGCGTGGTACCTGTGCCAACCGAATGTTATACCCGTACCAGGCGTGGTACCCATGCCAACCATGTGTTATACACGTACCAGGCGTGGTACCCGAGCCAACGGAATGTCAACAACAACAGTCAATAGAATGAATGCACACCCCTTGTAAAACCAGCAAGTAAAAACCATTCAAACATAGACTGTAAACCAAACTTAGACATTCCACACAAATCCCCTAAGAAATGTAATGCACACAATTGCTTAGACAATGAGTATAATGAATATACACATTCGCAGAAATACGAAAGCCATCACCTACCTCTAATGCTCCAAGCTCTATTCAACTTGAGCTTTCCCGTGTTCCGGATTCCTCTCACGTTCTTGATCTAAAAATAACACATAATGCATACAATTAACATACAGGCATGTACATTACCTAGATTATACCAAATCCCCAAACCCCAGGCCACCCATGATCATCCCACCCTTTCCCCGGGCTTTTCCACCGTTAATTCTCCTAGTCTTATTATTTTTTACGGATAAAACAGGAAATTAAACAGCCTATGATCATTTTAACATACTTAAATCAACACCCAAGAACATACATGTTTGGAACCCCCTTCTTCCCTGAATTCCATCATCCCTAGGTCATTCCAACCTTCCCCAATTTCCCTCCTAGCAATTCTATCGTATAGGAAACGTAGTACAAAGTATGGGGAACGAAAATCTTACCTTAGGAACGATTTTTGGCGGAGGAATGAAGAAAATCGCCTGAATTCGCCCAGCCCTTCTCCCAAAACAAACTTGTGAAATTCTGATGCTTTGAGAGCTGTTTCTACATTAAAAACTCATCGGCCCACTATAGCGGTCCCCGCTCTGCTATAGCAGTCCCGCTATATTGGTCACCTACCGCTATAGCGGTCTTAAGTGAGTTGACCGCCCCTTGACCGCCGCTATAGCGGTAATTTCTACCGCTATAGCGGTGGCCGCTATCACTCGTGATAGCGCTCATCACGGGCAAAAAGTTCATAAATATGCCAATTTTGGACATTTCACAACACACTTGGTTCCCCTGACATCCCGAAATAACTCTTTCACGTCAAACGCGATTCTGGGAGTTCTACTTACCCAAATTTGATTCTGAAAAGTCTCTCGGACTCCTTTATGTCTTGGCTACGTGAAAAACTAGCTCAATCCAAGACACCTAAACCCATTTTTACCCAGATTTCCCTAGACTCTACCTCGCTCCAAAATCGACCGAGGCTAGCCTAGCCCAGAATTTCAAACTGCCAAACCCGGAGTTTTCTAACTCTAAAACTTGGTACGATTGGTCTACTCGTAATGACGGGACCGGCCGTTATAAAAATACAATAAGCTAGCTAATCAAGAGCTTCAGTCTCTACAACATAAAGGGTCAGCCACACACCTTATCACTATCCAAAAACTTTTTAACTAATGATGGACTTTTAAAATCATTATCTTTGAAAACCCAGGAAGATTCAGCCTGTGAACACAAAGCCATTAAGATAAAGCAAGTGTGAAGCTACAACCACATAAAGAAGGAGGCATAATCAAGTAATCAAGACACCACTTTCTACCTGGAGTCGACCATCAAGACCATAAGATATAACTTCAACAAAACGAACCCATTCTGTGAATATTATTTTTTTTACAGATAAGTGAATATGCAAATCGAAATAAAATGGTAGAAAAAAAACTCTAGCATGCTTAGTCATACTGTCAATGAGCAATAATTGGAATTCTTCGATAGCAAACTGCAGCAGAGAGCTACCACCACCAGAATTACTGCCGGTACCAAAATCATTGTTTGTGAGAACATGAGCAGCTTTAGTCTGTAAGCACAAAACCATAAGGATGAAGCTACAACCACCACAATACACTAAAGAAGTAATCAAAACATAACTCTCTACCCTGACTTCTAAGAAAACAAAAGACTTAACACATGGCACCGGTATTCAAGATATACCAATCTTTTTTTGGTAAGCAAAATTATGTATTGATATCAAAGTGATATTTACAGAACTAAATAAGCGGCAACCACTTGTTTCTCAAAAAAAAACTGCAGCCAATCTGACTAAAAAATGCCTGCTACATTGGGACTATTCCATTCAAAAGTAGTTGCCTAAGACTCAACTAAAACTGTAAGTAAACTGATCGCAGACCAACACAAAGAACTTTGCAGAAAAAAGACAGAGAAAAGGAACCAGAGCTATACTAAGGTATACCAATTTTTTTTGATAAGGTGTATTCAAGGTATACCAATCAAATAATCCAATTGGTATGCAACAATACCCAAATTTGAAAATAACAATACACTAAAAAAAAGGACCCAACTTGAGAAAAACAACAATACACTTAAAAAAATAAGATCCAAATTAAGAAAAACAACAATACACTAACAGTGTGTTTGGATGGTTGTTATCTATTGTATTGTATTGTGTTGTTAGTTTAAATACAATGTTTATTTTGATTGTTACTTAAATTTTATTGTATCGTACCGTGTCAATCCATCGTTAAACGATGAAAAGTTCCATTTTATGTAACGATCGATTTGGTACGATCGCATCATTACCTTATATATTTTTTTCTCATTTATTTTATCCTCTATCCTACCTTTATATAGTAGCCCTACATCATACCCTACTTTTCTTGTAGGTTTATCCTTCAAATTGTTGATGTGTGAGATTATATAACAACGGAAAACAATACAATCTATCCAGACATTATATTCATTAAAACAATACAATACGATACAATACTAACACAATATAATACAATACGATACATTATGAAATAATACGTTAAAAAAAGAACCCTTTCTTAATGTCCTCTCCATCTTCCTCTGCAACCCCATTACAACTTGACATCTTTCTTTTACTGCAAAAATGATATATAATAGGTATGTAGTACTACACAAAGTGTATCCTATAATTGAATCCCTAAAACTAACGGGAAAGTAAAAAAGAAAAGAAAAACAAAGAGAGACTCTTAACACTAAAAGGATGAATTATACAACTAAAATTCTTAGTTTGATGAGACTTAGAGAGTAATCGAAGGTGGAAGTCATTTGATTCTACTTGAAGAACTCCTTCGATTGAAGGCTTAACAAATAGTGCATATTTAATTTTATTTTGTTAATAGACTAAATTTTAAAAAAAAATCCTAAAACTAATTTTTGATTTTAAAAATATCACGTAATTTTAAAAAGTTACTAATAAACTTATTTTCTTTATTCTTTTGGACTTGACCTAATTAAAAAAAAAATATAATCCCTCTTTCATTCAAATCCAATCAAAACTCATTACTGAGTAGAAGAGGAATTGAGTTTTTCTTATTTGAGTAGAGTCTGAGCCGGGTCTGGAGGGGTAAAAGAATGGATATAAGTGTCACAACTCGGGACTATACCTCGGACGTAACGAACTTGGTATTAAAGTATGACTCAGGGTCCTAGGGTATCTACGAAGCCGTGTCAAGTAGAGTCTGTTTTATAGGTGTGAAGCGCGCCATACTTATAAAAGGGAGGCTACGAGGCATTTAGGAATGTTTTCCTTTCTTCATGTTCCACTTCGTGCTAAAAAGCCTAGTTATTAAGAAAGTTATACTAACTCCAGAATTTCTGCGTTTCAGGTCATGCCTCCAAGAAGAACCACCAGACAAGGGGCCGCAACTGGAACCTCAGTCCCCCAGGGACGAATGCTGAAGAGG
Source organism: Jaltomata sinuosa (assembly GCA_003996215.1). NCBI lineage: Eukaryota > Viridiplantae > Streptophyta > Magnoliopsida > Solanales > Solanaceae > Jaltomata > Jaltomata sinuosa. The sequence goes on from QJPP01007241.1 coordinate 616,271, forward strand.
TTCACCCTACCCATGGGATGCAAACCCGATATGGAGTCTGCATTGCTGACCCCATCGCTCCTACTGGAATCCCACCAGTCACCCCTGCTACTGCTCCTACTACTGATCCTGTTATTATTCCTACTCGAGCCTGCAAGATCGGTACTACTCGAGTTCAGTCTTCGCAGGGCGAAGTTACTAATGTTGAATTCAAGCAGACTATGTAGATGCTTTCTCAGATTGTGTCCTCTCAGTCTCGCCGGTCAGGCGGTGTTGGTGCTAACACCGAATCCTCAGATGCTACTAGAGTAGATAGTTCAAGCGACTGAACTCACCAGCTTTCACAGGGTCCAACGTCGAGGAAGATCCTCAAGATTGTGTGGACGAAATGGAGAAGATATGCAGAGGCATGCATGCTAGTGATACTGAAGGGGTGGAGTTGGCAGCCTATTAGCTGAAAGGGGGTGGCCTATCAGTGGTATGATAAGTGGGAAGAGATAAGGGGTGAGGATGTTGATCCAGCTGTTTGTGAAGACTTTTTCGAAGCCTTTCTTGATCACTTCTTTCCTCAAGAAATGAGGGAAGCCAAGGGGAAGGAATTTGTTAACTTGAGGCAAGGAAAGATGAGTGTCAAGGAGTATACCTTGAAGTTTAATTAGCTGGCCCATTATGCTCCAGATATGGTATATGATATGAGGGCTCGAATGAGGAAGTTCACAAATGGCATCTCTGGTGACTTGGTATTGGCTTACAAGGCAGCAATGTTGAACAAGGACATGGACTTACCCTGGTTGGTGGTTTACATTCAGCAGGTTGAGGATGAGAAAAAGAAGCAAATTAAGGTCGAGGAGCGTCAGAATAAGAGGAGCAGGCCGGCAGACCATGAGCTGACTCAGCAATATAGTGGTAAGGGTGATATACATTGGCCAAGGAAGAAGTCTTGGAGATATGCTCATTCATCGTCTAGTGCTCCTACCCCTAGACAATCGGATGATCAGCGGTTTCAGTCCAGCTATGGCTCCAGAATACAGGGTACTGAATCTCAGGGCAGTGTGGCCTAGTCAGCTCCATCTTATGCTCCTTGCGCCACTTGTGGTAAAGTTCACCGCGGTCAGTGTTTAGCAGGCAAGGGTGTGTGTTATGGTTATGGACAGCCTGGCCATATCCACAAGGAGTGTCCTCAGGCTAAGAGAACTTTTGGGGGAAACAAGGCTTCAGCCCCTACTTCATCAGCCCCAAATGCTAAAGGAGCTACTTCTGGTACAGGCGGGGGTCGAAACCGTCTCTATGGGCTATCTACTCGCCAGGAATAAGAGTCTTCGCCTGATGTTGTCATGGGTATGTTATGGATTTTCTCCCGTGATGTTTATGTATTACTTGATCCTGGCTCTACCTTATCTTATGTGACTCCTTATGCGGCTGTAAATTTTTGATTTTTCTCCCGAAAATATTCCTGAACGCTTCTTAGTTTCCACCCCAGTCAGTGATTCCATTGTTGCTAGAAGAGTCTATAAGAATTGTATTGTGACTATCCTACTTAGGGAAATGGGGGTGGATTTGGTAGAATTAGATATGGTAGAGTTTGATGTAATTTTGGGGATGGATTGGCTTCACTCTTGCTATGCTAACATGGATTGTAGAACTAGAAAGGTCAAATTTTGCTTTCCTAATGAACCAGTCCTAGAATGGGAGGGTAGCCCCGTAGCGCCTAAAGAAAGGTTTATCTCCTATCTTAGAGCTCAAAAGATGATATCCAAAGGGTGTTTGTACCATTTGGTTCAAGTTAGGGATTCTAATATTGAAAGCCCTCTACTCCAGTCCGTCCCTATCGTTAATGAATTTCCTAAAGTATTTCCTGAGGACCTCCCCGGAGTTCCTCCTGATAGAGAGATAGATTTTGGAATAGACCTTCTGCCTGACACCAGACCCATTTCTATTTCACCTTACAGAATGGAGTTGAAAGAGTTAAAGGAACAATTGAAAGACCTCCTTGATAAGGGTTTCATCCGTCCTAGTGTCTCTCCTTGGGGTGCTCTCGTTCTCTTTTTGCGTAAGAAAGATGGTTCTCTTCGCATGTGTATTGATTATCGCCAACTGAATAAAGTGACAGTGAAAAACAAGTACCCTCTTCCCAGAATTGATGACCTTTTTGACCAACTTCAAGGTGCTAAATATTTCTCCAAAATAGACCTCTGTTCGGGTTACCATCAGTTAAAAGTTAGGGAGGTTAATATTCCTAAGACTGCTTTCCATACTCGATATGGCCATTTCAAATTCTTGTTCATGTCCTTTGGTCTTACTAACACTCTTGCAGCCTTCATGGATCTTATGAACAGGGTGTTTAAGTAGTTTCTGGATATGTTTGTAATAATGTTTATTGATGACATCCTGGTTTACTCTCGGAGTGAAGAGGAGCATGCCTATCACCTCCGAATTGTGCTACAGACTCTTAATGAGCGAGAATTATATGCCAAGTGTGCGAATTTTAGCTAGACTCGGTGGCTTTGCTCGACCATATTGTGTCTAGTAAGGGGATTAAGGTAGATCCTCAAAAGATTAAAGTGGTGAAGAAATGGCCCCGACCCACGACTCCGATGAACATTAGGAGCTTCTTGGGTTTGACAGGATATTATAGGAGGTTTGTGGAAAATTTCTCATCTATAGCCGCTCCATTGACAAAGTTGATGTAGAAAAAGGTTAAGTTCGTATGGTCCAATATTTGCGAGGGCAACTTTGAAAAGCTGAAGGATCGTTTGACCTCTGCCCCTGTCCTGAGTCTACTTGAGGGCATTGAGGGGTTTGTGGTTTATTGTGATGTGTCCCGGGTGGGACTTGGATGTGTACTTATGCAACATGGGAAGGTTGTGGCATATGCTTCCAAACAACTTAAGGTTCACAAAAAGAACTACCCAACCCATGACCTTGAGTTAGCGGTGGTGGTTTTTGCACTCATGATTTGGCATCATTATTTGTATGGAGTGCACGTGGACATCTTCACTGATCATAAAAGTTTGCAGTATTTTTTCACCCAGAAAGAGGAGAATCTCAGGCAAAGGAGGTGGCTCGAATTGCTGAAGGACTACGACACGAGCTTGCACTATCACCCAGGTAAGGCTAACGTAGTTGCTGATGCTCTTAGCAGGTTGTCTATGGGGAGTCTTTCTCATGTGTAGGAGGAAAAGAGAGGATTGGTGAAAGACATTCGCCGGCTTGCCAACTTGGGGGTTCGGCTACTAGACTCCGAGGACGACAGGATTATGGTGCATGAGATGGCTAAGTCATCCTTGGATGCTGAGGTGAAGGAAAAACAAGCTAATGACCCCATACTTATGCAAATTAAGGAGGATGTGAGGAAGTAGAAGATTATAACTTTCAAAATAGGAGGGGATGGCATCTTGCGGTATCAAGGGAAAGTGTGTGTGCTGAATGTGGACGGCTTACGCGAGAGGATCTTGGCCAAGTTTCATACTTCTAAGTACACTATTCACCCTGGCTCTACTAAGATGTACCATGATTTGAAAGAGTTGTATTGGTGGAATAATATAAAGAGAGATATGGCCGACTTTGTTGTTAAGTGTTCCACCTATCAACAAGTTAAGGTTGAACACCTAAGGCCTGGTGGTATGTACCAAGACATAGCTATCCTGATGTGGAAGTGGGAGATGATAAACATGGATTTTATTACTGGTCGCTCGCGTTCGCGTAACCAATATGACTCCATCTGGGTCATTGTTGATAGGATGCCCAAGTCTTCCCATTTTCTACCTGTGAGAACAACTTATTCAGGGGAAGATTATGCGAAGTTATACATTCAAGAAATTCTCAGATTGCATGGTGCACCGGTGTCCATTATATCTGATAGAGGGACGGAATTCACTTTGCAGTTTTGGAGAGCTTTCCAGAAAGGTTTGGGTACGCAGGTGAACCTCAGTACCACTTTTCATCCTCAAACGGATGGGCAAGCGGAGTGCACTATTCAAACCCTGGAAGATATGTTGAGAGTGTGCGTCATTGATTTCAAAGGAAGTTGGGTATATCACTTGCCTCTTATTGAATTTGCCTACAACAATAACTACCACTCAAGTATACAGATGGCACCATTTGAGGCTCTTTATGGTAGGAGGTGTAGATCGCCTATTCGATGGTATGAGGTGGGCGAAGCTAAGTTTTTAGGTCCAGACCTTGTGCACTAAGCGATGGAGAATGTTAAGACCATTCGAGAGAGGCTAAAGACTGCCCAAAGTCGCCAAAAGTCTTATGCTGATGTTAGAAGGAGGGAGTTGGAATTCGTCATTGGCAATTGTGTGTTCTTGAAAGTCTCTCCTATGAAGGGAGTTATGAGGTTTGGGCGGAAGGGTAAGCTCAGTCCTCGTTATATTGGCCCTTATCAAATTTTGAGGAAAATTAGAAATATTGCTTATGAGTTGGAGTTACCCGCGAATTTGGCATCGGTTCATCCCGTATTCCATGTGTCTATGCTCAAAAAGTGTATGGGTGATCATTCACTGGTAGTTCTTATAGCGAACATTGAGGTGAAAGATTCATTGTCATATGAAGAAGTCCCTGTAGAAATTTTGGATCGGCAAGTTCAAAAGTTAAGGACCAAAGAAATAGCTTCGGTGAAAGTGTTATGGAGGAATCAGAAAGTGAAAGAAGCTACTTGGAAATCGGAGGAGGATATGAAGGCTAGATACCCCACTTTGTTCGCTTCTTCAAACGAGGTTAATTAAGGTGCGAATCCCTAGCTTGTTTCCAATTCCTTTGTATGTTATTCCATAATATTTCTTTCGCACTCTTATGTCATGCTAAAAGTGTCCTTAATCATCATTCACGAACGAATGATCTCAAGGGGGAGATATTGTTACATCTCGCATTTCTTAAATCTTAAAGTGTGGGGAGATATACCTTGAAGACAGAAACTCATCTAATTTTGAAAGTTAAAACGGAAGGAAAAATGGACCGTTTAAAGAGACAACGGTTCATTCTCCCCACTGTTGCCAGAATCAGAAGTTCGTCGAATTTTGAAGGTTAAAACAGAAGGAAAAATGGACTGTTTTGAGAGACAACGGTCCGTTCTCCCCACTGTTGTCAGTACCAAAAACCCATCAAATTTTGGAAGTTAAAACGCTTGAGAAAATGGTCCGTTTGTGATCAAAACAGACCGTTTTGGCATTCATTTTTTATGCATCTTTCCTTTCCTAGACAATCATGATTTTAATTGAAATTGCCTATAAATAGGACTCATAGGGCATTTTTATGGGAACTTCTTTCCAAGATAGTTTCAAACACTCCTCTCCCTCAAAACACCAATCTTACAAGTATCAAAGGCTAGGGTTTCCACAAGAGTTCCTCTCCACAACTTTCTTCTCCAAGGTACGCAGAACGATCCTATTTCAAAGTATTTTCTAACACCATGGTTTTCGACCCTTATGCAAACGCTTATACTATTTTGAATATGAACTTAGAGTTGCAAGTATAGTCCTACTAGTTTTACTTAAAACTCATGAAATTGTGATTTCCCTACCTTTTACTTGAGATTGCTTCTGTATATACATACTGAATTGTACTGGAAAGGGGATTTGAATGGTTTTTACTCGTTCTTCCAAATATCCAAAAGACTTTAAATGGTTTATTGTTCTGGAAAGTATCGTTAGTTTAACGGTCTTTAAGAATGGATTGAATTGAGACAAGATTATTGTTTTTCTTAAATGAACCCTATGAAATGGGCATAATGAATTGTTGACAGACCTTATGGGTTCTATATTGATGAAATGAATGACTTGCAAGTCTTGGTATGACGATACCAATAACGGATTATGCCCCTAACATAATTGTATTATTATTGAATGATATTCTTAAAGGTATGGAAAATGGTAATAATTTGGGCTTTAAGAGAATTAGATGGTTAATCGAAAAGGTGTGAGGCTAAACGTCTCAGCACCCGAAACCTGTGTTTGGCCGACATAGGGATGGTTCGATCCTAACTTGGGATGACCTTATCTTTTCCTCTATGAGGATGATTGTGCTGACCATATAGTATTGAAATCTCAACTCATGCGACAAACATGGGTTGGGTCTTAGCCGGCCGAGCATTGATCGAACCCACATAGTATGTGGTGTTAAATAAAAGTCAGTGATACTATCTAGTTCAAAAGTAAATGATAGAAGTCTATTGTTTTTCTCTTAATGGGATTTTCTATGGATATTTGTTGTTATTGTATAGGAAGTATTTTAAATGCCAACTTTTCAGACAAAGTATATTGTATTTATTTTCTCTGTTCTGTGTACCACTACATTCCACGTACTGACCGTCTTCGGACGGCTAAATCGTTGTATGATGTAGGTTCAAAGGCACCTTCTTGTGGTACTACACAACACTAGACTCAAGCAGACAGATCTAGCTTTTGCTAAGCCTTCCATCCTTTGGAAGACACCTTTATGATAGATAGTTATAGTATTTCATTTTATGGTATTGCCGGGGCCTTGTCCCGGTATGGATGATCTCCTTTATTTATGGAATAGAGGCTTCGTAAATTATGTATGATTAGATCCTTAAGGTTTGGTTTTGACTCATTTATATTGAACCAGACATTTTAGTATTTTGCCCATTTCATCAACTCTTTATTATTGAATGTGCTTATTATGAATGTAAAGGGGTCTTCTCAGGCCTTCTTTGGTCTGGGATGCCCGTTACGTCCGGGACCTAGTCCTGGGTCGTGACAATAAGTGATTTTTTAAAGTCATGTGACATATTTGAAATTAAAAAAAATTACGATAAATTTAGGTTTGTTAACGAAAAGGATAAATATGAATCATTTGTTAGACAATGAGGTATATATGTACCATCTTTTTAGTGAGGGGTATATTTGCTCTAAATCGCACAATTGAGGGGTATATTTGTCCCTTCTCCCTAAATAAAATGACACAATAACAACTTACACCTATTTTGGGAGATAGAGAGGTTGTTTTCAATAGATCCTCGACTCATGAAAAATTCAATAAATATATGATAATTTTACTATATTATATTTTAAATATAATAAATTCTAATATTTTGGAAAACACATTGAGAAATGGTTATAGGTAATAATAAAGACAAAATTAGAATTAAGTGATAAATTATCTCTTGATTTTTTATAAAGGCATATATTTGTCAAATATTAATTTTAAATTTATATATAATTAAATTTTATTTTTAAATTAATTCAACTGTGAAATTATACTTGTGCAATAAATAGCATGCTTGTAATTACATTGTAATTATATTATGATAAACAAATAGGTCTCGTAATTACTATACCATGTAATTAGATTGAGTGATTCTTATTCTACTGATTACAACTAATTTCAATTATCGGGTAATATTTCAAACAGACCCTTAAAATTATCGCCAAATTCTATTTAGATACCTCAAACAATGTTTTTACCTATTGAATTCTAACTTCAATCATTGTATTTTTATACACAAAATGTTGATATGGCCAAAAAAATTACTTTTCACATCTCTCAAGTGCGTGGGGAAATATGATATCTTTCTTTTTTCTTTTTATCATATTCATTTTTTCTTTGAAATGAAAGTGTTTACCCCGAAAATAATACAATTATATTTATTAACATGACTCAAGAACAAGCGATTAAAATAATCAATAATACATAATTAAGATAATATAACTTGCTTAATTAATGTGAATAAGATTACTAACAAGTGTGAAGCAAAATGAAATTAAATAATGAAGTAAAAGAGTAGAAATAACTTGAAGTTTGACGCTGAAGCTAGTAGCGTCACCAGAAAAGCTCGATGTTATTGATATTAAACAAAACAAAGAGTAACAGAGCTTAAGAGCAGTATATTACTCGTAAATGAATGAATATTAGATGGAATAAGTGACACAGTATATTTTTATACTGATTAGGATTCAATGTGGATCTTAGTCTAGTCCCTTTGGATTGCAAGGGATTTTCTCTGCAAGTCCTTGAATGGTAGTTGAGTGCAAATAACCTTAAGGTGTAGTTCCTACGTCTATACTCAAACTTTTTCTCTTTTGATACAATGTCTCACCAATTATATTTTCTCTCTTCTTTATTCTATTTACGCAGTAGATCACTCAGAAACTACAATGCTTATTAAGAGTAGAACAAAGGACTTTGGGAAGGCTTTAGACAAAAGTATATTCTTCTTGGCCTTCGAGGTTTGATTATATAGGAGACATGAAGAGGACCGTTGATTCCTTAACCAGAGTCATAAAACTGCCAAATAAAACGTGTTCCATGCCAAAATATCACAAGTACCGCCTCGACAGTCAACCTTCATCATCACTAGCCACTATTACAAGCATCACTACCAATCACCATTACCACATTAATTACCGATTACTATTGGCTATATATCACCACTATCATCCATTATATATATCGACAACTACTTCTATCAATCACCATCACTATTAGCTATCACTATCGTCCATCACAATTGGCAGCTGACATTACAAACTGCCACCATAACCACTACTATCAACCACCATCACCACTAGTTACCATCCACTGCTACCACTATTAGCTAACACGACTAGCAACCACCACCCAAATGGCATCTACAACCACTACAGTTAGACTTCACCGTGATCAACCACCATAAAACATTTCTAAAATTGTCGACATAATATCACATTCATTAGTATTTTATTCGAAATTTATATTTATAATTTTTTTAGGGAAAAACTTTTATCCATTGAGATGTTGAGAAAACAAAAAATTCTAATTATATATTCAAATCTTAATATAACATCTTATTTAGATGTGTAGTTATATTCAAACATCTCAATATTCAGATGTATATTCAAATATACTGCATAAGAACAATATATACCCAGTATATTTTCACAAGTGAGGTCGGATGTACGCAAATTTTACCCATACTTTGTTGGGCAAAAAGGTTGTTTCGTATAAACCCTCGGCTCTAGAAACATTTGGATTATCTGGGGTTATTGCTTATGCAAGAATCAAATATAAGGATAGTAATTCCGAAATAAAATGTTAAGATCATTTTATCCCATGTTTGTTTGAAACTTTTGATTCTAAGGTACATCCTGTAAATGAACCAAACATTCACAAATTACTGTAAAATTTCATTCTAATTTCCAGGGTACACCTTGTATTGGAATTAAAAGACACATTGATGACCACTCACCTAAGAAATTTAGTTTCAGAAATCTGTTAATATACAAATACTAATTAAAATGAAGCATGATTGCAGATGTCATACATATTCTTATGTTTAAGCGCGAACAAGAGATGAATGAACTGTACCATCAACATATGTTGCTCGGACTCTTCAAAGAGACTGTCAGATCCTCCAAAGATAGTGCTTATTTAAAGGATCAGACAGGATGCGACAACATTTTTGAAGAATTTGAATAACATAGCGACAAACACTAGTTGTAGCAGGATTGACGGGGATGAGAAATTCATGCCATAGATTTTTCGCCTCCAAGTGAAGATTCTTCTGGTGTTATCCAACTCCGCTCAGCTGAACAAGGCCGGCCAAGTTTCTATCATTAAGCCAGTTTCAATAGTTAAATCACAGGTATATATGACAATGCACATTTATCTTAAAGTAACGTAAACATCAATACAATTTAGTAAATAAAAGTGTGCTTCTCTCTAACAACTTAACCGTCTAGATGAGATAGTCACACTCACACACAATGTGGTACTAGAAACCGAGAAATTTCCAAGAAAAATAAGTCCACTTTACCATATTCAATGAATAGTCACTTTCTTGCTCTAACTCACGCATCATCTCAGTCGTCAACCCAAACCATTCATCAATCCAGGCAAAGCAATTACGGTGACTTTCCAAGAAAAGAGCCCTTTCCCCCTGAAAAACAATATATGAAACCGATGGTACTCTATCAATCTGCTTGATGACGCTATAGCAGATATTTAAAACAGTCAAATTTAGTGACGTCTGAAAATTGGGCCAATATATAAACTTTTTACTTGTCAGAATACAGATCAATATGCCACAATATACAAATTAACTTGTCACTAATGATTGTGCAGTCCAAATTATGACTTATATTTTGAAGCCTTGGTGTCATTTCAATCAGAAAATATACCAGCAAAAATTTCTAAGTTAGAATCGATCTTTAGTGCATACCGCCATCAAAGTTTGCTCCAATTTTCCGCCAAAGCCCCAGTATGGAACGTCTATCGTCACCAGCTTGTATGCTGTCATAACAGGACTACAACAGTCCTGAAAATACCAAGCGAAACTCAAGTTAATAAAGCTCAATAAAGGAATGAAAACTTTCGTTCATCTATATGCCTAATTTCATGTAAACGTAAACATTAACCCCAAGTGAGACTCAAGTTAATAAGACTCAAAAGCAATGAAAAATTTTCATTCATCTATATGCCTAGTTTCATGTAAACGTAAACTTTAACTCCAATTCGGTGCCCCTTAATCCAATGAAGGGAACATGACACACAAGTTTATGTAATCTCATCCGTAATCACCTTAGTTGCAAAGCCCCGTGCGATCCCACTTGGGAACCAAATAACACTTGAGCTCCAGGAAATTTAGTTTCATCAATAATATTTTTTCTACAGGACTTCATAGAATCTTAGAGTAGTCATTCTTCAATTCTTTTTCGCACCATTTCAATTTCTAAGGTTGATGTTCCTGATACCCTAAGCATTACTCGATCTTTTATTGAGCAAAACCAGAACTTCTTTTGTTCATCTGGCTAGACCAGACGTGTCTTGAGGCATCACTCATATATTCAGAACTGAATAATGTTAGATATTATAACTTCAGAATATGCACAATCTATCTGGTTAAGTGAAACAAAAATGAAAAGTAGTGCCCAAGGGTTATACAGATACTCGGGGACTTATGGAAAACGCATACTATTGATTCTGGCATCGGGATGACCAATATAAAGACAGAGTTGTGCAACATGATTTGATAGAATTAAGGAGAAACTCCGAGCCACCATTGAACTAGACATCTGATTCACCAAAAAGTAGGCAATAAATCTAAAGAGTCCCTATCTGCAATCATAGCAAAGTCCACTTCTCACTTAAATATAAGTTAATCTTTTCCCAAAAAAACTCGAGAACCCACCCAACACCTTCAAAGAAAGGGGATGGGAAACACTAGCATACTAATGCAGTTGAAAGAGAGATACAAACCATCCATCCATTCAAGAGTGGCCCACGACCAGTCCTAACAGATTTGAACTTAGACAAATCGACAGTGCTTCTTCCCACGATGTAACTCCAATAATCACTCGCGGCTGAAGCAATATCAATAATTTCCACCTGCCTGGCTGCTAGTTGTTGCTTGGTCAGACCATGCACCTATATTTGCATTGTTTCTTAAGCCCGTGTCATAAAAACATTACAAAGGTCTTCGTAAAAATATATATGTTACAATAATTAGAAAGATGAAAATTGACATCACAAGTCTATGCATGAATTTCAAAAGCTCTATTCCAACTCCTATTGATCACTATAGTCAAGTACATTAAACTTACATTTTCAGAGTATCCATTATCAGCTTTGTGGATGGTGTCAACGGTCATAAAGAACTTTGTAAAACCCGGACACTGCAAAAGGCAAACTACTAATATCTTTGATACTGCACTATATACTTCCACAAAGTACAGGATTGATGGAATGCCGTGAATGTTAATTTACCTTAATAACTGCATCAGATGATTCCGCATTCCAGGAAAAAAAAAAAGAACCAGTAAATCGGTTAATATAGAACTATAACAAGAGTTGGGATTGCTAACTAAAAATGAATATTCTTGTAAGCGCTGCGACTATGGGGACATAAACCTGTTCTACATTTTGGATAAGCATTCCAAGCTTCCTCTCTCACCGCAAGGGCATTAGGAGATGCAAATTTAGTCAACCAAGTTGGAACTTTGCTGCAATAGTAGGATGAATTTGGTATCAGACAACATACAATAACTTAAAGATGAACAAGAAAAAAAGGCGATGCACAAAAGCTGCTTTATTATTTACGTCCGACTAGCAGGAAAGCACCAGAGTCAAATGTGACCCCCATAATAGATGATGGGCCGACAAGGGCGGGTTCACAAGAGGAGGACTAACAGGCATATACCACATAAAAATGAGAGAGAAAAGTAAAGAGGTTTATAAGGCATAACACAAGTTCACATGCTATGCGCATCTTTTGGCTCAATGATGACGTAGTAATGCCTCCATAAAGAACAAATGTACGCGACAACCTTCAAAATTTCCAGTTAACAGTTCCGATATAACTATGCTCAAAATTGTAATATCAATCCAAAAAGGCAACCTACCCCCTTGTTACATAACATTCCACTACCACTTACTCGATCAAGTAAGAAGAAAGGAAAAAAGACAGAGCAATTTCTCGAAATGAATTGATAAGACAAGTTTTAGAACATATGCCAATTCGAAGGTACCTCTGCAAATGGTAAATTTTCGAGGTGTATTGGCCCTTCCCGAATTCAGCATCATTAAATGGTCTGTTTTGTAAAACCTCCACCCCTTCATTACTAGTAGTGCTTTGTTGTTGCATTTTCATGACCACATACATCTGGGCTATTTCATACTACAATGCCAATACAACAACAACTAATATTCATCAAACACTATTAAAGATATATCAAAATGATCATCAAAGTTGTCAAATTTGCGTACCTCTTCAAGTGACAAAGGCATCACAATTCGACTTAGAAGCATCCAACGACAAGGAAGTCATTGGTCAAGGAAACATCAAAACCAAATGAAATATTTTTAATTTTATTTAAAAATAATAATCTAACCTTTAATTGATCATCTTTCAGAACAACTGAAAATAAAATACTCTTTTAAGAGGTTGTCTTCGACTCTTCTCCACCACATAAAGGCAAGAGTAGTCAGTTGAACGTCATACATCGAAAAATTATACTATAATCTATATAGTCAGTTGAACAAAAGTGAAATTCCTCGCTTCGCCACTGATACAAACCATAATTCTGTACTATATGTATTGCAATCAATGAAAGCATAACAATTCAAGTCCCCTGAAGCCTCTCCTTAGTAACCATTCAACCAATAATTGTTGAAAATCGAAAAAGAAAGAAAAAAACATGCATCAACAATAACCAACATATCCAGTGTAATTCCAGCCTTACCCCTACCTTGTGAAGGGTCACTAACTAGAAAAGTAAATGCTTGAGCTTGATTAGCTTCCTTAGCGGGCTTAGAACTATAAGAATGGTTGGGACCAGGGGCGAATTTAAAGGTAATTTTTGGGGCACGTGAACTCGTGGTCTCTTTATAAAATTAAATATTTTATGCATATATTATGTAAAATTAGTATAATATTATCCGTTGGCACCCATGCTACAAAAAGATTAAATGGTTCACTTGGATGAATGTTAAGTTATTTACCTTAGGTCTTGGGATCATTCCAACTAGATACTTTTTCACCATTATTTTTTAATGGGTGCAGGTTGAGACAACAAACACCCATCTCATTCGTCCTAGAGACGTTTTCGATAGACTTAGCCTTATCCCTATCTTGTGAAGGTAGAAAGACGGTTTCCTATAAACTCTTGGCTCAAGTAAAACATATGAAAATATAGTAATGAAGAAACGTAGAAGAAACCCGTAGCAACAATAAATAATACGGTAATCCAAGCAAAGGAAACAACATTTAATAAAATCGAAGAATAAGATAGTCAGAGAGAGTGTGCAATTGTGCATAGACAAAAAAAAACATGGATAGGAATTAATTAAAGACAAATTAGGCACATATGTACTCATAAACCAGAGTATGTGCAATTGTGCATATGCTAGTATGAGATAAAAATTGTCCTAAATTATCAATTATTACTCCCATTTAAGCCTATGAATGAACAAGAAACTGGTAAATTTACATAATTAGCAAAAAAAAAATGTAGTAATAGTAGTACTACTATTACTACTTAAAGGATACAATTCTTTAATTAGAACCATTATATCTTCTAAGTTGCTGGTCAACGAATGCCTCCTTCTGGCGGAGCACGGCGGTAGACGTGGCGGGAAGAAGAGAGGGAAGAAGAAGAAGAAGAGTGTAGAAGAAAGAAGAAATGAAAAGTTAGTTTTGAATGAAAAAATATGAAGTCATATTATAATCATATTTGATCCGCTTCTAAAATCAGCTTATTTTAAAAATTAAAAATTAAATTGCTTTTTGAACAATAATTAGTATTTGATTAAGTTTTTTTAAAATATTTTTAAGTGAATTTTTCTCAAAAGTGATTTTCAAAAAATGTTTTTAAGGAAAAACTAGGACGCTGGGTACGGTCTTTCTTTGGTTCCAGCCACCCGGTTACACCAAAGCACACTAGTCAACACTGTACTATAGTGCTTACACCTGTGAGTTGGCAAAATAATATCGTATGTTAATAAAGGACTTGAGTTGACTTTTTTTTAACTTCTGAATAACAACTTATGCTACTCTCCAATAACATTTATTTTCTCCTAAAAGCTTGGTTGAACATCTCACTTTTTAAAAATAAGCAATTTTGAGGAAAAATAAGCTTGACCATATAGACTTTACTCCTCCGACAGAGAAAAAAAAAGTATTACTCCTCCAAAACATTTGCTTATTACATTTTTTATTTAAATGTCCCTTAGAAAAATATTAATTAAAATATAATTTTAATAATATTTTTTATATTTATAATTAAAAATAAAGATAGCAACAAATAATTAATTATACCTTAATTTTTTAAAATAATAATTATTTTAGATTATTTATTTTTAGCAAAAATGATTAGTAAAATGGTTGGAAAGGTATCTATTATATGGTTGAATTACAAGGAGGAGTTTAGAAAATCTTTTTGATTTTGATGTCACAAGTGGGAAGTACGACGCCGTCACGTCTTTTGCTATTTCAGGTTTGGGTGCTAAAATTGTTGCACTGGATAAACTTTAACCTTCTGCTTTTTGTTGTTTTTAATGTTTGACTTGACACAAAATATTTAAGTGAAGTTAAATAATTCAGGTAATTAGTGATGTTAATAATTCGATAGACTGAATTTATAGACATAAGGAGCCCATAAAATTAGAATACACAGAGAGAAATGGTTGTATAAATAGGCTCATCAAAATTTAACTATGATACCATTTTAAAAGAATTTGAGCATTCAATCCAAAATTTTATAAACTTTATAAATGTTGATGTGATTAAAGATCCCTCTCGAATTGGATAATGAGACTATTTTATCATTCTTAAACTTATTATTTTTGCATATTTTATCATGGAGTATGTGGTTATGATTGTTTTACAATATTTGTCAATATAATCATGCTTTTGTATTTTTATGTATTAGTTAACGTAATCACAACCACTAACACTATTTGCAGACAAAATGCACGTCAAAATCAGAAATGTAAAATATATACAACAAATTACAAAATATAGATGAAGTGACTCATCTATGATACACATAAAGCATGATGCAATCGATACACATATAGTATATTCTATCCTTAAAAAAATAATTTAAAATGTCATTATTAATTAAGAAAATGAAATACCTTGTATCTTCATACACTATTCATTAATTTTTATTTTTTTTTGACATTTATATAAGGTATATCATAACTTATAACTATAGAAGAAAGTAGGAGAAAAAAATATGAGATAATGTTATTGTGAACGTTTTGTGAGAACTAAAAGTTTGGTCAATTATGCTTAAATTTGCGAATAAAGAAGAAAACAATCGCTAAAATAAAATTATATACAGCTCGAATGTAAATTAAAGATTTTATTATAATTTACTCAAATAGATTTGATATACCCTACACTTCATTCTCTAATATTTTCTCACAATTTTCTCAATCTACTTACCAATTTTCATAAGAAAATGTTTTTCTATTCAAAATTAAGTTCATTGTGTCATTAAAAAAAATCAGATTCTTTCATAGCCAAGTAAATGGACTGGTATTGCAGTCTTTGACAGATTTTCCAAAGAATAACGTTTTGAGTTCGAAGATTGGAATTTTACAATTATACGTGAAATATCTTCTCATTTGCTCTCAAAATTAGTTCAACAAATAATATATATTCAGTGTAATTCTACGAATAGAGTCTAGAGTGAGTGGTGTGTACGCAGTCATACTCCTACCTTGTGAAGATAGAGAAATTGAATCCAATGGACCCTCGACTATTCCCTATTCCCTCCTAACTTGATTAAAAGTGCTTCCCTAGCTAGCTCCCGCACAATTTTAATTTAATTCGGTCAAGTACAATTCTATAAAGTAATATTCAATGGTCTTATAGATTCATGTCATGCGTATTATAAATAATATATGGTTGAGATCTACTTTAATTCATACTATTAATTAAATGAATTAAAAATGGCAAAAACAAATACTAATGGGAGTTAACCTTTTTCCATCAAGAATGATACACCAATCTTTAACTTATTGTATTTGGAATTGCAACAAACATCCTAATCTTATCGAGAATATGATTTTTAGATATAGGAGTTTAGAGGTTGCGAATTAGGGTTAAATGCTAGTTGATAGTTGAGTGCTCTGTTGGATATTTTTGACGAGCACAATCGATTTCTCACAGCTTATATTTTATTATTGCAAAGTAAAGACCCGCTTCGATCTTATAATTTTTACACTCAATATTTCTTGCACTCACACTCTAGCAACTCTATTTGTTGCTCTGTCTTATTCCTCACTTGTTTGTTGCTTTGCTTACTTGCTTGGTTGAGCACACTCTTGTTTTCTTACTTGCTTACTTGAGCTTGAGTACACATTCAACTCAAATGAACCACCTCTATTTATAGGTGGTGATGGAAAGATCTAGTGAGAGATACTACACTCTTCTAGAATGTTCTAACTACTTAATTCTAGAACTACTATTCTAGAGTGTTTCTAGACTTTTCTCTAGAATACTCATTCTAGAGATCTTCTTTTAGTTCTCTATAAATCTTGAATATTCTAGATTCTCCTTTGGTATGTCTTAGCTATTAATTAAGTTGGTGATGAATTCTTAACACTCCCCCTCAACACCAACTTAATTTGTTTCTTGTGTCCGTTATGAGCGATTTCTGAAACTCTGCAAGCGTCATGACATCCATGTCCTTTGAGGATCTCAATATCCATCGGATTACTCCGTTCCCTTCTCTTTGAAGCTTCTTCAAAGGTAGTGATCTCTTTGATCTTGACCACCTCAGTTGATGATGCATCGATATACTTAGAATTTGGGCGTCTCGATCGTGTCATCTTTCTTAGTTGAGGTTGCAGAGCTTTTTGGACTCCTTGCACCTCATCTAGGGCTTCATATACTCCAGTTTGCCATGAGCTCTTATTTTCTCCTTTTGAAGATATTTCTTCTGTATGTGATTTATGTTTTTCACATACCTCTTGTCTTGATTTTTCCTTACTTCTTTGTCCTTCTTCTTTAAATTTATGTTGTAGCTCTTGCTCCAAGTCTCTTGAATCTGGTAGGGCGACTTCTCTATACCACCATGTTGGTGCTTCATCAAATATCACATAAGTTGTTTCGGCCGGCATGACATAGATTGACTCTAATCTTCTTTCTTCCATGATTGGCGAGCTTGTAACTTTCAAGTTTTGATATACTTTTACGCCATCCGGTCAGAATAGGACATAGTTTCCAGCAGCTGTTAATTGTGACACAGATAATGAGTTCTTCTTCATACCTGAAACGTGGCAGATATTCTGAAGTTCCACTTGTCTCGAGTTGTGATGAGGTGCGAACACCGTCTTGCCAATATGAGTTATTGGCATTTTTGAATTATTTACAGTCATCACTACTCGATCGCCTTTGTAGTCGCTCATGTTGATAAGCTTTTTCTCATCGCCAGTCATGTGATTGGAGCATCCTGAATCAACTATCCAATCGTGTTCATAATTGACTAGTTTCTCACTTACAGTTGCAAGTGCAAGCTCCTGTTCTTCGTTAGAATGAAAGGTCACAAGCTCTTCCTGTTGATTGCTTTCTTCAACTGCATAAGAAGTCTCAAAATCTCAAGCTTCTTCTTCATCTTTCTTGTTTTGGGTAGAAGTAGCGACGTTACCTTCAACTTTCTTGTACCAGCAGTCTCCGGCGTAGTGTACTTTCTTCCCACAGTTATAGCATTTCTCCATTTTCCGTTTATGGAAACCGTGGTTTGCCTACTTATTATATCGTTGACTTCTTTGAGGTTGAATCTTCTGGTCTCCCCCTGGCCGTGAGCTTCTCTCTTCGTCCATTTCTTGATAGCCTTGCCTTTTGCTGAAGAGAGCCTTATCTTCATTTTTTATAGAGAGACTTGATAATGGATTCTCCAAGTCTTCTTCATTCGCCAGCAGATTTTCCAACTCAGATAAAGTTGGTTCTGTGGCCCACCTTCGTGTGGCTGTAATTATGCCTTTATACTCCGGCCTTAGACCATGAATAATGATTCTCTTCATCCTTGTCTCTGTGATAGCATTCTCTGAATCTAATTTTGACATTTCATCAAATAAAGATTTTACCTTTGAGAAGTATTGACTGATCGTCATATTCCGCTGTGAGATCGACAAAAGCTCATTTTCAAGCCTTTGTAATCTTGCATCATTCTTCTTCGTAAAGATTGTCGCCAGCGTGTCCCAAGCTTCTTTGGGTATCTTGACGTTCTTAATCCGTTGCAGGATCTCATCCTCAATTGTTACAGTGAGAGCATACATGGTCTTTCCAGCTTTAACCTTCCACCTTTTTGCTGCTTCGGCATCAGTTGGTGGTGTAGTGTCTGAGCCACCAACAATATCCCATAATTCCTGACCAAGAAAGTAATATTGCATTCTCGTGATCCATGATCCGTAGTTTCTTGCGTTGAGCTTCTTAACGCTGTTGAGAGTGTTTGCAAAATCCGCCATTGATTAGTGCCTCGTGACTTGTAGCCTCCGACACTAGCTTGGATGATCTCCTTTGAGTTGCTACCTCACTTTTTATCCACCAGGCTCTGATACCACTTGTTGGATATTTTTGACGAGCACAATCGATTTCTCACAACTTATATTTTATTATTGAAAAGTAAAGACCCGCTTCGATCTTATAATTCTTACTCTCAATATTTCTTGCACTCACACTCTAGCAACTCTGTTTGTTGTTCTCTCTTATTCCTCACTTGTTTGTTGCTTTGCTTACTTGCTTGGTTGAGCACACTCTTGTTTTCTTACTTGCTTACTTAAGCTTGAGTACACATTCAACTCAAATGAACCACCTCTATTTATAGGTGGTGATGGAAGGATCTAGTGAGAGATACTACACTCTTCTAGAATGTTCTAACTACTTAATTCTAGAACTACTATTCTAGAGTGTTTCTAGACTTTTCTCTAGAATACTCATTCTAGAGATCTTCTTTTAGTTCTCTATAAATCTTGAATATTCTAGATTCTTCTTTGGTATGTCTTAGCTATTAATTAAGTCGGTGATGAATTCTTAACATGCTCTCTCACTTTCCTGTGAAAAGACTTGATAGTTAAAAAAATATTAAAAAATTATTCGTATCGTACTCATACAATAAAAAAATCAAGACAATGAGATGATTTCGTAAAGTCTAATTTTTATTATACGAAATAAAATAATCGGTCAAATCGTATCAATACACCCGAGTTGGATTAGTTTTAAAACTATAGCATCGACTTTTGCATTTTATTTCAGTTTATATTTAAATATTAAAATATATATATTAAAAGTTAAAGAATATGGGTCTCAAGTAAAATCTCTACCTTGTGATTGTGAAAACAAATTCACATGTATTTAATGAATGATAGACAGATTTCTATTTGAGGCTATGAAACCTCTTTTGGTTCGTCATATTTATCACAAGGCAAATATAATGACAGATGCTTTAAGCTAAGTGTGATTTTTTATATTTTTACCTTTTTTAGAAATCTTTACTCTTTTTCTTTTCTTTTGATGATTCAAATCCATAAATTTGAATTGAAGATGGAAGATATTTATCATTCCAAGAATAACCTCCTCTTGTGCTAACAATAGAATGAAAGATTGCAAAAATATAAAAAGGGAGATTGTTGCTGAAATTTTCTTATGTTTATTCATCTGTATAATATATGTATATAGAAGAAACCAGCCAAAAAAATTTATTTAGTAGTGCCCTATTTATTAGCTAGCACTAATATCTAAAAGGAGTAAGTAGTGAAAAATATAACAAACATTTACAAGCAATAAAAATGAAACTTGGTAGTGTCCTAATTATCAGCTACCACTAATATTTAAAAGGAGTAAAAACTGGAAAAAGAAAAACTATTAGTTACAGTTGAAAAGTTCTAGAAAGTCTCGTGTGGAGCACGTGAAATTCTAACTTTATTTGTATACTTTGTTCTGTCTGAAAAAGAACACAATACCTCTCTATCTTTGTCATTCTTCTTCAATACAAAATCAACTTTCTTTTTTGACGACACCTTGTCACACGAGTCTCCAATAAATCCAACACTTCCAACATAAAAAGACTTTTGTATCTGCTGGAATTATTTAATTTCCCTGTTATTTTAAGTTGCTTTTACTCGGCAATAAAAGAGAAGTTGAAACTGAAAGGGCTACAACTTTCATTTGTGTAAAATACTCTTCCGTCCCATATTAACTGAATTGTTGAGATAATGCACACCTATTAAGAAAACTCTTTTAAGACATATTTTGAACATTACTTTCCATTACTACTCTTTTCACTATTTCCACACTATTCTCAAAAGTAGAGTTAGTCATTGTTGGAAATATAATTTCAATGTAAAATCATAATTATGACTTTGTAAAGAGTGTAAGTACATAGAAAATATAAAATACTCTTTCTTTAAAGAAAAGATAAAAATAGAAAAAAAATTCAATAATTACCTTGATATTTAAACAATTCACTTATTTTAAATCATAAAAAAAATCTTAACAATTCAATTAATATAGGACGGAGGGAGTAATAATTAAAAGGATGGCTTAGTCAATCACTACACAAATGAAAGTTTGAGTCTTAGAGTCAAAAAAGGGGGCTGGTTGGTTGGTTCTAAAAGAACAAGAGCAACACTCCTATTTTGAATAGTTTAAGAACAAAAATAATTTATTTTTTCGTATTTCGCAATAATAATTAGCAAAAATGATATTTTTGAGCTGTTTTACTAACTGGAGAATATTTATTAACCTAAAAGATAACAGCAAAGTAATTTTTTAGCCAAAAATATAACACAGGGTAAAACTTATCCATTTTAAATAGTTTAGAGATATGTTTGACCAATTTCCTATTAATATATTATCTCCTTTATTCCAATTTAGATTACATCATAAAATGATTTTTTTATTTTATATAGTAATAATTTATTTTAAACTTTTTATTTTAATCATAAAGTGATTTATAACCACATATGAAAAATGTTAATAACGACTACTAACAAATAATTAATCCCGTGTGACAAATTATAATTCACCAAAAATATATATAATTTAAATTTATAATCAGCCTTTTAAATTTATCAAAATATTATATTCAGACACTCAACTAAGACTCTTCCAATTGAACATCTAACCTCTTAATAAAATATTCAATCAAACACTTTAATTTAAATTTTAAAAAAGAATTTACACATATTTTTATTTATCTATTAGATAGTTAAATTAATAATATAAAATATATATTTTTTAATTATACACATTAACTTTAAATAAAAAATAGGGTAACTTACATAAAACACACATGTTTGGGAGTTAATTACTCTTTTTCCCACTCAAGCTCGCTCGAGATACATCGCCCTTCGCTCGGATACATCGCCCCAAGGCGTGATACATCGCCTCACCTCATGATGCATCGCTTCACCTCTAGATAATTACCTTTGATACATCGGGTGAGATGTATCCGAGTTGAGGCGATGTATCAAGAGGTGAGGCGGTGTATCACGCCTTAGGCGATGAATCTGTGTTCTTACAGGTGGGATTTTTAGTAATTAAAATAAAGTAGTGGGAGAGTTAGTAAATATGGTAAGGAGGTATGTGTATTTAGGTAGTTTATCCTAAAAAATATCTAAAATTTACGAGTTATTGACGTAAATATATATAATTAAAAAAATTATTTTGTATATTTAACTTAATAGACGAATGAACACGTATGGAAAAAGAGTTCACAATTTGAATTGAAAATATTTAATTAGAAAACTTTATTAGTGTAGAAATTAATGTGTTCTAATTTTATTTTCTTTATCCCACCTCCTAAACGATTCTCTATTTCTATATTTATTTGTCCAATATATTAAAAATAAATATTTAATAATATTTATTTAATTTAAAAAATTAATAAATAATTTATAATTTTATATTTATTTTATTTTTGTTATTAAATATTATTTATTATCTAATATATTTTTTAAAGTATTAAATTTATTATATTTAGGTGCCGATTGGCCATGAGAACCAAAAATTATTTCACTTTTTTGGAATTTTCAAAGTTGGAGTTGTGTTTGGCCATAACTTTTGCAATAATTATCTAGATCTTAAATATATATTTTAAAAAAAAACATAAAATATGATTTAAAAATGAAATATAATTTAAATGGGGGTTATTTTATGAAAATAAAAAATTTAAGATTTTTTCAAAAAAAAAATTAAAAAGTGAAAAAAGTGAGTTGAATTTTCTTTTGGGTGTTTTCACTTTTTCAAATATAACTCCTTCTAAATACAACTCCGAAATTGTATTTGAAGTTTTTATGGCCAAACACTATTTTCGGAAAAAGTCGAAAAATTCTCATGCGCAAACGCTACTTAAGATTATGCCAAGTCAATATTGGAGGAGTGGCATGATATTTTCTTTTTTCATGTTAGAGCACCCAAACTCCCCAAGTAGTCTCTAGTCTCTATTTTTTCTCTACACGGAAAAAAAGGGAAATGGAGTACTCCATGTCGAGTGACAAGGGAATTATCACTACTTCATCACTATCATCATCATCATCTTCTCCCTCCGCCTCACCGCCGTCGTCTTCCTCTTCGCCGTCAACTAACTATCCACCTTCACCGCCGCCGCCGTCATCCTCCGCCGAGCCTTCGTCTTCATCTTCCTCTTCTCCTAACTCTCCACCTACCGATCCACCGCCTGCCGTGAGTCCATTACCGTCATCCTCTCACTCCGCCGTCTTGCCGCCGACGGCGACGCCGGTGACGGTGGTGATGATCAGCTCTTGCGACGCCTGTAAGTTCTTAGAGAGGATCTGTACAGAGAATTGCGTGTTGGCAACTTGTTTTCCAGCTGATGATCCTATCAAGTTCACCACTGTTCATCGTGTTTTTGGTGCCAGCAATGTCATCAAGTTCTTGCAGGTGCACTTCTCTCTATCCTAGTTACTATGAGATCGATATAAAAATATGAAATTTATGATTTCTATTATAATTAGGTTCACAAATCAATTATTTTTGTATGTATTTAGCGATTTTCTTAAGATGAATTCAGGACTCGAGCAAAGGTTATTGGTAGAGGCGGATTCAAAATTTGAATTCTATGAATTTTATCTTGTTCTTAGCATTAACTAATCATAGTTTCAAAGTTATGGGATTATACCTACTACTTATAGTAATTGTAGTAATTTTTTACACATAAATCTATACTTTGCATCAAAAGTTCAGATGAACCCGACAATGGTGGATCCCCCCCGATTATTGAGTTCACGTACGCCTCTATGATATTGTTTTTTTTCATATCCTTGACGTAGTTTGACTCAATATAAAATTATAACATACCCAGTAATATGTCCGAAGAGGGTAGAGTGTACGCAGACCTTACCACTACCTCGTGGAGATAGAGAGGCTGTTTCCGAAAGACCCTCGGCTCAGGTTCAGAAAATCTAAGAACAAAGAAGAAGGGAACAGTGAATAAAACATAGAAACTAATAAGGGGAGCAGTGCGGTAATGTGGTTATAAGATTTTGAAATTTGTGATCTTAAACTTCACATAACATTTGTGTGGCCTTAGAAGTTTCACTTTAACGGAAAAACAAAAAAAAATCCGAATATAAAAATATATCATTCTTTTTTAAATGGACCAATAAAAATGTTGTCACATGAATTGAAATAGAAGGAACACTAATTTTATCCTTCTCCTTTTTCCAAGGAGGCATTGGTAACATGAAAAATAACACAGTTATATCAGTATTATGACAGGTTACTTTACACTATCAGTGCACGGAGGCAGACTCACGTGTAAGGTTGTGGGGAGGGGGAGGGGGGAGGAGTCACTGGACTCCATTAACCTCAGAAAAAATGTTATATATATATATATATATGTGTGTACATTTTGAGAAACGAGTGGATTAGACATCCTAATAAACAAAGGTTGGTTGGGGCAATGATTGAAATTGTTGCTTCCCAGCCATGAACTAGGATCAAATCGCATATATATCTCAAATTCCCTTGGGGGCATGATACCTAACCTCCAAGGATCCTACTAAACTAGTAATAAAAGACTAGATACAGAGAAATCCTAGAAGGCTAAGAGCCCAACAGGGTACATTCCAAAGGAATGTGTCACCAAAAAAAGCACGTCTATGAAGTTAAACATTTTACTCATGGATATTTTTAATTGAAAAGGAATTTGGTGCCAGATTGTAAATATGAAATGTTCTTATGGCCATACTTTTTTCACATCTGGCCTTTCAAATTTCCCCACACTCAATGGTATGAGTGATCTGCAAAAACAGTCTATGCACCACATTGTTCGGTTTAGTAGTCCACCAACTGTTTAAGAAATTATTGATGTTGGAGTCTGGTGTCAGTCCCTAGAAATCCAGATATCATTCTCCAAGTCTTGGTGGCTATATCACCACAAAGAGGTGGTTGATCGAATCCTCCTGAGCATTTCTGTAGCATGAACATGTAGAGGTTGTGTCTATCCCAAATCTCTGCAGAGCTTGACCAATAGGCAGCTGTCACTCTTAGTATTGAGCTGATTGAGGGCCCTTGAAAGGGTTTCAACAAGTATAATGAATAGAGCATGGGTTAGAAGGTCCCCTTGGTTAAGCCCTCTGGAGGAGTTGAAAAATTCATATCTAGTTCCATTAATGATCACTGAATACCAATTATTTGAAACAAGTCTATGAATAGTTTCAGTGATCACTTATGAGAATCATACCTTTCTCATGATATAAGTTAGGGAAGTCCAGGATAGTCTATCATAAGCTTTAGACGTGTAATTTGATCACCAAATTACCACCTCTATTAGCCTTCTTTATTCCATGAACAATTTCTTGAGCCAGAAGGATATTTTCTAATCACTCTGACAAAGCCTGCTTGATTTGGTGATATCAGCTTTGGAAGAATTGGTGCTAGTCTGTTGGCCAGAATCTTAGAAATGATTTTGTTTGCCACATTGCACATGCTAATAGGTTGGAGCTGAGAAAAATTAGTGGGATCTGACTTTCGGGATAAGCACAAGGCACATGTGAGTGAAGTATCTGCTGAGTTCTGCTCTTGTGAAAAAGGAGTGAACAATAATTGCATACCTCATGTTTGATAGTGTTCTAGCGTCACTCCAACAGTTTTTTCGTTGTGGGTAGTTTGGCGTGCAACCACTGTCTTTGCCATTGAGTTGCTAGGGCTTGCTGGACAGGTGACAGTAGTAGTGTATGTCCCTTCTTGAGAATCATCTTCCTTCTGTGTGTTAGGATCTACCAGAGGATCCTTTGGTTGCATGATTCACGCCTAGTTCCGGATTAATTTGGGCCCAACAAGGTGGCATGTTTAGGTCACGCCCTAGCCGTTAATATTATCGCTGTGATTAGCTAGAGATTGTATGTTAATATTAACATAAGAAAAGTTGTTCTTGTATTAGAACATAATCACCGAATTTAAAGTTGAAACCGCAAAAAGAAAGATTAAAGCTTAAACTATCAATTTGACGTGTATACCATTTAAGGTACTAGTTTCTAGTAGCAATTTGAAAAGTAAGAGAGGCCTTGATTTCGAGCCCCTAGAGTAGCAAACAGGGAAAGATCCCTATGCTATTTCCCTTATGGTGTACAGAGGATTGATCTATAATGAGAAGTAACAACCATCTCCCATTATTTATTAAGGAGTTTAAGTAATAAACATGGTTAGTGTAGATTATAGTAGGTGACTTGTTTTATTTTTAAGATTACAAATCTTACATTTTACGGAGTTTTAATGTAGATCTCATATAGAAGTGATCTGATGGTTTAAAATTCTTGATACTGACAATCTAGATTACTTAAAAAAAAAAAAAAAAATTCACCCTTTTCATTCCTATATAACTATTCTTCTTTTTCTTTTGTATCTAATCTTCATTTTTTTTCTTTGTATGGTGCATTGACTTCTGTTAGCTTTCCAAGATAATTACATTGTGGCTTATTGTCTTACAAAACCCTACTCTCTAATAATTTCCTTAGTTGTCTAACAAGTGAAATGCTTATTTTAACAATTCTGCTTTCCTTATTCACTTGTATAGTGAAATCTCATCACATTACTTTTTCAAATCTTTGTTTAATTAGGAATTGCCAGAATCTCGAAGAGCAGATGCTGTAAGCAGCATGGTGTATGAAGCAAATGCTAGATTGAAGGATCCTGTATATGGTTGTGCAGGGGCAATTTGCCAACTACAAAAGCAAGTGGATGATCTCCAAGCACAATCGGCAAAGGCACAAGCTGAGGTTGTTAACATGCAATGCCAACTACAAAAGAAAGTGATTATTCACCAAGCACAATTGGCAAACGCACAAGCTCTGCAGTGCCACCTACAAAAGGAAGTGAGTGATCAGCAAAGCACAATTGGCAAACGCACAAGCTCTGGTTGTCAACATGCAGTGCCAACTACAAAAGCAAGACAGGGATCACCAAGCACAATTGGCAAAGGCACAAGCTATTGTCAACATGCATTGCCAACAAGCTAATCTCGTGGCACTACTTTGCATGGAAATGGCCCAATCTCCACAGGCATCCCCACAACAATCTTTGGAAAATCTCACTAATACTCCCATGATCTTCTCAGATGATAACAATAGCCTTGCATCAAAACTGTGGGAGGAGTACCTATGGACATGGGACTAAAGATCAAAGCGCTTTCTATCAAACAAATTCGTCAATTCTGACTCAAAACTCCTAGATAATGTCACCAAGTCGGCTTAATTTTGAGTAAATTAATACTCCCTCCATTTTAATTTATTTGTCTGATTTTGATTTGACACGAAGTTTATAAAAGTAAAGAAAACTTTTGAATCTTGTGGTTATAAACTAAAAATATGTAGAATGTATCAAAATGTTCTTTAATTTTGTGGTTTTAAACATGCTATGTTAAAATTAAAGAGTTGTAAAGAAAAAAAGAGACATTCTTTTTTAAATAGACTAATTAAATAGACTAAAATAGAAAACAAGATGAACAAATTGAAATTGGGGGATCAGTAACTAAAATGAATCACGAATAAAATTGATAATAATATTATATCTCAGTGAATAATAATTAAAGATTTGTGTCAATGTCTAGTCAAGTACTTTTTTTTTGGTAATTTGATCCTGATAGAGCACATGAAATTGAAGGATCGTATTATCCCGCCATTTTTTTCGTTTAACCATTTGATACGTATTTAAGTTCACTTAATTAATTCAAATTCGTACCAAATAAATTTGGTGAAGGGTGAAATATCTATTATAAAGAAAATTCATGCCCATATATGAATTCCCATTTAAATATAGATGAATTTTAATCATTCCATTGTTACTAAACATTCAGTTGATACTCCATGTGAATTCCCTTACAACGGAAGCTAATTCCGATTTGCTCCGATTGTGCTTTATAATTCTGACATCTGTTACTTTAAGAAATTAATGGACAAGAAATTCTGACATCAACAATTTGTAATTGGGAGAAGGATCTGATATATCCTTAACTTTGCGATTTAGAGTTAATATATTTTTTGTTAAAAATATGGTTCACATATGCCCCTATCATTACACATAAATTAAGAATCCCTCAGGATTCCATTTAGACTCTGGGCAACTCGAGAAAGTATTGGTTACCTGAATGCAACTGATGTACAATACCATTAGCAATCCACAGGTGAATAACTTGGGTCATTGCAAAATCGATAATCTTTGGGGCATATTGCACAAAAAGCAAAACATTGCTTCAAATGTACAGGAAGATCATTGTAGCTCAACATCAATGCTAGTAAGATGTCATTCGAACAACTTGGCAGCTCCCATATTTCACTTCTTAAAATGTATCTCCACTCATCCACCTCTGATTTGGAGCGTAAAATACCAGCAAGTGCCTTTAGACTTTAGAGCAAAAGGCAATCCTTTGCACTTTTCTTCAAGTCCTGGATGTTCCTCAGGATCCCTATTTTCTAATGAATAGACTCCAAGAGACTTCATCAGACAGAGTCCCCACGTTGATTGCCCCACTACCCATCATCAAGACAACATTCTCCTTACGTGTCGTCACAATGATCTTACTTCCTGTATCCCCTTGTAGAAAAAGATTTCTCAAGTCATCCCACTCATTATAGTTGTCATTCCACACATCATCAAGGACAACAAGAAAAAGGTTCCCTTTAGGCTTTCCTTCAATATGACCTGTAGCTGATCAAGATTGTGGTCATCCTTATGTCAAACAATAGGAACTACAATCAGATTATTTCCATTTGCATCTTTTAGACAATAAATGGTCTATCAATCCCTCTATTTCATTCTGCTCACAAATCGATTTGATGCCTGCTTATTCTCGGCATCATTTAGCACAGCCTGAAGGCCAGGCAAAGTCATTCTCAGCTTCTTTAAGAGCCGAACATCCTTTGTATGCTTCTGAAACATTTTCAGCAGCTCACCCTTAAGAGCAAGCCTATCAAAGAGTACAATTCAAAGCTGAAGAGGGAAATGCACCACCAACTGCTAAGTCATTCTCCATTTCTGTAATCTGCAAAGCAAAACAAGAAACCATGAAATGATTCTAAGAATTTTGAGAAGATAATTGAAGTCTGGTTTCTTGACTATTCATTACTTTCTCAATTCAATAATTGAAGCAAGAGAGGACGGGTACTCGGGGGTGTAGAAAGGGGGGTCAAGTGGGGGATTTAAAAACAAAAGAGCTTAAAATGATAAATTTCTACACATCTCAATATAGTGCATGCTAAAAGGGAGCTATTATATCATGAATAAGTTTACTTTATATTCTTGAAAAGTTTTTTTATTATTGCTGAAGTTTGAATTTAACAAATTCCTTGTTTGAATGATACTTTACATTCTGATAAATCTTCATACTTTCTTTCTTATCATTTTCTCTGTTTAAGCTTTTTGTTTTTGAGCTTGTAACAAATTGTTTTGGTGATAAGAGTTCCATTAGAACGTTTTTAGAAAACCAATTGATGAGGATAAGTAAAGATAGCGGTGGAGATGTTTGTAGATCATTCATTACAACGTTTGTCTTGTTTTGTATTGTTGGCAGTTGTACAAAAGAAAAGGACAACATCACTTTTAAAATTCTTATTTCTTCTCATAAAATGAAATTAATAGTTCTAAGAATAGGTTAAGTTGGAGATAGTAATAGGTGTTTAAAATCATAACATTAGGTGTCTTAAACAGATATTACTCTACTTTGAAATAGTCTCTACATAAAGAAGAAGTGTGTTTTAGCAGAAATTACTAGCAGCTTATAGTTTTGAATAAGACTTGCTAGAGATAAGGATAAGGCATCTAGTGGCGGAGATGTTTTCTGCAACTATACACCATGTTTGATCATTCATTACTATGTTGTTGACAAGCATAGAAACAATCAAATTTTTTAACAAAGAATAACTTACAGTTGTCGGAGGGCCATTCGTTTTAATCATTAAAGGTATTCCTGATCGATCCTTATGGTGGAGATATGAGCAATTTCTGGCCAGTACTCCCCCTTTTCAAATTCTAGGAGTGGTTTGAGCAAAGGGCAGTTGTAAATAGATAGTATAGAGAGGGAAGAGGGCATCCTTTTTACTGGAAGGGACTGGAGATTAGGACAATTCAAGAGAGGTGAGGCTTTTGAGAAGTTGGCTGCTTAATGTTTTCAGATTGGATATGTAAAGATGTCGAATAGAGCAAGGCAACTCCCAATTCTCATCAGCAAGAATCTCTTCGTCACTGCCATCATGTTGGATGTGTAACTGTATGAGACAGGGGAGTCTCTGTAAACGCCACTCCTTTCGACCATTCACCAGTTTCTGGCAATTGACGATAAAAAGAACTTGTAAATTGGATCTGGGCAATCCTCCTACAGGAAAGGACTCTATTTCTGGACAATTCAATAGTTTCAGTCTATTAAGAGATGGAAGGAGTTCCTGCATACATTCTGGCAGGCACTTCAGCTTCTCGCAGTTTTCAATACGCAATGGCATCAACTGAGTCCCACATGCCACTGAAAGTATTTCAAGATTCTCACAATTCCAAATAAAGAGTCTTTCAGCCCCAGTAGGAATAAAAAAACTAGTAAGGTTGTGGCAACGCTCTACACTCAAATCACGTGCTCTTGGGACCAACTCAGGTGATATATCATCTATAGAATCAAATTCTCAAGAAACATGTTACCAACTGAAGCCTCCAATTTCAGTTTCCCCCAACAAGATATGCTTATTATCTTCAAGGTACTCGGCAGTACGCTAATAGGTAAGGAGGTAAGAGAGTTACAATTATCAATATCTAATTCAACAATCTGCTTCATCCCCTCAAGTTGGGATGTAAACAGTTGAGCGTCATCAAAAAGAACTCCAACCTTAGGAGAACCAAAAACTATAAACTTTTTAAAACTTGAAAGTTGGATAGGTGTCTCCAAATTGAGTTCAGGGCAATCATCAATTATAAGGTTTTGAAGTGCAGGGAACTCTCCGTTCCCTAGTACGTGCCACTGCTTCCACTCCGGCATCTCTGCAAATACAAGCTCCTCAAGAGAGTTAAAAGGCTTTTTGGAGGACGAACAACCATAGAATTCTTCCGTCACCTCTGTTATTCGATGCATCCCTCTGATGGAAAGGAATTTCAAAGAAGGAAGTTGTCCTAGTGCTGGCAAGGAAGCACAGTCCTTGCAGTTGCCAAGAGACAATTTCACTAGCTTAAGAAAAGAATGATCAGCTAGCCAATTTGGAAATTTTGTCCCTCTATAACCTGTGATTTGGAGTTCTTTTATGTTTGTGTGTGGGTGTAGCTCATCAAGTATGTCTCTTTCAGTAAGTGAATTGTCGGCAATACTTACTCTCCACTCCAACGATAACTTTTCAACATGATTCTTCTCCCTCATGTTTGCCTTCAGAGCTTCCCTTCTATCAACCACATTTTGCAACTCTAGAATTGATAGAGATCCATACAAGTTACGTACTGTTATTTTTGTACTCTAATAGTACTTAATTTCGTGCTTCATATCTGAGGAAGAATCAGATATTTATAGCCAAAAAACACTGCTTCAGAAAGGAAGCAACGGTTCAGAAAAGTTGCACTGGTTCAAATACGACGGGACGATGTGCGGTTCGCACAAGAGGAAGTGCGCGTCGCACATCCGTCGCACATGAAACCAGTGAGTCTGCCAGAACTGGACGTGATGTGCGAAACGACGTGCGAAACGCACAAGCCATTGTGCGCGTCGCATGTCATGAAACAGTGAGTTAAAAAGTTGCGTGAGACTTTTGATTTAAACAATTAAGTTTAAATAAACTTTGTCCAAAATGATAATCTCCAAAGCCGACGATGACGGCGCGAGGCTTGTCTTCTTCTCAACCCCTTTAATACCATGAGGAAGTGTTTCTCAATATAAACACTTGAAATTTCCTTTCCACCACCAATGTGGTACAAATGCTCTTTACAAAAGCAAAAGTGAAATTTCATTTTCCTTCCATTTCTATTCCCTCCATTTACGATTCACTTTTTAGTACTGAACCCCAACACGTACTTCACCCAAATCTTCCATGCTCGAACCACATCGACCCCCTAAAAGAAACTTGGCTCCCACTAGCACTTGGAGGCTTTTCAACTTGCTCAGATGTAGCGGCATCTTCAAGCGAAAAGACCCAATAATACCCTACAAGTGGGATTTAAGGAAGGTAGAGTGTACTCAGACCTTACTCCCTACCTCGTGAAGGTGGAGAGGTTATTTCCAAAAGACTTTCTATCGGCTCAAGTATCGCATAACAGAAAAGTATTGATGGCTTGTATGCGTCCACCACCACTCAAGGGACCAGGTCCCTTGACTAAATATAACAGCTACGAACAGAAGGTAAAACACAACAGTACAAAATGTAAAGGACAAATCAAGGACCAGGTCCTTGATGCAGATTTAATCTAGAACAGAAGGAAATAAAACAACAATAAGGAACACATGATTTTACGTGAAAACCTCCTTGCTCAAGGGAGTAAAACCACGACCTACCACGTAGGATTTCACCAACAACAACTTCACTAAAACAAGAGCAATGGTTGATTACAGACTCTTTCTCGTAATCCTATGGTTAACCTATTAACCTCATTCTCTTGTAATAGTTACAACACAAGCGACACCTCCAGGTGATAACTCTATCATCTTCTAACTAGACCAACTAACTCTAGCTGATCAACTTTTACTTATCAGCTAACTCTAGCTGATACAACTCAACCTATCAACTAACTCTAGCTGATGTACTTTGAATGAACGGATAAAACACAAACAATTACACCTACACACTCTTCAGAGATGAGGAGTAGGTTTACAATATAAGAACCAAATACAAAGACTCAAAATACAACGAGGAACTGAAGACTCAATCTTGATCACGATCAGGTCTCTTGTTGAGTGAGCTCTTGTAAGCTTGAAAGGAGCAGTGGCTTTTGCTGAGAGAATATCAATTTTTAGGATATGCAAAAGCTAGATTTTGCCTTTTTCTCATCTCATTATATATGAGAGATGACAAAACCTAGGAGCCATGCTATTGATCAAGGTGAAAAGGACTACTGCAACTCTGCTGCAATTCCACCAACCAAGTGCAGCAAAGGTACACTTTACAACTGTACCGAATTGACTATATTTTATGATCATTGCAGGTATCAGGTACCAGGTCCCTCCATGAGTTTGTCAATCATCAAAACTTTAATATTGCATCAAGTATGAACTGAGATTTAAATATAGAGTTGATAATTGAGTATATTTATAGAATTCCCAACTATAAGAGAACTTTGATGCTAGCTAGTAGCAGTGAAACAAGTTCTATTGTTCTAACTTTTTCAAGACTTTCTGTTTTTTCAACTACTTGAGTAGGAGTTATCAATTCTAGAAAAATCATTTTGTAATTTCATAATCATAATTCTGTACCAAACAGTCATAATTGAATCATGTTGGTAACTAATTAGTATCATAATCCACAAAGTAACTACCTACTATATCATAACCCATAATCATATGTGCTACCAAGGTAAAATTGGATTCTTTAACCTTGAAAATGGACTTTTAAATTAAAAAAAAAGTTGAAAATTAAGAGAAGTTAATTTGGTCAAGCCGAGCCTAACTCAACTAGCATATCAAGACTTTTGGGTAGGGTTGTACATGGATTGGATAATTTCGAATTTCTTAAATATCAAATCAAATTATTAGTGTCAAGTTTTTAAATTTATAAACCAAATCAAACCAATAAAAATTGAGTTTTCCAACATCGCATTTTTTCAATTTTCTCGGGTTTTTCGAGTTTTTCGAGTTTTTTCGGGGTTTTCCCGGTAAAATTTTTATACAAACATATAATTAACTTGTGCTTCAAATATTTCTTTACTCATAGCAAGATACAACAACAACAACAACATACCCAGTGTATTCCCACAGCGTGGGGTCTGGGGAGGGTAGAGTGTACGCAGTCCATACCACTACATCAGAGGTGAGATAGAGAGGCTGTTTCCGATAGACCCCCGGCTCAAGACAAAACAGTCTAAAAAATAGGCTAAAAAGGTCGTAACAATGATACAGGATAAAAATACAAGATAAAACTACAAGAGACGATACGAAGTAATATGTAGTAACAAACAACAGACAGCACTGCCACAAAATACTCCCACGAGGAATGAGTGATGACAATAAAATATTCAACCAAAAAAATAATAAAATCGCATAGAATAAATATTGCATATTAATAAGTCATAAAAAAAATAATCATAATTTAAAAGTATTAAGTCATGCTAAAATAAGTCTAATAAGTATTAACTACATGATTGAATGTTAAACAGAAAAAAAAATTAGTTTATGTATTTATGTAAAATTAAAGAATAGATATGTAACTTGATTGTCATTCCTAGTGTTGAATTGAATAATTTTTTGTTAGCAGTAGTATTGATTTGGGCAAGTTACTAACATCTATGGCCTATGGGTTGTAAAACTTATCGGACATTTTAAAATTCTAAGTTTAAACTTGAAATAATATGTTGAAAAACAAAAACTATGAAAAAGTTTAAGAAATATTTATAAATTACATCACAGTAAATATTTTAAGGGATATTTTCAAAAATATACCATTTAAGAAAAATAATTACATTTACATAGCCCACAAAATATAATTACAACCGCAATAGCCCAATTTTACCCAATATACATCTTTATACATATTTATACATCTTTATACATCTTTATTCAACATTATATTCTTACTATATACAAATATATAAATTTATATAATACTATATAAGAGTTGTTTATACACATTTTTATATTATTATATATATTATACATAGACAAAATGTTAAAGCAATTTATCTATAGACAAAATGAAAAAATAGAAGCAAAGAAAAAGAGTTCAGTGCTCATACAAGGGTACAGTGAATCAGTGCCTCTGAGAAAATGAAGGATCAGCGAATACGTTGGCTAATATGTG
The DNA here is from genome assembly GCA_003996215.1 of Jaltomata sinuosa. Taxonomy (NCBI): domain Eukaryota; kingdom Viridiplantae; phylum Streptophyta; class Magnoliopsida; order Solanales; family Solanaceae; genus Jaltomata; species Jaltomata sinuosa. The sequence goes on from QJPP01007241.1 coordinate 651,125, forward strand.
TAATTATTTTTGTTTGTGTAATTATTTTATTTCAATGCTCATAGACTATTTCTCATATTTTAATGTATAAAATATGTAATATCGGATTGGTTCGATTTGATTTAACTTTTTTTAGTTAAAATCAAACAAACCAATTATAGTCGGATTTTTTTGTTCCAATACCAAATCAAATCAAACTAAATCACTAATCGAATTTTTTTTTTTGATTTGACTCGATTTGTGATTTGATTTGGTCTTGTACACTCCTACTTTTGGGAGACTAAATCATTTGACTTCTTCTATTTTCTATTTCTACGTACTGACTAAACTCAATATTGGTCAGGTACTTCAAATGGAAAAACACTGAATTGTGATCGGAGATATTAGTCCCTGAAATTTCTGACTGTTCTACAAATTCAGCGTAAGAGAAGTAATCTCAAAAAGTAAAAGTATAAATTATACTGTTTAATTTAGATAACCTGTTTGGATCAGTGTTATCGATAAATTTCTAACGCGTATTACTATATTTTACATGTACTACATTTTCTTCCAAAAGATTCTCCAAATGTATAACATTTTTTTTGCAATTTGGATAAGTAAAAGTTTTGTCATTGTCAAGGCATAGATTAAAATCTCGAGTTTTGGGCTAAAATTATCCCTCATCTATTAGAGTAGGTTTATTTTGGTCCCTCAAATATAATCTTGAGCATATTTAGTCCCTTAACTTTACTAAAGTGAAGCACTTTTGGTCTTTCTAACATAATACTGTTAAAAATTAACGGAAAGGATAATTTTCTAACGGTGTAAATTTAACACTGTTATCTCTTTCTTAATTGATATACATTTTCTTTCTTTCTTGTCTTCTTAATTTTTTAGGATTAATATAGTAGTAGCTATTTATATTTGAAGACAATACTTTAGAACGCAATAATCTGCCCACTCGAAAAAAATAACCATTTTCTTAAATGCAGTAACAAAATGGTCTTAAAGTCAGTGGCGTAGCTAGTAATTTGGTGAAGGGTGTGCGAATTTCTTCTTAATTGTGTTTAAGAGCGTGCAAAATTAAATATATTCTCATAATAGCTAACACTTAACCTCTATGGGTTTGTATTTTACAAGTCACGTGGGTGCCACATGGATTTAACACCGTTATTTTTAAACAAATTTTGTTAGGGAGATCAAAAGTGCTCCACTTTAGTAAAGTTAAGGGACTAAATATGCTCAGAGTTATATTTGAAGGACCAAAATGAACCTACTCTAATAGTTAAAGGACAATTTTAGCCCCAAACTCTTAAAATCTCCATGATAAGAATGGTATATCTAAGTCATGTGTTGAGTCTCCATAAACCCCATAAAAATAGAATTTGATATCAATATTTTCTACTAGAGAAAAATACACTTTTATACCTAAGTCTTTATCCGACTTCAATAGTTCATGATATATGTTGGTAAGAGACTTCTATAATTCCTAGTTCCTTCAATTTTTTTACACTCCTAAAGTATGATTACTTGAGAGTTATACTTGTCTAATATTAATTTAATTACACTTATATCTTTATAATTATTAGTATTAAAAGTTATAAATTTTAACTCTTCTTCTCTCTTTTTCCTGCTCCTCCTATACTCCTTCCTCCTACTCTACCACTTCTTTCTCCTCATCTTCCTTATTATCATTCTCATCATATTGCGGTAAATTTAGACTTGCCCCCATTAGTTTTTTTTATTTGTCTTAAACAAAACTCACACTATATTTACTATACTAATAGAGCACTATATATAGAAAGTTTTAACATATAAGACTTTTTATACTTATATTAAATTTCGAATTTGATAAAATTTATTTTTAAAATAATGATTTATATGAAATATGTTATGAGTGATACATATATTTGATATTTTTGTTAAAACACTGTATCAATTTTGCAGAATTTTGCTTATAAATATCATATGAAATATTTTATGAACAATATGATGGTAAAAAATTTAAATAGCAACATTTTCTGAAGAACTTTCAACAATTCAAAGTTAATATATAAATATATGTTTTGACATTAAAAATATTATTGGATTACATCTTATAAAATCTCTATCAAATAACACACTGATGTCTAGTCTTGCATTACTTTTTCCAGCCCTGACAACTCCAAATAAAGTTTTTTTTAATTGAGTTTGAGAAATTGTTTTTTTTCTCGTGTTGGTATTCGTACTACATGTTTTGCTTTTAATTAAAACATTAATGAAATATATTTCTGCCGCAATTACAAGTGGGTATTATTTGGTTCAAATTGAAAAAATCTATCAAAATGAATTTTTCAATTTTTTGATTTGCTTTTCTGGTCAATTTCGGTTTAGAAATGATAAAAATTCTGTAATCAATTCCATTTTTTTAAATATATAATTGAATAACCAAACTTTTGCATGTTATATGATATTTCTCATATGTTTTTCCTATTGCAGGAGTGTGAAAAATTGGTTTAACCTATAAATCAAATAAAAAAAAGGAAAATGAATAAAATTGATTACTCGGTCAAAAAAATTTCATCTAAATAGCCAAGGGATTGGATATCCCATTTTATAGCCTTTTACGGTGAAAAATGTGTAGCCGCTTTTTTTTTTGTAGTCACATGCTTCTTCTTTTTTTTCTTTTTTGTGCTTTGTTTTTTTTATTTTGGGGCTCCTTTTTTAAAAAAAAAATCTACTCTTTTAATTGTTTTTTTTTTTCTTTTAACAATTAAATAAATTTTGTAGCATTATAATTGCTACTCTTTTTTAATAATCAAATACAAAAAGAGTATATGTTTTTACATACACTCACAAAAAAAATGTTTTAGTGCATAATAAACACTCACTGCTCTGTTTTTTTTTTTTTTTGCTCTACTAATTGTTACTCTTTTATTTTTCTTTTAACAATCACATAAAAAGGTGTATTTTTTTCAAAGTTTGATATATATTGATACATATATACAATACAATACATACCTGATATATATTGATACAGTTTTTATACACATCCTATACAGATACATATCTACACATATCTTATGCAACAATGATACAATATCTACACATATTATATACGAATACATATTCTATACAACTATTATACAAGTTCTATACATATCATATACAATTTCTATAGAAATCTTATACAAATTTATATTCTATACAATAATTATACAGTTTCTATAGAAATATAATACATATACATATCCTATACAATTATTTCTATACACATCTATACCCAAAGGCTACAAATTGGAAATAGTTTGGCCGAGTGGCTACCCCATGGCATAACTTTGAAAATGACTATTTTGATGGAAATAATTTGGCCGAATGGTCAAGGAGTGTCCTTTTCCCTAAAAAAAAAATATTATTGGTTTATCGCTATCGGGCTATTGGATTAATTGTTTTTAAATGATTTTATAATTTTTTTTATTGGACTATCAGTTTGATTTTCGATTCTAAGTTTTTAGTTAATGGTTAAACATATGGCCAATAAAATTATACTAAAACTATTTTTTATCTCTAATTATAGTGTCTTTAGATTTTAAATATAAATCTTATTTTCTTTTACTGTTGTTGTTTTATTTCTGCAATCATTGGTTTGTTGGGGTTTTACCCATCAACGTGAATAATGAATGGACTTTGTTTTTCCTTTTGAGAGATTGCTACAATGACATTGCATTCAAGTTTGCTACTTAACTAAATAAATAAATAAATTTATTTTAGTAATAACATATTTGAATTTGCTTTTGTTTTGTAATTCGTGTAGATTTTTATGCATGAAGGTAGTATATATATGAACAAATGAAAGCAAGAGAAGGCGAAAAAACTAAAGGAGTATTTTTTTATCGGTTAAATCAAAAATCGAATCGTTAAGAATCAAAAATTGATAACAAATATCTTATTGGTTTGATTATCAATTTAGGGTATTTATAAATCAAAAATTGATAAACCAAATTAATAATACACAAAATTGAATCGAACCGGCTGATAAACATCCCTACCCTCTCATCTTGGATGTTACAAGCTTTTATATGTCTTTAGTTAGAGGTGTAGTTTACTAAACTAACTTTATTCTGATGTTCTGGACTCTAAATTTAACTACTATACTACTCCCTTCATTCCTTTTTTAGTGGTCATGTATACTAAAAATAGTTGTTCCTAAATACTTGAAACTTTAAAAAATCAAGAGAGAAATAATTTTTCCAACTTTGCCTCTAATTAGCATTAATTATTCTATAATTAAGAGACACGTAAATAGACAAAGATTAAAGAATTAATGAAAGATAAATGAGTCAAATTACACACATAATTATTTTTTCTTAAGGGTGTGTAAAATCTTATCCTAACAAATAAAAAGGAACGAATGGAGTACTTTATGTAGTTATTTAATACTAAAGATATTATGAGAATGAAGTAATAAAATTTTCTTCATTTATTAAAATGGACAAGTAAAATATGAATATCAAAATGACACCTTTTTGAAAGAGCAGCTTAACGAGCATTTTCGCAATTACGAACATCAAAACGATACCTTTGACATGAACAATAGAAACCCAATTATCACACATTCAAAAGTTCCAAACCAGAAAAATCGAATCAAAATAAATCAAAATAATTTCAGTTTGATTTGGGTTTCATTTTTACCAAATCAAAAACTTGAACCAAAATTTTAAAAATCAAACCGAACAGACCGAATACCACCCCTAATCGCAATACCAATTCATGAATCATAATAAAGATCACAATAACCTTACGTTATACGTAAATCATATGTTAGCTTGAAATGTGATGATCACAAATAACTGTACCAATTTCAAATCATCTTTGATTGATGTTCACAATTACACTTACTATATTTATAATCCTTTTGATCAAGTTTATTTTTTATTAAAAGTGCTTATAGCCTGTTGATCAAGCTTATTTTTTTCAAAAATGCTTATTTTTATTTTCAATTTAATCCCTTCATTTTTATTCTTTTTTGACTATTATATTATATTTTATCGTATCATATAATTAAACACCAATATATATATATATCACTTCAAATTCACGAAAAGCAAGTAATAATTAGTTGAATTGTCTATTTTACTTTAATAACACACGCATTATATGAGATTAATCCGCTCACTAATAAAGGTCAATATTTTATTTTCTTTAATCGATGTGGTATAATAATCTCTCTTCTACCTTACTATCCATTAGATAAAGATACAAATATTATTCACTTTCTATTTTATTTTTTTAAAAAGATACTGTAAGTATGAATTTCAAAGTACATAATTAATTTTTTTAATGGTTAATTGACCTTTAATATCATACAATAATATTTAAATAATATAAGTTAACGTTTATGAAGTGATTTGTATATTATAGTTCAGTTTGAACTTCAATTGAATTTTTTTTAAAATTGCTATATTTTCTGAATATATATGTCCATAACTATTCAAAATTGATGACAACATAGTAAGTGTTGAAAAACTATTCTTCATAGTAGAAAAAATATATAAAGTTTAAGTATGGTATAGAATTCTTAAGCATGAAATTTTTTTCTTAATAAGCTAATGTATTTTTTTAAAAAAGAGAATAAGATTATGATTTTAGTTAAATGAGTTTGATGAGTTAAATAAGTTTATTATTAAAAAAAATGAAGCTTAATGATATGGCATGCCAAGTAAAAGAGAAGGAAGCTTTTGAGGTGTGTAGTTTTTTTGAGGAAAATAGTGATAGTTGAGTGATATTTTGATCATAAATAAAATAAAAGTGATATTTGAAGACAATTCCCAAAACATGAATGACCATTGAGAAAATTTACTCCATTATTAGGTATAGTAGTAACATTCAATATTCAGTATGATAACATTAAATTAGACACTTTAATTCATAATTCATTCAAGAAGTTAATGTGTAAGATAGCTAAATTAATGGTTAGTGAAGAATTAAATTGTAGTTACATGAAAGATGAAATGTGAAAAGTTTGATATTATAAAATATATATATGTGTGCGTGTGAGATTTTTAAATTTAATGGTCTCATAATATATAATAATATACATATATGTATTGATATAATATTTAATTAATTTTAATTAGTAAAGGGATAAAATGGTAATCTAACTTTCCACTTTTAATATGATATATATATGATGATGATGATGATATCGTTTCACACAACCAATCATTCGCCTTGAACTAAGTTTTACACGGCCGATCACCGATCCCCTCGAACTAAGTTTTTCATCACAAAGAGTCACGTGTATTTTATGAGATTTTTGTGTGAGCGTGTCTCTAAACTATCGAAAAGTAGCGAATTAAGTCAACGCCATCGCTCTGTTATTTCTATACTCATTCGAACAAACCATCGTCATTGAGACGAGTTATTGACTAATTTGGCCAAAATACACTCTTAGGTGTGTTCTTGTTTCCGCCAACAACATATCCCTACACTTATACATTATAGCTTCTTCTTTTTTCAACTATCAATGAGAGATTTTTATTTACACAATAAAATATATATGACATATAATAATTTTAGTTTATGTTATATATATATATACGGCCTTAATAAAGTATAAAAGAAATGATGAAAATAATAATAATCTAGTCAAGAGTATATAGTGAGTCGTTATTTGTTTATTTTTTTTCTCAATGGTTGTTCAAAAAGATGAAAAATACAAAAAGAATCCATCAAAAATTATATGGCTATTGATTACCAAAGTGATAATATGAGTACCAATTTCTAAGCAATAAAATAAAGTTAGGTAACATATAATTGTACCAATTACTATATGTGAGTATTATTCTTATGTGACCTGAGTATTATTTCATAGTATTCTATCATAGAAATTATTTATTATTATTATTTTCGATTTTTTCTATCCAATGTTTTTGGTGTTAATTTCTTTTTATCTTTAATTTTATCACAGCTAGTCAACGTAGGATTTGTGCATTTTTTCCTATCGTTTTTCTCCCAAGTCCACTGTTATATTGCTGATTTTTTTTTTTTTTTTTTTTTTTTTTTTTTTTTTTTTTTTTTTTTTTTTTTTTTTTTTTTTTTTTTTTTTTGTTTAGATGGTGGCTGTGATTAGATGATGTATCCAAGCTTTTGAGAGTAATCTATGAAATATATGATTAAAAAAATGGTTGAATGTAATTTTAAAATTAATCTTTATTTCATACTAATTTAATGTAAAACTGTGTTCTTGGCTGAAATCCTGCTTCTGATATTCTGTGATTGATATATTTGTTCTTTTCTGAAAAGAATTAAAAGGGGGTGGAATGAGTCTGGGATGGTTTGAACGGGTGGGTTTCTAAAGAATTATGTATTTAAAATTGGGGGTAGATCATTTGGTTATGAGCTTGCCACGTGTTCCTTCATCAGAATTAAGGGTAAATTTGTGCTAAAGTATAAAATGAGGGATATATTTGGATCGAAAATATAACAAGAAATATATTTAAACTATTTTTGATAGTACAAGAATATATTTGACCTTTTATCATTTTAAAAGTCTTTGTGTAAACACATGTCATGTATCTATTGGTTTAATGCAAACACCATATATACAAATAAGTTTTCACCTAATTTGAATTTGCTTGGTAAATAATTTACCATGTTATGTTTTAGCTCTCAATATCAAGAGGAGCTTTATCACAATGGTTCAAACTCAAATAGTCTAACTAAATACGAGAAACTTTTATCCTTTTTTTTATATACTAGTTTCTGGGAACGTGCGTTGCATATTTATCCCAAAATACTTAATATAAATGTTGTATTGCAAATGATAAATTTTAAATGGGACATATATTATAGGACTTTTTTGTATTATGTTAAAAATGAAAAGATACAAAAAAAAAAAAAGTCACAAATGACTAATTTGTGCCCAGATAAAAAATTTACAACAATCAGAAATGTATAGGAAATTAAATTGAACAAGTCTAATAGTGAGAAAACACCAAAAAAATAAACAGAGAAAAAAAATATAACATACATATCCTTCTTAAGACTTAAATCATAATAATAGATGGGAAAAGATGCGCAAACTTGTGGACACCTTCTCTTATAACCAATCAAAATCTAATAGTCTTCTTGTTCGATAGAAAATGGCAAAAGAATTAAGAAAATAAATAGATAGTCTTCTAGGTGCTAATTAAGAGCACATAGCATTAATGAAGTATTTGTTATGTTTTTATGTGGAGTGTGACCATATGGACTTTTGATTATGTAAATGAATTTGGCCTATAATATGTATTGAATTCATTGCAACTCTTCAATTTCTTCATAATTTTGGAGTGAGAAAGAAAGAGGTCTTTTTCTAGGTGAATAATGTTTGCATTAATAAGTAATAATAACTCAGAGAATTTCTAATGAAATTTACAATGTCATAATTAAGGAATTAAAGTGCAATTAAGTTCTGCATTTACCTAAATAAAATATAATTAGTAAATTAAATTAAATTTATTAGATTAAATTAGTAAATTAGATTTTTGATTTAATATAGGAGCAAAATGGCAATTCAACTTTTGATTTAGACTCTTTCTACTTTTAATTTAATAAAATAAAATAATATAATATAATATAATATAATGATGATAAACAAAAGATCTTGCATATATAACAAAACAACTACAAGGGAAACTTTTATCTCTTGGTGTTACCAACTTCCCAACTTCTTGACATATTTTCAAGTATAAAAAAAAATCATAGTAAGGAAACAACAAATGAAAATAAAACCTAGGTTCAAATTTCAGCAGAGATAAATATATTGGTAATTTTTTTTCATTTGTTTTAATCTTGGTGAACAACGTTACTGATATCTGTTGCTGATGACAGATATTCTGTGAAATTAATTAAGGTGTGCGCAAACTAGACCAAACACCACAATTATAAGAAAAAAGTCTTTGTCAACTCCTCCTCCCCCCTCCCCCCCCCCCAAACACCCCTCTTTCTACACCCCAAATACCCTTCCTCTCTTGCCTCGATTATTCATTTGAGTCTTCTTGTTGTTTGAAAAGTCATACTCATGGAAAGGAGAAAAAAGGACAGTTTTAATTCTTTTTATTTTCTACACCCCTAAATACCCTTCCTCTCTTGCCTCAATTATTCAATTGAGATAGTCAAGAAGACTTTTTGTAGTTTCTTGTTGGGCGAAAAGTCATATTCATGGAAAGGGCAAAAAAGGACAGTTTTGATTTTTTTTACTCCCTCCGTCCATCTTTACTTGTTCACTTTTTTATTTTGAAATGTTCAACAATACTTGTCCAGTTTATAAAATCAATGTATAATTTACTTATTTCTGCCTATTTTATCCTGAGCATTAAATACAATTTATTATCTAATCATTTTTTTAAAGTATTAAATTTATCCGTTTATCACTTGTTAATGGACGAAGGGAGTATTTTCTGGCAAAGAGAGAGAGACAGAGAGAGAAATCAGTGATCATTCTTGTTTGCAAATTACTCTTAACATTGAACAGGTAAAATGAAGTTCTAAGTAATTGAAGATAGGAACATTTATCTTCTTAAAATCATTTTTGTAGTTCCTTGTTTTGCTTTGCAGATTTCAGAAATGGAGATTGGTTTAGCAGTTGGTGGTGCATTTCTGTCTTCAGCTTTGAATGTTCTCTTTGATAGGCTTGCTCCTAAGGCTGATCTGCTCAAGATGTTTCAGAGGGACAACCGTGATGTTCGGCTTTTAAAGAAGCTAAGGATGACTTTGCTTGGCCTTCAGGCTGTGCTGAGTGATGCAGAGAATAAGCAAGCATCAAATCCATACGTGAGCCAGTGGCTTAGTGAGCTTCAAGATGCTGTGGACGGCGCTGAAAACTTAATAGAAGAAGTTAATTATGAGGCTTTGAGGCTTAAGGTGGAAGGTCAACATCAAAATCTTGCAGAAACAAGCAACCAGCAAGTAAGTGACCTCAACCTGCGCTTGAGTGATGATTTTTTTCTTAACATAAAGAAGAAGTTGGAAGACACCATTGAAATATTGGAGGAGTTGCAAAAGCAAATTGGTCTCCTTGGCTTAAAGGAGCATTTTGGTTCGACTAAACAAGAAACTAGAAGACCTTCAACTTCCTTGGTTGATGAATCTGATATATTTGGTAGGCAGATTGAAATAAAGGAATTTATTAACCGTTTATTGTCTAAGGATGCAAATGAAAAAAATCTGGCTGTAGTTCCTATTGTTGGAATGGGCGGCGTGGGTAAGACAACACTTGCTAAAGCGGTTTACAATGATGAGAAGGTGAAAGACCATTTTGATTTGAGAGCTTGGTTTTGTGTGTCTGAACCATACGATGCTCTCAGAATAACAAAAGGGTTGCTTCAAGAAATTGGCTCGTTTGACTTGAAGGTTGATGACAATCTTAATCAGCTACAAGTCAAATTGAAGGAAAGCTTAAAGGAAAAGAAGTTTCTTATTGTTTTGGATGATGTGTGGAATGAAAACTATAATGAGTGGGATGACTTGAAAAATCCTTTTGTACAAGGAGATATAGGAAGTAAGATCATTGTAACGACACGTAAAGAGAGTGTTGCCTTGATGATGGGAAATGAGCAAATTAGCTTGCACAATTTGTCTATTGAAGACTCTTGGTCTTTATTCAAAAGACATGCATTTGAAAACATGGATCCTGTGGGACATCCAGAACTTGAAGAGGTCGGGAAACAAATTGCAGCTAAGTGCAAAGGACTGCCCTTAGCTCTAAAGACGCTCGCTGGCATGTTACGCTCCAAATCAGAGGTTGAAGGGTGGAAACATATTTTGAGAAGTGAAATATGGGAGCTGCGAGACAATGACATATTACCAGCGTTGATGTTGAGCTACAATGATCTTCCTGCACATTTAAAGCGATGTTTTTCCTATTGTGCAATACTTCCCAAAGATTATCCATTTAGGAAAGAACAAGTTATTCATCTGTGGATTGCTAATGGTCTTGTACCACAGGGAGATGAAATAATTCAAGATTCAGGCAATCAATACTTTCTCGAGTTGAGATCAAGATCATTATTCGAAAGGGTCCCAAATCCTTCTCAAGGGAACACAGATAAATTCTTAATGCATGACCTTGTCAATGATTTAGCCAAAATTGCATCTTCAAAACTTTGTATCAGGTTGGAAGAGAGCCAAGGTTCTCATATGTTGGAAAAAGGTCGACACTTATCATATTCAAAGGGAAAAGGTGACTTTGAGAAATTGACACTCCTCTGCAAATTGGAGCATTTGAGGACATTGGTTCCAATCAATGTCCAGCGCGATTACCGAACTGAGCTAAGCAAGAGGGTGCTGCATAACATATTGCCAAGACTAACATCCTTAAGGGCATTATCGTTGTCAACTTATAAGATTGTGGAGTTGCCAAATGACTTGTTTATCAAATTAAAGCTCCTGAGATTTTTGGACCTTTCTCAGACATGCATTAAAAAGTTGCCAGATTCCATTTGTGTATTGTATAATTTAGAGACACTTGTCCTGTCATCTTGTTATGATCTTGAGGAGCTACCGCTGCAGATGGAAAAGCTAATCAACTTGCGTTACCTTGACATTAGCAGCACTTCTTCTCGGTTGAAGATGCCGCTACATCTGAGCAAGTTGAAAAGCCTCCAAGTGCTAGTGGGAGCCATGTTTCTTCTAGGTGATTGCGGTGGTTTGAGAATGGAAGATTTGGGTGAACTACATAACTTGTATGGATCGTTATCAATTCTAGAGTTGCAAAATGTGGTTGATAGAAGGGAAGCTCTGAAGGCAAACATGAGGAAGAAGAATCATGTTGAAAAGTTATCATTGAAGTGGAGTGGAAGTATTGCCGACAATTCACAAACTGAAAGAGACATACTTGATGAGCTACGCCCACACACAAACATAAAAGAACTCCAAATCACCGGATATAGAGGGACAAAATTTCCTAATTGGCTAGCTGATCATTCGTTTCTTAAGCTGCTAGTACAATTGTCTCTTAGCAACTGCAAGGACTGTTATTCCTTGCCAGCACTAGGACAACTTCCTTCTTTGAAATTCCTTTCCATTAGAGGGATGCATCGAATAACAGAGGTGACAAAAGAATTCTACGGTAGTTCATCCTCCAAAAAGCCTTTTAACTCTCTTGAGAAGCTTGTATTTGCAGAGATGCCGGAGTGGAAGCAATGGCACGTACTAGGAAGTGGCGAGTTCCCTACACTTCAGAACCTTTCAATTGAAAATTGTCCGAAGTTGATGGGAAAGTTGCCTGAAAATCTTTGTTCTCTGACAGAATTGGAAATTTCAACATGTCCTAAACTCAATTTGGAGACACCTATCCAACTTTCAAGTTTAAAAAGCTTTGAAGTTGATGGTTCTCTTAAGGTTGGAGTTCTTTTTGGTGATGGCATACCTTATAAGTTATCTATTAGTGATTGTAACTCTCTTACCTCCTTACCTTTTAGCATTCTGCCGAGTACCTTGAAGACAATAAGCATACATCATTGCCAGGAACTGAATTTCAACATTTCTAGCGGTTATTTTAACATGTTTCTCGAGAGTTTGGATATATATGGATGTAATTCTATACTTGCCATATCACCTGAGTTGGTCCCAAGAGCACGCAATTTGACTGTAGAGCGTTGCTACAACCTTATTAGCGTTTTGATTCCTACTGGGACTGAAAGTCTTTATGTTGGGGATTGTGAGAATCTTGAAAGTCTTTCGGTGGCATGTGGGACTCAGATGAGGTCATTGCATTCTTTGTATATCCACAAATGCGATTGGCTGAGGTGGCTGCCAGAACGTATGCAGGAACTCCTTCCATCTCTTATTAAACTGGATCTGTGGGATTGTCCAAAAATAAAGTCCTTTCCTGGAGGAGGATTTCCCTTCAATTTACAAGTCCTTGAGATCATCCATTGCGAGAAACTGGTGAACGGCCTAAAGGAGTGGCATTTACAGAGACTCCCCCATCTCAGAGAGTTAAGGATCGATCATGATGGCAGTGACGAAGAGAATTGGGAGTTGCCTTGCTCTATTAGAAGGCTTACCATATCCAATCTGAAAACATTAAGCAGCCAAGTTCTCAAAGGCCTCACCTCTCTTGAATATCTCTGGGCTAAAAATTTACCTCAAATTCAGTCACTGCTGGAAGAAGGGCTTCCCTCGTCTCTTTCTCAGCTAGAATTATACAACCATCATGACCTCCATTCACTACCAACTGAAGGTCTTCAGCACCTCACTTCGCTTCGAAGTCTAAGCATCTACTTCTGTGATCAACTCCAATCTCTTGCAGAATCATCGCTGCCCTCCTCCCTCTCTGAGCTGACCATCCACCATTGCCCTAATCTCCAATCACTTCCTGAATCAGTTCTTCCCTACTCCCTCTGTAAGTTGACGATCCAGCATTGCCCTAATCTCCATTCACTTCCTGAATCATCGCTGCCCTCCTCCCTCTCTGAGCTGACCATCCAACATTGCCCTAATCTCCAATCACTTTCCGAATCAGCGCTCCCCTCCTCCCTCTCTGTGCTGACCATCACGGATTGCCTTAATTTCCAATCCCTTCCAGTAAAAGGGATGCCCTCTTCCCTCTATAGACTAGATATTTCCAACTGTCCATTGCTCAAACCACTCCTACAATTTGAGAAGTGGGAGTACTGGTCAAAAATTGCTCATATTTCCGAAATATATATCGATGGTGAATGCCTGTGATGATTAAAACCAATGGCGCTCCGATAGATGTAAGTTATTCTTTTTCCACAGTAGCTTTTTTATTTTTGTTTACTTTCCTTTTGCTTGTTTGTTAATTCTTTCTCTTTGTTACATTCTTGTTGAGCAGTATGGAGTGTCTATTGCCACTATGAAGCCGAGAAATCATCTTCAGATAGGGATGATTTATTTTTAGAGGATCAAAAAAGGTGATAAAATCTTTATATTCACAATCTTTATATTTGCATGGGAACACTGTGAACGAAATCTAGTGTAGGTAGGAATTAAAACAATTTGCTCCACAAAATTGATAGCTTAATGTAATATTAATGAGCTAGTTATCTTTTACCATGCACATATATGTTATCCGGATGTTATTGTCTTTGGAAATTTATCGCAATAGCAATTCATGTATTCTTGTTACATATCTCACTCTTCATCTTACTTGAAGATTTTTAGTTCATGTATTGCTTGAACTTTCATCTCAATAGCAATTCATGTTCTTTCCCTTTTCAGTGAGTTGATCAAGGAGGAGGTGGTTTAGAGTGATGCACATGTTCACTATCGAACGCAAAGCTCTAATCGAATTCAAAGGTGTACGATACACAAGGTTCGTTTCCTAACTATCAAAAATATATAAAAGTTTGCCTGAGGGGGGAGCAAGACTCAGAAAAAGTGGTGGAATATAATCCCTTCATGCATATGGTAATCTATATGGAGGGAGAGAAACAATAGATGTTTTGAAAATATTACTAATCCTATGCAGAAAGTTAAAGAGTTCTGTATCAATGCTTTATATTTTTGGTGTAAAGAAGAGGGTATAGATGAAGTAGAACAGTTGGTAGATTTCTTAGGAGCTCTGTAATTATGATTAATTGCCCTTGTAACTTTTTGGTGGTTGCCAGCATACCCTCAATGCTGAAGAATACAACTTTACCTTTCTCAAAAAAAAAAAAAATATATAAAAGTTTGCCTCCCAATAAATTTAACAACTAAAAGCATCAGCACTATTCAGGTTTTTATTGATGACGTTTAATTTTCTTTTCAAGATATAAATTATGTTGTGCTCATCATCAAACACTTAGCTTTATTTTTAAGCTCCATAGAGAATCTAAATTTTAGAAAAGATAATCACAGATAACTACAGAAGTTTCAGGAAATAAGTAAACTTCCATTATCAGGATTTTGGGAGCAATACATCATCCAACTGTTGTCTCAGTTAGATTGCTCGTTTTTTTACAAATGTAAGCGTAGTTTTTTTCGAAATGATAGCAAAAGCATGAGTCCCTTTTCAGCATTCATGTGATGCTAATTTCTTCCGTTGTTTTGCATTTTCCGTCTTTGCTTCTAGCCTAAGCCTGGGATGTATATTAACCTTGTCATCTGGAATTTGATAAGCATAAAAGCATATGTTTTACTCCTCATGATATGCAGATATGTAGTTGCAGAGATGAAGTCTCTGTGAGAGTGGTACGGTATTATTTAAAGAGTATGGCAAGCAGAAAATCTATCTGGCTCGGCAAGATCAGTTTGAGAGTTAATATCTCAAAAGGTCATTGAACTTTGAGAAATTATCTAGCAAAGTCATTGAACTTTGCTTTGTATCAATAAAGTCACTCAACTTAAGACTATTATTTTCTAAAATCACTCAACTACATTTATCAATTAAAAAATAACATGGCAAAATAAAATAATTTTTATGCCATGTAAGCATGAATCCTACATTAAAGATTCTATTTCTTATTATTATCATTTGGTAAGATTGTCGAATAATTAAGAAAGTTTTGATATTTTTCACAAATTATAGGGTTTTTCATATTTATATAAAAAAATATTATACCGTCAATTAAACACAATATGAACTTTATTCCAAACTTAATCGTAAATATCTCACTTTATATCATCTAATTTGATATTATTTTAATTCACCGCCCAAATGAAATAAATTAATTTAAAAATTATAATTTCAGGACTATAGTTCTAGAATAATTAAATCCGCAAATCCAACCCATTATTGATGTCGATACTTCCAGAAAATCAATCTTTTCTGACTACCACTTCC
Source organism: Jaltomata sinuosa (assembly GCA_003996215.1). NCBI lineage: Eukaryota > Viridiplantae > Streptophyta > Magnoliopsida > Solanales > Solanaceae > Jaltomata > Jaltomata sinuosa. The sequence goes on from QJPP01007241.1 coordinate 666,837, forward strand.
AACTACAAATAATCCGTCGGAATTCCGACAACCTTTCAAAATGAAAATTTATATTTTTATAATTTTTTTAATTTTATCTAACTACAATTTCGAGACTATTGTCGTAAAATCTTGTAAAATATTTTTCGCATTTAACTTTTCGATATTTACTATTGGTAAGTAGTCAGATAAGAAATCAATAAAAAAATTGACTAACAGTTACCCGACTACAATAATCGAAAATGGACATAAATAATCTGGAAAAGCTTTGTGGTGGTGTGCTAGTGAAATGGCTGGTGAGGAATATATTTAAGGATCTAGTCTTTAGATAAAATTCAATTTGTGGGTGGATTGGGTATGATTATAATAAGAAAAAGATTCTTTAATGTGATCAGGTCCATATTTACATGGCATAAAAATTATTTTATTTTGCCATGTCATTTTTTAATTGATAAATGTAGTTGAGTGATTTTAGAAAATAATAGTCTTAAGTTGAGTGGCTTTATTGATACAAAGCAAAGTTCAATGACTTTGCTAGATAATTTCTTAAAGTTCAATGACCTTTTAAGATATTAACTCTCAGTTTGACATCCGCGAAGAGCTTAATAGAATGAAGGAAGAAAATGCCAATCTAGAAGAAAAACTGAATGAGTAGAAAAAAGCCATCAGTGAGGTTGATGCAGGTACAAATCTGTAAGACGTTTTTGAATTTGATAATCCTCAACTCACTGAGTGATGTTACATGTAAATTATAACATCACTGGAAATGGTTTTATTCGGAAGCCTTAAATCAGTGGAGAAGGTGAAAAAGGATGTTCAGAGATGTAAGGGATGCCATAACTGAGAACTCACTCAAAATCCAAAAGAGTTTAGGTAGTTTATGTTGATACCTCTGGGTGAAAGACCTTGTTGTTCCACAACTGTCTTGGTCTCTTTGGCACTGGATCTTCTTCTATTTCATAGCTGGGGTCTGAGTTATCATGTAGGCTATTGTGCACTTCTTCTTCAAAAGAATCCATGTTGCCCTCCCCTGATAGTTCAATGGTATCACTGACCAAGTTCTAATCTATATGTGGACCATGTTTATCCTCTCTTTGTACCACTTCCACTGATCCCAACTCTACCACCAATTGTTAACTCCTATCTTCCAGCAAGTCCGGATCAACTGCTTTGGATGACATCACTTCGACATTGCATACTGTATTGTTATTCTGTCCAACCTTACTCAATTGATCCTCCTGAGGATGGTTCTGTTGCTTGTCTTGATTTTTGAGTTGCTGGCTGTCTTTCTCAACCTCTTTGTTTTGTTGACATAAGTCATAAAGTAGTTTGAGCCGCCTTTTCCATTACAGCTCTTCCTTTTTTCTAAACCTCTCTTTACACCAAAAGTAAAAAGATACAATACAATTCCATTTAACCTTCTGAAAGGAATTGAACCTATCTTCAAAGTTTCTACTGTTCCTTTCTTTCCAAACTGTCCACCAAATGCAATGTGGGATTATCCTCCACCATGCCTTCTGGCTCTTGCTTCCTCCTCTTCTTATCCAACAACTCAATAAGTCTGCCTTATGTTCATGCATTGTCCAATTTGTCTCTGTGAGACTAAGGAAGATGTCCCAAATTTGTGTTGTAAAGTCGCAATGCAAGAATAGATGCTTGTTGGTCTCCTCTACCTTCCTGCATAATGAACACCAAGATACTATAATCTTTCCTTTTTTCTTCAACACTTCATGTGTCAGGCAAGCCCTTCTAGCAACCAACCATATAAAACATTTTACTTTAGATGGTGCTAAGTTTCTCCATACCTTTCTCCACAAACTAGTAGTAGCTTTTTTTCCCTCTGCATTCTTTCCATGTGTTTCCTTTTGTTCCTCCCTGCCTTCCATTTTTTGTGGCTTCCTTTTCTGCTAAAGCCTGTTCGTTCTTCCTCTCTATGACTTTGCATTTTGCTATATTATGTCCTTGTAGTTTACAATGAAAGGCTGGGAAACCTTTCTATTCTACCTTCTCATCTCTTCCCTTTAGGCCAGCCCCATCTCCTTCGAGGCCTAGCCAAATAGTGTCCGGGAGAGGCTTGACCAAATTCACCTCTACACGAACTTTGGCTAAGTGAGGCCTGGATCTGGCTACAGTAGCTACATCTTCTTTTAGAGGTGTTCCAATCTATTCTAGGAGTTGCTTCAGATTACCCCACGTGAATAGGTGATAAGGAAGCTCGGGTAAAGAGCCCAGATAGCAGCCAAAGAGGTCATTTCATTAGGATTAGAATTTGTGTGACCACTTAAATATTCTCATCAGCGATGCAGATATCAACATGAATCGTTTAAAGTAGACAGCATTGAAATCAAATTCATTATTAAAATCACTGAAGACATGCATATCACCGTAAGCCTCAATATGAGCCATGCCTTTCAGAGGATTTGTTCGAGAAATTTAGATATGATAACTTCAATTCTAGGTCTCCCCGTGGTGAATTTTCCAACCAATGTCCATTTGCAATCTTCAGCCATCACTCCATAAGTATGATGCCTTGAAGATAACAACAGGTTTTTCTGGTTGTAGGTAGTTTGGCGTGCAACCACTATCTTTGCCATTGAGTTGCTAGGGCTCGCTGGACAGGTGACAGCAATAGCCTTTTTGAGCATCATCTTCCTTATATGTGTTAGGATCTACCAGAGGATCCTTTGGTTGATTGATTCTCGCAGATTTCCGGATGAATGTGGGCCCAACAAGGTGGCGTGTTTAGGTCACGCCATAGCCGTTAAATTACCGTTGTGATTAGCTAGAGATTGTATGTTAATATTACTGTTAGAAAAGTTATTCTTGTATTAAAGCTGAAAACCAGAAAAAGATTAAAGCTTAAACGATCAATTTGACATTTATGCCATTTAAGGTACTAGTTTCTAGTAGCAATTTGAAAAGTAAGAGGGGCCTTGATTTCGAGCCCTGAGAGTAGCAAACAGGGAAAAATCCCTATACTATTTCCCTTATGGTGTTGAGGGGATTGATCTATAATAAGAAGTAACAACCATCTCCCATTATTTATTAAGGAGTTTAAGTAATAAACATGGTTAGTGTAAGAAAATTTCACATTATTTAGTCACTTTTATCTATTATAGTAGGTGACTTGTTTTATCTTTGAGATTACAGATCTTACATTTTAAGGAGTTTTAATGTAAATCTCATATAAAAAAGATCTGATGGTTTAAAATTCTTTATACTGACAATCTTGATAACTTGAAAAAGATAATTCACTCTTTTCATCCCTATATTACTATTCTTTTTTTCTTTTACATCTTCATTTTTTCCTCTGGTCATCGCGGAGAAGGTGGGAGTGTGGCGGACAAGATGAGGGAAGCGAGACTGAGATGGTTTGGGCATGTGACGAGGAGGTGCGTAGATGCCCCAGTGAGGAGGTGCGAGAGGCTGGTTGTCGGGGGTATGCGGAGAGGTAGAGGTAGGCCAAAAAAGTATTGGGGAAAAGTGATTGGACAGGACATGGTGCAACTTCATATTACTGAGGACATGACTCTAGATAGGAAGGTGTGGAGGTCGCGTATTAGGGTAGAAGGTTAGTAGGAAGTAGAGTGTTGTCTTGCCTTTCGAAGGTTTAGGCTTGTTAGTGCCTGTCGTAGTACTAGTCGCATCCTTGTAGTGCTTGCTTTTGTTATCTATTGTGTTTTCATTATCACACTATTTTAATTTGTTGTTGTTATTGTTTCTTTCTCATAGGCTCTACATTGCTTTTTTTATTAACTGCTATGCTTTCTTCATTGTTTTCTTTTTCTTTTACTTGGATTTGCTTGCACTTGAGCCGAGGGTCTCTAGGAAACAACCTCTCTACCTCCATGAAGTAGTGGTAAGGTCTGTGTACACTCTATCCTCCCCAGACCCCACTTGTGGGATTTCAATGGGTATGTTGTTGTTGTTGTTGTTGTTGTTGTTGTATGGTGCATTGACTTCTCTAAGTTTTCCAAGATAATTACATTGTGGCTTATTGTCTAACATATTTTTCTTAGTTGTCTAACAAGTTAAATGCTTATTTTAACAATTATGCTTTCAAATCTTGTTTAGGAATTGCCAGAATCTCAAAGAGCAGATGCTGTAAGCAGCATGGTGTATGAGGCAAATGCTAGACTGAGGGATCCTGTATCTGGTTGTGCAGGGGCAATTTTCCATCTACAAAAGCAAGTGAGTGTGGGAGACCCTATGGACATGACTATTATAGATCAAAGTGCTCTCAGAGTCTGTTCTTCCATTTGAGAAATTCAAAGGTTAATGTGCTTCTTGTTGGTCCTGAGATGCAGCATTACTGTAATATGGTCCATTGCAAGGTATGAGACTAGTCCAACATCGGTATATAAATGTGCTGATGTGGAACTTATATAGTCTAGGCTCTCCCACTTTAATAGCCAGCTTTCGGGGTGTGGTTTTCCTTGGGTTGTATCAATGGTATTTGAGCTACCCACCACCCTCCGTGCCATGGATGGTGACGTTAAAGGAAAAAAAAAGTAATCAATCCATCTCAACTGTAAAATATAATTATCAAGTAAGGTTTTGAATTAGTAAAGGAATCCAGATACAAATTCTATACTGACTTGTAAAAGCAATTCTTTTCCTTGTATAGTTAGGATTAAGTATTTGGAAAGTTTTATTTCTTGAAGAACTTCCTCTGCTAATGATCTGTATGAGTCCAAGAAATCGATTCATTAATACAACCTTATACAGTACTACCATACTAGTTGCAAGCTAGAGATGAAGGGTTAGTTATTGACTATATTGTGTTCAACTTGGACCATCATTCTCAATCTTGTCAATAGACTCAATATATTCTTTAGGAAAAAAAAAAGGCAAAGGAAAAGTAAATTGTCCTTCAATTCCCCCTAAGAAACTTCTAGAATAGCTAGGCAACTTTCAAGTCACCAATATTTTAGTCAAATATTCTTGTAAAATAGTCTTGTTTTAGGACAATTTTTGAATACACATTTCATGACCATGTCTTGCTTTAAAAGAAAGAAGTATGTTTCACAACTTATATTTCTTACTAAAGTACTCATGTTTTTGCACTATTTGGTTACACATTTCAAGACCATGTCAAAAAAGAAAAACTAAAAGAAGAATTGTGTTTCACATCGAACTATTAAATAAGGAAAAGCTACCTAAATAGACATACCTCCTTACCATAGTTATTAACTCTCCCACTACTTTATTTTAATTACTTAATATACCACATGTACCACTCGAATACATCGCCCCAGGTCATGATACATCGCCTCACCTTGGATACATCCCACCCGATGTATCAAAGGTAAAACCAAAAGAATGTCGATGTATCTGAGTGGCTTTGGGATGTATCCAATGGAATTTCGATGTATCCGAGTAGTTTGGAGATGTATCCAGAGGTGAGGTGATGTATCCCGAAGTGAGGCGATATATCCGATTAGTTTGGAGATGTATCCAGAGGTGAGGTGATGTATCCCGAGGTGAGGCGATGTATTCGAGTAGAGGTGATGTATCCGAGCAGTAAGGAGGTGAGAAAAAGAGTAATTAGCTCCCAAAAATGTGTGCTTTATGTAAGTTACCCATTAAATAATACTCCCTCGATCCCACTTTGTATGAGACGATTCAGAATACGAAAGTTGAACTATCAAATATTTAGTGTGAATTCAGGCAAAGGATTTTCAATTTTTTTTTGAAATAAGATTTTGTATAATATCCCGATAAAAAAAATCTTTTGACTCGGGAAAGGAGTCCCTCTAGTAACAATATGTGAGTTTTTAGCCAAAATCATCTCTTATTTATGGTAGTAGGTCTATTTTTGTCCTTCAAATATGATTTTGAGTATTTTTTTAGTCCCTTAATTTTTTTTAAAATGAAGCATCTTTGGTCTAACTAATTATAGAATGAACTTAAAAACTAACGATAACTATTCCAGAGCACTACTAAGAATACGATAAAAATCGATTGACTTTCAGACTGACCAAAAAGCCAATCAATTCGATCGGTTTGATCCCAATTTTTTAAGATAAAATCAACCGAACTCGATCGTTTAAATCATATCATGTATAACTGTCAACTTACTGCAATCCTCTATTGATTAGTTATAACCCCATTAGATCACCCCTCTAAAAAAAAGTTGCAAGTTGGAAGGAAAGAATTGGAAAGTAGCTGGCCTATTTTAGAAATCATAAGTTTCCTCATGCTCTTTACATATAATTGAAATTTGGAGCTCAAATTTATCGAAGTGAAACATATGAAGTTGCAATGAACTTGAAAAATTATTGGGCAGTCCTTCCAATGAAAAATCCATGTCATTGAAATCAAATAGATCGTAGAACAAATCATAAGTATGTGAAAATTTTGATAAAACTCAAATGTATATTTACAGGAATCTTTTGTTCTTTCATTCATGCTTTGCTATGTCTGTGCTCATCATGCAAACTCCTTTGTCTTTTCAAAGGTTGTAGAGGAATAAAAAGCAACTTGTTCTTCTATGTAACTGCTCTTCTATTTTTTGATTTATGCTATTTTAAACAGTCATGTAAATTTATTATTATGGGGTAAGAATTATAGAGGAAGATAACTCTTGATTGTTCTACAAATTCAGCATAAGAGAAATAATCCCAAAAATTTGAAGTATAAACTGTCTTGTCCAACTTAGATAACCTGAGTGGATTAGCGTTATCAATATATGTATAACGCGTATTTTCATATATACTTTACATTTACTACATCTTCTTCCAAAAGATTCTCCAAATGTTTAGCATTTCTTTTCTCGTTTGGAAAAATAAAAGTTTTCTCACCTTCAAGGCATAGATTGAAATCTTCCATCATGAGCTACCCTAAGTCATCTTTTGAGTTTCCATAAACTCTATAACTCTTCTTTTATCTTTCCTCCTCCTCCCTTACCTCTTCCTCCTCATCATCCTCACCCCTCCCGCCTCATTCTCACCATCCTCCTTCTCCTCCTCATTCTTCACCCCATCATCATCCTCATATTATGATAATCCGTTTTCTCTCTTATAATCTTCTTAAGGATAATATATTATTTCTTCTTCTCAATATTGTGGTGAACTTGGACCTACCCCCATTATTTTTTTTAATTTGTCTTAAACAAAACTCACTATATTTACTATACTAATAAAGTACTATCTATATATAGAAAGCTTTAACATATAAGATTTTTTTTACTTATATTAAATTTCACTTTAGATCAAATTTGATAAAATTTATTTTGAAAATAATGATTTGATATGAAATATGTGAGTGATACATATTTGATATTTTTGTTAAAAAGTTTTACGTTATATCAATTTTGCATAATTTTACTTATAAATATATTTTTATATGAAATATTTTATGAACAATATGATGGTAAAATTTTTAAATAGCAACATTTTTTAAAGAATTGTCATTGATATATAATTATGTTTTGACATTGAAAATGTTACTGGATTACATCTTATAAAATCTCTATCAAATAATCATCGATATCTAGTCTTGTACTACTTTTTTCAGCGCTGGCATCTTCAAATAAAGTTTCTTTAATTGAGTTTGAGAAATTATTATTTTTCCTCGTGTTGATATTCGTACTACACGCTTTACTTTTAATTAAAATATTAATGAAATATATTGCTTCCATAATTACAAGTGGGTATTATTTGGTTCAAACTGAATAAACCAATCGAACCGAATATTTCAATTTTTTAATTTGATTTTTCGATATATTTCCGTTTAGAAATTATAAAAATTCTGTTATCAATTCGTTTCTTTTAAGTATATAATCAGATAACCGAACTTATGCATGTTATATGCTATTTCTCAGATGTTTTTCCTTTCGTCGGGTGTGTAAAAATCGATTTAACCAATAAATCAAATTGAAAAAAATATATTATTAGTTTATCGGTATCGGGATATTGGATTAATAATTTTTAAATGATTTTGTAAATTTTTTTATTGGGCTATCGATTTAGTTTTCGATTCTAAGATTTTAGTTAATGGTTAAACCAATAACCCAATAAGATTATACAAAAGTTATCTTTTTATCTCTAATTATGTACTAGTGGCTTTAGATTTTAAATACAAATTCTATTTTTTTTTACTGCTGTTTTTTTTCTTCTGAAATCATTAATTTGTTGGGGTGCTACCCGTCAACGTGAAAAGTGAATGAAACTTTTTTTTCTTGAGAGATTGCTACAGTGACATTGCATTCAATTTTGCTACTTAATTAAAATAAATTATTTTAGTAATAACTTATTTGAATTTGCTTTTGTTTGTAATTCGTGTAAATTTTTATGCAGGAAGGTAGTGTATATATGAATAAATGAAAATAAGAGAAAGCAAAAAAATAAATAGAGGAGTATTTTTTTATCGGTTAAATCGAAAATCAAACCGTTAAATATAAAAAATCGATAACGAATATCTTATTAATTTACTTATCAAATTGATATTACATAAAATCAAATCAAACCGACCGATGAACACCCTTGCTCTATCATCTTGGATGTAATGCAGCAGTAGTTTAATTACATGCCTAACTATTTGTCTCCTTACGAGCTTTTATATGTCTTTAGATATTCTTTAATCACATGATTAACTATTTGTCTCCTTATAAAAAATGTGAATTTTATTTTACATTTGATATCCTTTTCTTTTGAAGTGCTTGTATGAAGTTAATCGGACACATTTTTTTAAAAAAAACTTTAGTTAGAGGTAGAGCTGTGTAGAAATCGGATCAATTTAAATTTTTAAATTAATTTGAAGTAATTGGAATAATACAATTTAGATTATATAATCCGAATTGATTCACAAATTTAATTTTAAGATATTATGATTTCTCAATTTGGATATAATTGAGTGTGCCTACCATTTGAATCGATTTGAAAAATCGAAATTGGTTATTTAAAGCCTAATTTTAAATTTTTGTTACTTTTATACAACGTTGATTGACCAAGTAAGATTTGTATGAATAGGTAATTAGAACTAACATAATCTATTCACCTAATTCACGAACTATGATAATACTATTTACAATATAATTAGTGTGGTTAGCAGTTACTACTTGCCCTGCTCTGTGCTGGTGGAACAATGACTGGCATAGCACTGGAACCCCAAACGTTTGGTAGGACTCAGTTTACCTCTATTCCTAAGTTGAGGTCATGTCGTCTCATGTTACATTATTGTTACCTTAATGTTTAATTTCTTGTAGAAAAGATCACCATAAATTATGTTTGCTCTAAAATTAAAATGAGAATAGTTGCTGATTGAAATTTCGAAATCAAACAATCGATTTGTAAAATTGGATTGAAAATAATAAAAAAATGAATTGAATTGAACCTTGAATAAATCGAGTTAGGATGAGGATTTAATAAAATTTCAATTCGATAATTGCCAAAATCGAATCAAACTGATTCGTGCACAAGCCTAGTTAGAGGTGTATTTTACTAAACTAACTTTATTGTGATGTTCTGAAACTCTAAATATAACTACTATACTACTTCCTCCATTTCTTTTTTAGTGGTCATGTATACTAAAAATAGTTGTTCCTAAATACTTGTCAACTTAAAAAAATCAAGAGAGAAATAATTATTTCCAACTTTGCCTCTTAGTATTAATTATTCTATAATTAAGAGACGCGTAAATAGACAAAGATTAAAGAATTAATAAGAAATAAATGAGTCAAATTACACTCCTAATTAATTTTCTTAAGGGTGTGCAAAATCTTATCCTGATAACTAAAAAGGAACTATGGGAGTACTTTATGTAGTTATTTAATACTCCCTTCGTTCATTTTTACTTGTCACTTTTTGACTTGGCACACACATTAAGAAAATAATTATTTACATGACTATTTTACCATATTATCCCTATTAATTGATAGTTACTATTGTGCATTGAAATTAGTTTGGAGAATAAATAATTAATACTAAGGATATGTCAAAAATGACAAGTAAAAGTGAAAATCCAATTAAGAAATAAGTGACAAGTAATTTTGAACAGAGGAAGTACTAAAGATTATGTGAAAGAAGTAATAAAACTTTTTTAATTTACTAAAATAGACAAGAAAAATACGGACAACAAAACGACACCTTTTTGAAAGAGCATCTTAACAAGCATTTTCGCAATTACGGACATCAAAATGACACCTTTGCCATGAACAACAGAAACCCAATTATCACACATTCTAAAATCCCAAATCAAGAAAAACCGAATCAAAATAAATCAAATCAAATCGAAATAATTTCAGTTTGATTTGGATTTTCATTTTTTACCAAATCGAATCGAAATTTTAACATCGAACCGAACAGACTGAATGCCCACCCCTAGCCACCATAACAATTCATGAATCATGATAAAGATCACAATAGCCTTACGTTATACGTAAATCACATGTGAATTTGAAATGTGATGATCACAAATAACTGTACCAATTTCAAAACATCTTTGATTGATGTTCACATTTTTATTTTTATGGTAATTATTAGTTTCTTTGGGTAAATTTATACCATTACATATAGTGTGTTTAACGGCTTTTTATTAATAATAATAATAAAAAATCCTCAATTAGAATAAGTGCAATCAAAGGGGGCTAGATTTTACCTTATCAATCCGAGTAAGGTACCAAACTTCTACTAATTAACAACCAAGGAGAAAATAAGAGTTAGAGAGAACTAGGTATACTATGATCATCACAGAGTGTATAATACACTACAAATGAGGATTCTTAAGTAATTAATGCAAAATTATAAAAGCTAAGAAAAAGTTGGGTTATAAACCTCAAATTTCCTTTTACAAATGTATGAACTAAAAAAGATAGATTGGTCTTATAAAGGAACCTGAAGTATGTTTCTCTTGTCTTCTTCTTCAGATCTGTCCAATAACACTTGATAGTTCATAATCACTTCTTGAATTTATTGAATCTTGTTGAAATTATTGACATTGTCATATCATTCTGCTTTGTCAGTCGCATCGGTAGGCACCTTGGAACAAACTCCTCAGCATTACCATCCCAACTATTATTTCTTCCATCTTCTTTTTTATTTTTGCGTTGTTGCCTAGGAGAAATATCTGCATTCCAAGCTGCATTTGCAAAACAATAATCCAACATATCCTCTTCCTCACCTTCCTCAATGATGTCCTCATTATCTAGGTTGGTAAATCTATTTGGGGAAAAAGTACTATTATCATCAACTTGTAGTTGTTTGTTAGTGTTAATAGGCATAAGAGAAGTCAATTTTTCAACATTAGAATTCACCAAATGATCACTTAATGTTGATGATGACAAACCTTGCCACTTTGTTGGCACTTCTAAGTTCTAGGCACAAAAACAAGAGCTGTGGGGCTCAATTTATTGTGCGTAGGAGGAGAAATGACTTGTTCTTCCTCTTCATCTACTTAGAAATAACAATTCATTTGTAGAGTTAAATTGAGATGAATTGATATATATAAAGTATTATATCTCAAAAAAAAAAAAATGCATTAGTTGTATTATTAATTGAAAAAGAATTATTAGAAGAAATGATTAAAAAAATAATTAATAATTTTGCATCTCAAGAATTGTAAAAACTAGACTTTATAAGAAAATATACTCCCTTCGTCTCACTTTATATGAGTTAGTTTGACTCGGCATGAAATTTAAAAAAGAAAGAAAGACTTTTGAAATTTGTGGTCTAAAATAAGTTTTACATGTTTGTGTGGTTGTAAATCATTTCATTAAGGATAAAATATGAATTTTAAAGTTAAACTTTTACTAAATATAGAAATGTGTCATTCTTTTTTGGGACTGACTAAAAAGAAAATTGAGTCATATAAACTGGGACAAAGGGAGTATTAATTTTTCTTAGAAATTTCAGGCATCTGTATGATTTTGGCCTTAGGTTACTAATGTGCTTGAACCGCCCCCGCCTGAATCCCAAATAGATCCTTGGTTGGGTTGACTAATTCTTTGGCCTTTTTGCATTTTAGCTCCTGGCCCAACAACTTGGCCAGACTCTTTCCAAATCACTGGCCCATAAGAATTATGTGAGTTATCCATGTTCGCAACACCTCGACTCAAGTATCGCATAACAGAACAATATGAATTGAGGTTTAGATATAGTAGTTGATAATTGAGTATTTATAGAATTCCCCAACTACAAGAGAACTTTGATGCTAGCAACAATGAAACAAGTTCTGTTGTTCTAACTTTTTCAAGACTTGGCTTCTTCTTTTTTCAGTTCTAGAAAATCATTTTGTAATTTCATAATCATAATTCTGTACCAAACAGTCATAATTGAATCATGTTGGTAACTAATTAGTATCATAATCCACAAAGTAATTACCTACTATATATCATAACCTATAATTATATGTACTACTAGGGTAAAATTGGATTTCTTAACCTTGAAAATTAACAGAAGTTAATTAGTTTGAATCGGTAATATTGTATATTTGGTCAAGCCAAACCTAACTCAACTAGCATATCAAGACTTTTGAGTGACTAAAACCATTTGACATTTTCTATTTCTTTTCCCTTATTTGAAGCTTATAAGTCCCTAAAATTCCCACTCTCATAATATATTACTATTTTTATGATGATAGTGTCTGAGTCAATTTGTGTTGTACCTCAATTATTTCAATGAATATCTGCTAGTTTGTTCTTGTAAACGTTTATATAATGTAAATAAATTATCTCACGATTTGTCTCCGATTTAAACTCTGATTTCCCATGATCATCATTCTACTTGTTTAACACTATGCCACACTCTCGAGTCTTGAGTTTCATAATACATCATTATTTAATTTCATAAAATTGATTGTGGTGGGGTCACATAGAATTTGGTAAGTCTTTCTTTGGTGTGGATTCTCAAAACAATGTAAAATTCAATTCCCCCACCCCCCACCCCACCTTTTTTCTCTTAATTTTGTTGGTATGAATGTGACACTTACTAGTACTACTAGTTGCAAGCTAGAGATGAAGGGTAGTTATTGACTATATTGTGTTCAACTTAGGCTATCATTCTCAATCTTGTCAATAGACTCTAACTCAATATTCTTTAGGAATGACTAGACTTAAAAGGGAAAAAAAGGAGGGGGGGGGGGGGGGGGGGGGGCAAAGGAAAAGAAAATTGTCCTTAAATTCTCACAAAGAAACTTCTAGAATAGCTGGGCAACTTTCAAGTCACCAATATTTTAGTCAAATATTCTCATAATAAAGTAGTCTTGTTTTAGGACAATTTTTGAATACACAAATTTCATGACCATGTCTTGCTTTAAAAGAAGTATGTTTCACAACTTATATTTCTTACTAAAGTACTCATGTTTTTGGACTATCTGGTTACACATTTCACGACCATGTCAAAAAAAATTTAAAAGAAAAATTGTGTTTCACATGAGTCATTAAATAATACTCCCTCAATCCCATTTTATGTGAAACGATTCAGAATACGAAAGTTGAATCAGACAAAAAAATCAATTTTTTTTTGAAGTGAGATATATATAATTAGAAACTTCATGAAAGTATCTCGATAAAAAATAATTGTTTGACTCTCCATATAGTTATTTTTTTTTCTTGACAAGCTCTCCAATCAGTTGTTCCTCTAGTAACACTATGTGAGTTTTTAGCAAAAATTATCTCTTATTTATGAGAGTAGTTAGGTTTATTTTAGTCCTTCAAATATAATTTTGAGCATTTTTAGTCCCTTAAATATTTTAAAGTAGAGCACATTTGATCTAACTAATTATAAAATAAACTATAAAAAGCAACAATAACTATCACAAAGCACTATTAAGAATACGATAAAAAATATGACCGACTGAAAAGCCGATCAACTCGATCGATTTGATCCCAATTTTTAAAAATAAAATTGACCGAGCTCGATCGTTTAAATCCTATCATGTCAACTTGCTGCAGTCCTCTATTGACTAGTTACAACCCCATTAGTTCACCCCTCCAAAAAAAAGAAAAAAAAATTGCAAGTTGGAAGGGAGAAAAGAAATGGAAAATAGCTTTTTATAGAAACCATAATTTTCCTCATGCTATTTACATATAATTGGAAATTTGGAGGTCAAATTTCTTATGATCCATAGAATTTTCAGTATTTAGACATGTGATATTTCTATTTTTATTCATTATCATTATACTATCTCCACTGATTCCGGTTGCACTAATCTTCTCATCAACTAATAATTAAGAAACAAGAAAAATAATTAAAACATGAGTTTAATTTTTATATACTAGTGATAAAGAATTTTTATACTATTACTGTAATTTATTATGACATAACAAGTTATTACTCTATTTTTTGTATTCTAATATTAGGTTTTAATCCTTTAATATAAAATAAATTTATATATTGTCCGTGTACACATGAAATTATCGAAATTACAAAAGAAGAAATAGATTAACATGACTCTAAGCTAACACTTAATTCACTACAAAAACTATCGTAATTAATTAGCTATGAACTTCACTGTTAATTCATTACTAAAATATTTAAAATTAATAGAATTTTATGATAATTCATCATATATCATGTCTGTACCCCCTTGCTTAAAACTCAAAGACGTGTGGACCTTTTTTCTTTTCTTTTTTCATCTTTTTTTTTTCTTGGCAAATTATTTCAAACAACTAAAAATGGAAATATAGATAGCTGTTATACATCCTCTGTTAATTAATTCAACTTGACAACTTGGACCTTTTTCTTTTGTTTTCTTTGGGGGAAAAAAAAGAAGAAGAGAAAATGTGTACACTACCAAAAAAATGGTAAAAAGCTTAATCCAGTCGCTATAAATCAATAATAATAATAATAATCGGAAGGATTCGGTTGTATACCAATCTCTAAAAATCTGCGTTAAAAGTATATGATCGGATTTTAAAATCAACATATATATGGTGTTTAGGTCTTTGGTATGCAATAATTAGCATTTTATATAGAAAGCAGTAGATGATAGACTACTATAAAGGTAATTAGACCTATTATGATGATACACTTGGAAAAATTAAAGGAGCTAAGTTGAAAAAATAAATTGTGAAATATATATATATATATATATATTTAATCCTCTTGGAAAATTGTTATTCTGTCGGGTTCATTCATAAGAATTGTTAATTAGCCCGTTAATTGATTCTTCTCCTAAAATCCTATTAAAGATATAGATACACTATTACGAATATTGAGAAAAATAATAATGCATTCTATTAAGAGATGACGGTAAGGATTTATGAAAAGTTCTCTATATCTTTTACTTCGATTGTGGAATTCAAGAGATTAATTTGTGATAATTCATTGATTCATAATTTAAATTGTGGTTATAATGGAGAGATTTGTAATTCTCTTAAATTAGTATTTACATTATTAAACTATCACAAATTCCATTTATACTTATTTTTTCATATATATATAAACTAGTATCGAGTTTGTAAGATTTGAATTCTGTCAAAATCGTAACTTTTTTATTCGATCGGCGTTAAGTACACTAGTACTTGATGGCTACAATGATGACAACCTTAGACAATTGCACACGTATTTGACATGAAAATAAAACTCTAGAAACCCAACAAAATGGAATATTACTTAATTTTTGAATGAACACGTGGAGTATGACTTGCTAGTACTTTCTCCGTTTCATATTATTTATCGTGTGTTTCTTTATACGCCTTTTAAAAAATATTAATAATTAGAAAGGGTTATCAACTATTTTACTCTCGTTTATATCTTATGACATAATCTTTCTTAATTAAGTATTTATTTTATTAAAGTGTTTGTAGTTTTCAAGAACAATTATTACTAAAGATAAAATAAAAAATAAATAAATAATTGTCTTAAACTTCTAAAATGACAAATATTGTGAGATAATTATTTTTAAAAATCACGACAGATAATTTGAGACGGAGGGAGTAGCTAGTTGTATTTCTTTAGTAGTGATAATAATGATGGAGTATTTATTGGTCTCTATACACAGTATTAATTAGGTACACAAATTAGGTTGAGATAATTGATGGTGATGATAATGATGATAATTATAACTATATAGTCAAGAATGTTTGGTCTTAGCCCAATGTCCTACAAAAAATTCTTCTCCTTTTTCCACATTTAATATAGTACTTCAAGATAATTCAGAGCTATGAACACAAAATTGTACACTATTGTACATATGATTAGTAAAGGAAGAAAATTGAATTCATTTAATTTGGTCAATGCAAGAATTTTGAAGGAATTAAGACCATATGCTAGTGCTATATTAATTGAGTGTGCAGCCTATTATTCATTGTTTCATTTTTCTAAAATAAATTTTGAAGTTTTTGATAAGAAGAAAAGGTTAGCAAAATAAATTGTTTGAACTACTCCCTCCGTACAACTTTACTTGTCCATTATTGACTTGACATACTTCTTAAGAAATCATAAATAGAAGAGCAACTTTATCATATCACTCTTTGAATATAATAAATACAATATCTTGAAAAATGTATTGAAAAAATAACTATAATTAATGATAAGGGTGAATTCAAAATTAAGTATTAAATTATCTCTTAATTTTATAAATTAAACGAATAAAAATGGACGGAGGGAGTATAACTAATGATAAAATTCATGGTGATGGGCATGGCCCATTGACCATTTTTGACAAGGAAATGGGTTATATTTGCTCTCTACTACTACTGAAAAAAGTTTAATATTATGATTTATTATAATATTAATTTATATATGCCCTTAATATTATCTATCGATTTATATATATCCTTAACATTATAAAAAATGCCTCAAATTATTGTTCCTCCGTTAACCTATCAATTTTAGTCAAAATGGCATATTAACTCACCACACCAATTATTATTCTTTCACCACTATCTAAGGTAACCAACACCTTCACCGTATGTATTATCACCATCAATTGCCATTCTTCTATTTTAAGTAAGGATATTTTTGTCATTTTATATATTTTTTATTTTAATTAATATATTTTACTTTCTTTTTAATCAATTATATATTTAAAAATTACGTAAAAAGTATTATAAATCACAACAAGTAAGAACTTAGAATATTTAGAAAACATTAAAAATTTGGATGAATCTCGAAATTTTATTAGTGTCACGTAAATTAGGACAGATGAAGTAATATAAAAATAATGTAAAAAGTCATATAAATCACAATAATTAATAATTTAAAATATCTAAAAGTTACGTATAAAAAAGTTGATTGACTGTCTAAATTCTATCAGTGCGACATAAATCGGGACAGAGAGAGTAACATATATTATTTGAAAATTATTTAAAAAATAGTATAAATTACAATAATTAACAACTTAAAATATTTTTTAAAAAAAAATTGATTGACTCTCTAAATTTCATCCTTGTCACATAAAGGAATTTTTACATAAATAAAGTCTTTTAGACTTATTATTACCCCTTTTTGGGTACTTTATTTTTATTACATAATATAGCATAAGTTTATCTGTAGTAGCTAAAATCAGGGAATCATTCCCTTAATATTAGCCTTTCATATGAAATAATTGATTTATTTTTATTTTTTTCTTCTCTTTCTGGGTCTCTCTCTCATCGATTTTAGGATTTTTTTTTGTTAAATTTCATATCAAATAACAGTAATTTTTTGTTATATCGTAAAAACTTTAACAAGAATTCATCATGTGTTGAGTATATTTTTTTTTACTTTTTTAATCATCCCCGAATTTCTTTTCAGATCTGTGAAGAAAAGAAATCACAGATCTGCAAAAAAATAATCCAATAAAGACAAAGTTCAGAGGGAAAAAGAATGTGTTTCGAAGAAAAAATTGATTCATGAGATTTTTTTTAGTTATTCTCAAAAAATTTGCTTGATCCGAAGATATGAATATTTGAAGATCTGAATTTGTGATTAGTTTGGATCGGTTGTTCTTTCAAACAATTTAGAATATATTTTAGAGTTCATACCTCAATTCTGGGGGAGATTGATTAAGTATAGAGTTGATTTTAGTAGAAATATTAGACTAAAACTCGAAAAAGCTGAAGTTGCAGATTTGTGTCATGATTTGTGTTAGAACTGTATTAGAATTGTATTAAATAAACAATAGTTGTAATACAATTCGACTTCAATATTGTACATTGTTATGAATTCGATAGTTATTATTTCAGAACAAATATAATACATTTTTAACAACATAAACTAATTTAAGTAGTATGAAAATATTTGAAATTCACATATAATACTTATAATACATTTATATTAAAAATATTTTAGTTATGTATTCACCACGTGCATTAAAACATGCATATAATATGTATAATATATTGAATTCAAAATGTATTATAATTGTTGTTTATTTTTCTCTTATTAATCATATTAAAAATGTATTATACCTAAATTCCAAACATTCAAATGCTATTTAAATTAGTTTATGTGTCAACATATTAAAATTGTGATCGAACTGTATTATATATGTATTTAGCTGATTCTGCTATTTTTGGTAAGAAAAATAAGGTTATAATCTGTAAGAATAAAAGCTATACTATTATCTATAATAAAACTTTCATAATACATTATCTATGTAAAAAGATTAATATAAAAAAGAAAAATTAGGCTATTGCGTGTGGATCTTGTTAAAAAGAAAACAATATAATAGATGACAATTGATATATATATATAATAAAGGTTTTGTAATTTCAAATGTAATAAAGGATTTTAACGGTAATTTTAAAGGGGTTGTAAGCGATTGTTGTAAAGTCCTACTCAGTACTCCCTCCTCCCTAGTCTATAGCCATGTTTGTATTATGTAAATATCATTATCTAAGTATTCTCCCTTAAATAATTTTTTTTTTTTTTTACTGTTCATTACTGTTCATCTAATTTATTATTTTACCATGTTCATCTCTCTCTCTTAGCCTATGTTCTTATCAGCAGTTTCTTTAACCTCACCCCGGGAGAACCAGGTCCTTCGGCACTATTGGCCATGACGGACATCAATCCCTAGGACTTTACAGGTTAATCCATGGGTGCTGAATAAGAAGCTAAAAGTTTAACCATATACTAAGGATAAAACAATAAATCTATTTTAACAATATTAACATCACATAAACATTTTAACATTCATATAAACATTAAAATTAACATTAAAAACTTAAATAATACATAACTGGGAGAGATACATAGACAATAATATAATAAAATACTTACATGTCTGTAGATGGAGAGAGGTTTCCCTTTCGGGAGTCCCCGGAAACTGTGAAGCTACGTCGGAGGGACTAGTCACACTCTCTTTCTTATTCTCACTCTTATGTTTATACAAAGCTTAATCACTCAATATGTAAAACTGAAGAAATATAAAACTATTATTTTACTCTGATTCTTTCTCTTGCTTCTTTTCTCTCTATCTTGAGTTCTGTCTCACTTCTCTGAAAGAGGGGGTATTTATAGATGATTTTGGAGGAGCGGATTTCAAACTTGATTTCAATTGAGTTGAAGAATCTTTAGCTGCCGGGTGCGCTGTGGGCCCCATCGTCACATGCTTGATTGATTCTTTGTCCCTTCTTGATATCTGAGTGCTCCATTTTACGTCATGGCTTACATATTTATTTTGTCTTCTTTTCAGCATACGTCATGGCTTACCTATTTGTTTTGTCTTCTTTTCAGCATACGTCATGGCTTACGAATTTGTCTTGTGGTCTTTGTTGATACTGTTTTACCTTATGTGTCCAGGTTGTGTTCTGCTATGGTGTCGAAACTCATGCCTGAGTCTTCGTCTTCATTAGGATCTTGTGCGAACTGGTCCATTGTAGGATCCATAGCTGAGTTATAGCTACTGCTTTCTGATTTTGGTGATTCTGGTCTTGGATTTTCAAGAATCACTCTTTTAGTTTTTTCTTCTAAGAATTTTTTTACTGTATTATTGAGAATCTCCTCTATTTTTTTACCTTTCTTTTTTCTTAGATTTATTCCTTTCCTTCTTGGTTCATTTTTGGTCTCAGTTGAAGAAGTTCCGGCTATATTAAAACTTTCTGGTAATATTCTTACACTTTTTGGCAAAGTGTCAGCCATTAACGGATTTGATTTATCTTTACCAGTTACCGTTTGAACTGGACTAGCTATATCGATATCTGGTATAGTAGATCTTTCTGCATTCATTGGGGAATGCACACCCGTCTCATCCATTTTTTGAGATGGAGAACTCTTTGATTTGTTTAAATTAGAAAAAGACTGTTGTGGAGTATGTATGGGAAAGTGAGTCTGACTGATTTCAAAATGGAGTATTCTAATCCTTTCTTGTAGGATTTTGATGTGTTCTAACATTTTGTCTTTTTCTTGTATTAATTCTTCATTTTTGCCATTTATTCTTTTGAAGGCGTCTGTCATGGCTGCACAATGATCACAAAAAATTATTTTATCTGTGTCTCTGCTGATATTGTATTGTGGGGTTCTATTAATCTGTTTAAGAGAAGGGGTAATAAAAAAGTTTGGTCCTAAGTTTCCCCTAGCGTAGTCTAATGCTTCATTTAAATCATTAAATCCTTTGAATAAAGGTGTCTGAAAATCTTTTATACTATCTACTACGTCAATCCAAGTCTGGAAAACACCGGGTTTTTCCCCTTGTATTACCGTATAAAATTTAAACTTTTTGTCTTGATTTTTGTCTGTGAAATATGCGCATAAAGCATTCAAAACAGAAATAAAGTATCCATGGTCTTTGGGAGTCTTTCCGAATGCTATCCATAGGTTGTCTATCAAACACCTTTGTGGTTTGTCTATGCTTGTTCCTCCCTGCACCCTGAAATTCAAGTTGCATTCTGGATAACATATTAGATTTTGTTTACCAAAAAAGAGTCTTTCTAACTTTTGTGTATCCATTCTAGTCTGGGCTTTGAACTGAGTAGTTCTTAGCAAAGTCTGTAAATAATTATCTGCGGAAGGAGAAGCTTCCTCCTTTCCCTTGTTTTTTCCTGCATGCATACTAGAAAATTTTTACACATTAGTCATTTTATCATGAGTCTACTTAATTGATCTGCTAGATTATTCTCTTTTCCTTTAATGTGTTCTAATACTATACTGTATACTGAAGTGGCGTCTAAAAAATTTAGCCATCTTCTCTTACTACTCGTTTTCTCGTTTATTTTCTGATAAAATTTTACTATTGCTTCACAGTCTGTTCTTACCAAAACTTCTGATTTATTTAAAATGTATATTCTAAAAACATTTAATCCGTAAATTACCGCTAGAATTTCTGCGTCTATACTACTTATATTACCTTTTTCTTTGTACTTACCACTTTGGTATGCACAAATTCTTTCTTCTTTTTTATCGCTGTATTTGTTCTTTCGAGTTTTAAGAACAGCTCCCCACCCTTCGAAACTTCCATCTGTTTCTATTATCAAATAATCTGTTTCTAGAGGCATTGCCAAATCTGGAATATTTTTAACCATATGCTTTAAAGTCTGAACAAGTTTTATATCTTTTGTATTAAATGACTTTTGACCAGTGGATCCTGTTTTTGAATATAATGGTCCTGCTATTTTCCCTAAGTCTTTTATGAAGTTCCTTGCATAGTTTAGTATTCCTAGAAATTTTTGTAATTCTTTTGTTTTATCTAATTTATCTGGCATATCTAGTATTTTCTTCGCTATATGCGATTGTAACTTTATCTTTCCATTTCCTATTGTTATTCCTAAAAAATTAATCTGTGTCTTACATAATTCCATTTTCTTTTTGCTTATTATTATTCCATGATTTACTAGTAATCTGAAAACAATTTGTAAATGTCCTAGGTGTTCTTTCATAGTATTACTAAAAATGAGAATATCATCTACGTATACTATTACAAAATTTTTAAACTCTCTAAAAATATTATCCATTTTCCTCTGAAAAATAGGAGGTGCAGTTTTTAATCCGAATGGCATTACTAACCATTCGAAGTGTCCTTCGGGACAAGTGAATGCAGTCCAGTCTATGCTGTCTTCATGCATTTTTACTTGCCAGTATCCGGACTTGCAGTCTAATTTGCTAAAACAAGTTCTTCCTTGTATTCTATTAATTAATTCTGTTTTATCTGGCAATTTGTATCCGTCCATTCTAGTGTTGTCGTTTAACCTTTTATAGTTTATTACCATTCTTGCCTTCCCTCTAACTATTTCGGCATGATTTCTAACTATGAAGGCGGCTGATCTATGTTTTGACCTAGATCTTCTTATTACTCCTAATTCTAATAATTCTTTAATTTGTGTTTCAAAGTCTTCCAAGTCTTGGTTTGTAGCTTCTATTGATGCTGTTTTTACTATATATTCTGGATTAATTATGTCTAATTTGCAGGTTATCTTATTGGACTCCCAATGTTTCAGGGGTTTTTCTCCAATTATTTCTAGTTCGTCTAAAATTTGTATTATTTTTTCTAGATCTCTCTGATCTTTGATTATTCCTATTTGTTTTATTCCATTCCTCAAATTGTAAAATTCAGTATTTATTTCTATTAAGGAATAATCTTTTTCTATTTCTTTCATGTCTAGCATCTCATTTATTTCTTCTTTGATGTTTATGGTTTCACAATGGTCGCATTGACAGTCTTTTCCTTTTTCACAATTTGTTTTTAATTCTTCTTTATCTGTTTTACTTCTTATTCTTGTTGGCATATGTGTGGTGGTTACTGATGTTTGGGTTATGTTTTTTGATAATATTATTCCGTCTCTAGTTAGAAGACAACTTCCGTTGTTTTGTAATAGAAAGTCTAATCCTAGTACAAAATCTACTCTAATATTTAAGTCTCTTGTCCATATTTTATCTAGTTTGTAGGATGGTTTGTAGAAATTATCACAAGTATTTTTAAAACTAATCGTTGCTTTCCCCACATAGTGTGAGTAAGTATTGTATGATCCATCCATTTGCATTGATACTTGTGTTTCTGGTAAGTTTTTAATTAGTTCAATTGGTATTATTCTTTCGTTTATAATACTTCTGGTACATCCTGAGTCAACCAGGGCCAGTGTCTCTATTTCATAGTTTTGTATTTTTATTCTTGCTAGTATTTTTATGGTGCTCATTTTTTTGTCTTCATTACATATTAAACCTTCAAAGTTTTTATTTCTTTGATTTGTATTCATCAATTCTTCTTCTATGATTTTTTCTTTACCTTTTTCTAGCTTTGTCAATCTATGTTCTATTTTCTTAATTTTGTCTTCTATGTTTGATATTCTTATTTCTGTTGATGATTTAATAGGTTCTTTAATATTCATTTGTTCTTTTAGTATTTTTGTTTCTAGAGTTTTTTCTATGCAATTAATACATCCTATGATATAGCAATTTTTACATTTTAGTCTTTTATCTTTACTTGGATACCAATGACATATGTAACATTGGTTACTATCCAATCCTTTTCCTTTTTCGAAGATATGCTCGCATTCTATAGCGAGATTGACTAGGTTGTAGTTATCTAATTCTCCTAAATCTAGTTTTTCTAATCCTGTTTCATTTATTAACTCTTCTCCTTCTGAGTCTGAAGAATTCTGTTTTTGTTCTTCATTCGGGTCTATACTAACTACTGAATATATACTTTCACTGTCCGACATGTATTCGTCTACATTTATTAAAGTTTCATTAAATTCGTCTATTAGTTGTGCATTTCTTGTTCTACTATTATTTCTTTTAGGACAAGTATTGGCTAAATGATCTATGCTTCCACATGTAAAGCATTCTAGTCTATTTTTATAATTTCTTTTCCCATCAAATTTTCTTATATGTCTATTTCTATCTAAGTATGGCTTTTTTGCCATTGATTTTCTTAAATAATATTTCTTTGGATAAAAAGTTCTCTTATTCTTCTTATACCTTTTCTGTTGTGGGGTTTTATCATAACTTTGTGTAGTATATATACTCTTACAAAAACTTGTCTCACTTTTTTTAATTGCTTTTGTATTTGTATATTAGTGCATTTTTCTTGTAAAATCCACATTATGTGCTGAGTTCTTTGACCTATGGTCCATTTTGTTTGTGGGTTTTGTATTACTCCATCTCGTTTGTTCCATCTTTCTTCTATTTCCCTGCCTAAGGCTCCGGGAAGTTTATTAAAAAGTTTGTTTCCTAATGTTTAGTCAAAAGTATTTCCACTAATTGTGCAATAATAATAATACTCATTTAAAAATTCTTTTATTTGGAACCAACTACTTATACTTAATTGTTCTAATTTTATTAGCGCGTTTCTTTGTAGTGCTATTAATCCGCTATTCGGGTCTTCTCCTGTTATTAAACAGTGTATTTTATTTGCGAAATTATAAGGATTTGCTCCCATGTCTACTAATCCTTGGAATTCTTCTGGAAATTCTAATTTATAGGCTTCCCACACTCCTTTTGCAGATTCCCCTAAAAAGGTTTCCATGTATCTATACATGGCTTCTGCATCTGCCTCTTGGTTAGATTGTATGTAGTCTGCTACTATTATTCCTTTCCATATGTCTAAAACCGAATTCCACAGTTGTGGATCGTGTGCCGCTATATTTAATATTTTTCCTTTATTGCCTCCTTCTTGGAGTCTAATAGGTTCCTCTATTGGCATTCTTCTTCCTATTGGTCTTATACTTTCTGTATTTTCATTCGGGTTTATTCTATATACTCTATGTCTTGGCAAATTTCCTGAAGTATAGTTATCTATTCTATTCATAGAGGTTGTTTTTTGGAAAGGGCTTGTACTGCTAGATGCACTTTCCATTAATTCTTTCTGACTTATTACTGTGTCATTTTCACTTTCTTCGTCATATTGTCTTTGAAAATTGTTTGTCGACCAAATGGAATTTTTGTATCCATTGTTGTCTGTTCTTAATTCACATTTTTTAAAATGTTCTTTCATTTTTATTAAATCTAAACTTCCAGTTTGATATGCTTTGCATCTAAAAGTCTGATCTGTATTCTTTTTATACATTTCTTCCGCTTTTAAGATTATTTTGTCTACTTCAAATTCTTCTTCTAGTATTAATTCTATATTCATATGTTCACTATCCTCTATTTCTTCATCGACTTCTTTTTGATCTATGTATTTATAGTCTGTAAATCTAATAGAAGTCTGTCCTTTATTATTTGTGTACATTATGAGATCATTAGGTTTTAAGGTTTCTTTTTTATTAAAATTCTCTAAGTTCCATTCTAATCCTGCATATTCTTCGGGGTCTATTTTTAGAGGCTTCATTAATTTTATTCCCTTATTTCCCATTAAGCTTACTACGTCTTCTACCTTTAGTTTAAACTTAGTACTACTATTTGTAGCTATTTTTCCTATAAATCCTACACATGCTAAAATATTATGTCCGTTATTCATATCTTCGTATCCTTTAGTTTGAATTCCTATTTTTATGTGTCTACCAAATTCTGATGAATTTATTAAATAGTCTGGGCTGCAATAGAAAATTCCTCCATTGTTGGACATGTCTACTTCTGTGAGTCCTATTATTGATTTCTTAGAGTCTGCCCATCTATCATCGTATAAAGTTATTAAAACTTTTGTTCCTAGGTTTTTCCTAGTTAGTCCTTTTAATCCTATTATGATTAGTCCCATATGCATGAGATTCATGTTACATTTAGTTATTTCTTTTAAAGATTCTTTGCTTATTAAATTTATACTACTAGTATTTTTTTCTATAACACATAATTGTTCTTCTCTATAATGTCTATATAGCTGAGCTTTGTTTGAAAAAATTCCTGTATTATAGAGTATTTTTGGATTTAACAAATTTAACCTATTGTTCTGGAAAATTTGTATATCTTTGTCTACATCTATTATTTCGTCTAACTGTTGTTTAGTATCTTTTTTTGGAGCATTCATAATTTTTGCTAATAGATTATTTCCTAAGCTGTCTTGTGAGAAACTTGGTCTTGGTCTTTCTGTGATGGTTCTAGACCTATCTGAGAAAAGTTCCATGGCTGTTTCTTTTTATTTATTTTTGCTTTTTCTTTTTGAGGAGTTAATTCTACTCTTTTCAACTGTTCGACTAGGTCGTCTATATTTTTGTCTGTAACAGGTTGTTTTTCTTTTAGAAGTTTTTCTAATTTTTTGTTGATTTCTAATAATAGTAATATAATTGTATTATTTTGTTTTATTACTATAGAATCGGATTTTCCTGGTGGTTGATGATCAGATAATCCTTCCGGATTTGGTTGGATTTCTTCAGCTTGCTTTATAATTTTTTGGTATATAGGTTCATTCATTAACTAAGAAAGGGTTATTGTCCTTAGCTGTTCGATTTCTTTTTTTAAATCTTTTATATCTTTTTCTAGATTATAATTATTTTCTGTTGGAATAGTTTCTTTAGTTATTAAATTTTTTACCCTTTTTTCTGTTTCAGTTTGTTGATTTTTTAAGAATTCTAAGTTTGAGTCTAACCTTTCTAATAGTTTGTTACTATTTTCTTGCAACTGTTTAATAGCTTGTATAGTATTTATTATATTTGAGATATCTTTCTGAATAGTTTCACCTAGATTTATTATTAAATCTGTAATAGTATTTAGATGTTGATCTTCTCCATGTAACAAGTGTTCTCCGCAGTTGAAGTTACACCTTATCAGAGAATTGTCTTTTAGTCGCCTATATTTCTTTTCTGGTGTTACTTTTAAATCTAAATATTCTAATCTCTTTAGATTATCTATGGTGTCTCTATTGAACTAGCCTATCCTAAACAATAGGTCTGTCCTTTCTTTATAGTAATATTTATTCTTATTATTTGGATATAATGATGTATTCTAGATCCAATCGAAGCTGCGGTTAAATCTAATTCTCTTAGATATTCGTGTAGTATTCGTTTTTGGTCACTACTTAGTTCTTTATTGTGTGCAAGTTGTTCTAGGTATATTTGTTTCTTTTCTACTACGGTTTCGTAATATTCAGAGTATAAATCTTTTAAAGTTTTGGCGTACCAGTATGTTTCTCGTTCTAATATTATTTCTTTCTCGTAAGTCCTTCTGAATCCTTTTTTGGATATTCTATTTGTAAATCTGTTGGTAATATTTTGATGTTTGAAGAGAATGTCTAGGTTTTCCATATACCTAAAGTCTGTAACTAGTGTAGATGATTATATATCTCGTAAGGCCAAAAGTCTTCTGTTGAATTAATAATTTTTTCTAAAATATCTTGTTGTACGTCTTGATTAAAGTCTTTATTTAGATTAACTATTTTAAGTATTAGTATTAATAATTTATTCTTAAAGAATCTTTGATATTTAGAAGTATGTGGGTTTTTCATAAACCAAAGGTCTTTGGATTAACGGCTCTGATACCAATATAATAAAGGTTTTGTAATTTCAAATGTAATAAAGGATTTTAACGGTAATTTTAAAGGGGTTGTAAGCGATTGTTGTAAAGTCCTATTATAGAGAAGAACAATTATGTGTTATAGGAAAAAATACTAGTAGTATAAATTTAATAAGCAAAGAATCTTTAAAAGAAATAACTAAATGTAACATGAATCTCATGCATATGGGACTACTCATAATAGGATTAAAAGAACTAACTAGGAAAAACCTAGGAACAAAAGTTTTAATAACTTTATACGATGACTTACCTATTTGTTTTGTCTTCTTTTCAGCATACGTCATGGCTTACGAATTTGTCTTGTGGTCTTTGTTGATACTGTTTTACCTTATGTGTCCAGGTTGTGTTCTGCTATGGTGTCGAAACTCATGTATGCTGAAAAGAAGACAAAATAAATATGTAAGCCATGACGTAAAATGGAGCACTCAGATATCAAGAAGGGACAAAGAATCAATCAAGCATGTGACGATGGGGCCCACAGCGCACCCGGCAGCTAAAGATTCTTCAACTCAATTGAAATCAAGTTTGAAATCCGCTCCTCCAAAATCATCTATAAATACCCCCTCTTTCAGAGAAGTGAGACAGAACTCAAGATAGAGAGAAAAGAAGCAAGAGAAAGAATCAGAGTAAAATAATAGTTTTATATTTCTTCAGTTTTACATATTGAGTGATTAAGCTTTGTATAAACATAAGAGTGAGAATAAGAAAGAGAGTGTGACTAGTCCCTCCGACGTAGCTTCACAGTTTTCGGGGACTCCCGAAAGGGAAATCTCTCTCCATCTACAGACATGTAAGTATTTTATTATATTATTGTCTATGTATCTCTCCCAGTTATGTATTATTTAAGTTTTTAATGTTAATTTTAATGTTTATATGAATGTTAAAATGTTTATGTGATGTTAATATTGTTAAAATAGATTTATTGTTTTATCCTTAATATATGGTTAAACTTTTAGCTTCTTATTCAGCACCCATGGATTAACCTGTAAAGTCCTAGGGATTGATGTCCGCCATGGCCAATAGTGCCGAAGGACCTGGTTCTCCTGGGGTGAGGTTAAAGAAACTGCTGATAAGAACATAGGCTAAGAGAGAGAGATGAACAGGGTAAAATAATAAATTAGATGAACAGTAATGAACAGTAAAAAAAAAAAAATTTATTTAAGGGAGAATACTTAGATAATGATATTTACATAATACAAACATGGCTATAGACTAGGGAGGAGGGAGTACTGAGTAGGACTTTACAACAATCGCTTACAACCCCTTTAAAATTACCGTTAAAATCCTTTATTACATTTGAAATTACAAAACCTAGTTTTTAATTAGTTCAATTGGTATTATTCTTTCGTTTATAATACTTCTGGTACATCCAGTCTATGTATCTCTCCCAGTTATGTATTATTTAAGTTTTTAATGTTAATTTTAATGTTTATATGAATGTTAAAATGTTTATGTGATGTTAATATTGTTAAAATAGATTTATTGTTTTATCCTTAGTATATGGTTAAACTTTTAGCTTCTTATTCAGCACCCATGGATTAACCTGTAAAGTCCTAGGGATTGATGTCCGCCATGGCCAATAGTGCCGAAGGACCTGGTTCTCCCGGGGTGAGGTTAAAGAAACTGCTGATAAGAACATAGGCTAAGAGAGAGAGATGAACAGGGTAAAATAATAAATTAGATGAACAGTAATGAACAGTAAAAAAAAAAAATTATTTAAGGGAGAATACTTAGATAATGATATTTACATAATACAAGCATGGTTATAGACTAGGGAGGAGGGAGTACTGAGTAGGACTTTACAACAATCGCTTACAACCCCTTTAAAATTACCGTTAAAATCCTTTATTACATTTGAAATTACAAAACCTTTATTATATTGATATCAGAGCCGTTAATCCAAAGACCTTTGGTTTATGGAAAACCCACATACTTCTAAATATCAAAGATTCTTTAAGAATAAATTATTAATACTAATACTTAAAATAGTTAATCTAAATAAAGACTTTAATCAAGACGTACAACAAGATATTTTAGAAAAAATTATTAATTCAACAGAAGACTTTTGGCCTTACGAGATATATAATCATCTACACTAGTTACAGACTTTAGGTATATGGAAAACCTAGACATTCTCTTCAAACATCAAAATATTACCAACAGATTTACAAATAGAATATCCAAAAAAGGATTCATGTCATAGTTTTATATTGATGCTGTAATTTCATATGTCTAAAACCGAATTCCACAGTTGTGGATCGTGTGCCGCTATATTTAATATTTTTCCTTTATTGCCTCTTTCTTGGAGTCTAATAGGTTCCTCTATTGGCATTCTTCTTCCTATTGGTCTTATACTTTCTGTATTTTCATTAGGGTTTATTCTATATACTCTATGTCTTGGCAAATTTCCTGAAGTATAGTTATCTATTCTATTCATAGAGGTTGTTTTTTGGAAAGGGCTTGTACTGCTAGATGCACTTTCCATTAATTCTTTCTGACTTATTACTGTGTCATTTTTACTTTCTTCGTCATATTGTCTTTGAAAATTGTTTGTCGACCAAATGGAATTTTTGTATCCATTGTTGTCTGTTCTTAATTCATATCTGATCATCAACCACCAGGAAAATCCGATTCTATAGTAATAAAACAAAATAATACAATTATATTACTATTATTAGAAATCAACAAAAAATTAGAAAAACTTCTAAAAGAAAAACAACCTGTTACAGACTAAAATATAGACGACCTAGTCGAACAGTTGAAAAGAGTAGAATTAACTCCTCAAAAAGAAAAAAAAAATAAATAAAAAGAAACAGCCATGGAACTTTTCTCAGGTAGGTCTAGAACCATCACAGAAAGACCAAGACCAAGTTTCTCACAAGACAGCTTAGGAAATAATCTATTAGCAAAAATTATGAATGCTCCAAAAAAAGATACTAAACAACAGTTAGACGAAATAATAGATGTAGACAAAGATATACAAATTTTCCAGAACAATAGGTTAAATTTGTTAAATCCAAAAATACTCTATATAGACATTATAGAGAAGAACAGACATGTAAGTATTTTATTATATTATTGTCTATGTATCTCTCCCAGTTATGTATTATTTAAGTTTTTAATGTTAATTTTAATGTTTATATAAATGTTAAAATGTTTATGTGATGTTAATATTGTTAAAATAGATTTATTGTTTTATCCTTAGTATATGGTTAAAATTTTAGCTTCTTATTCAGCACCCATGGATTAACCTGTAAAGTCCTAGGGATTGATGTCCGCCATGGCCAATAGTGCCGAAGGACCTGGTTCTCCCGGGGTGAGGTTAAAGAAACTGCTGATAAGAACATAGGCTAAGAGAAAGAGATGAACAGGGTAAAATAATAAATTAGATGAACAGTAATGAACAGTAAAAAAAAAATTTATTTAAGGGAGAATACTTAGATAATGATATTATATATATATATATATATATATATATATATATATTGATTTAAAAAATACTAGATTATTTACCTCTGCAAGTTGAAGTTGGATTTAAAATACTAGTAATATGTTTAATCGTAAACTTTTTTACCAAAATTAATTGAAAAAAAATTACAAGTGAACTAATAAAACAATAGATGTAGACCTAAAGATCATTCTTGCCTCGATTTGATGTGAGATCATTCTCATCAACCACCTTCCCCCCTTCCCGCACGCTCAAATTCGAATATTCTTTATTTGAGATTTTCAGTATCCAGTCTGGAGCATGAAGTTCAAGGACTGGGAATATATTCACAACTCCCCCACACGGTTTGGGAGTTTCACACTAGAGTCAATAGGTCTAGCTTTGATACCATGTCAAATTAGATTTTGAGTTTAACTCACAAGTCACATCCAAAAATCTAAATCAAAGAGAGGAAGATTGTCTAAGCTTTATATAGAGCTTAGGATTCTCGTCCATGTGAGAATCATTCTCATCAACATGCATCCCTATATTTTTTAACCACATATTTTAGATTCGAACTTCTAAAAATGATTTTTTTTGTTGAGAGCGTCGCTCTCGAAATGAGTTTTATGATGTGCAAATTTTTAATTAGACTTTAATATAAGTATCAAATATTGAATAAAAAATTTTAAAAAAAAACAGACAAAAACAACAATATTATATTAATTTTAACAAAACATGGAGGCCACCATGTCAAATAAATAGGGACCAAATTAATGCATTCACTTAATTTTTCTTTCAAATGTACACTTGCTATTTCCTATATATCAGAATGACGTGCTTCATATGGCAGTCTTCTCTTCCTCTTTCAAATGACACAAAGTATCGAGGGCGGCTTAACAAAATTGGTGGTCTAAAGTTAAGTTATAATAAGAGGCGTCAAATATTTTTTAAAAAAACTCTAATCCGTTTAATCTTTTTGAAATATTATTGATTTTAGGTCAGTTTTTATCAATTTTAATTTAAAAAAAGTTCTTTTCGAATATGCAATTGTATAAGAATTGTTAATATTATTTTGTAAGCAATATATATATTTTAAAATAATGAAGTCTTGTTATCTGATGGAGTATATTAAAATATTTTTTTTCTATTTGTGTCATTTTTCATAACACTTTTTAATTTGAAAATAAGTATAAACTATTAGCATCTAAATAACATTATGTTTTAAGAAACTTTCGTAGTTAAGATAAATGTTTTTTTTCCATGTTTCTATCACCTGGTAATCTCCAGTTTTGCCACTAAATAAAAAATTAAAAATATTTCCATATGCTTTCGGTTGTTCAAATCTATTTTGCTTTTTATTTTAATATATAAATTTATTTAAAAAATTAAAATACTTAATAATTTTAAAAAATATTTTATAAACCTACTATTATTAAAAAAAAGGGGACCTAAAGTCTTTGCTTTACTGGCTTCACCAAAGAGCCGACATGCAAAATATTTACATATAACTAAATTAAAACGATTCAAGATTTTTTATAATATCAATGAATCTTTTTATGTGATGATAAATTAGTTCAAATTTTATTAGATTATCAATTAATGTATATATCAAAAGATATGTAGTACTTGTTATTATTTAATACGTAACTCGATTGCATGTGTAAATAATTTTATAATGTCAATATATAGAACTTCAACTTATACATCAAAGTTATTGTTTTCTTCATTTTACCTCTTTTCATTTGGTGGATACAGTTAGCCTATGAAAATTTAAATTACGAAAACTTCAGAGTGGGAAGTCTGCGTACATCTTACTCTCTTCAGACTTCACTTGTAAAATTATACTGAATATGTTATTGTTCAGTAATTTATATATCTATTTATCTTGGCATCTTATTTAATGATGAATTTCCGGTAGAAATCTTTTTGGAGAGATTTACATTCTACATCCAAAAAAAGAGTGAGCAAAAGACGGGATAAATACACAATTTTTGCAATTTAGAATTTAGAAAACTATATCATATTCTAAAAACAATAATAGCGATGACAAAAATAAGGATGATAATTACCCAACCACAAATGTCTTAATTAGTCCTCAATTCCATATTGTCTTTTATATATCCAAGAAGTGAATTCCAAATTAATAGAACTTCTTTTTCTATAAAAACTAGATATAAAACTCTGTGTTTGCACGGGCCCAATATATGCTATCTTTTTATCTCAATTTATGTGAGATCTTTTTACATAGATAATGTATTATGAAAGTTTTATTACAGATAATAGTATAGCTTTTACTCTTACAGATTATAACCTTATTTTTCTTACCAAAAATAGCAGAATCAGCTAAATACATATATAATATATTTCAATCACAATTTTGATATGTTGACACATAAACTAATTTAAATGACATTTGAATGTTTGAAATTTAGGTATAATACATTTTTAATATCATTAATAAGAGAAAAATAAACAACAATTATAATACATTTTGAATTCAATATATTATACATATTATATGCATATTTTAATGCACGTGGTGAATACAATATTTTTAATATAAATGTATTATAAATATTATATGTGAATTTTAAATATTTTCATGCTACTTAAATTAGTTTATGTTGTTAAAAATGTATTATATTTGTTCTGAAATAATAACTATCAAATTCATAACAATGTACAATACTGAATTCGAATTGTATTACAACTATTGTTTATTTAATACAATTCTAATACAGTTCTAACACAAATCATGACACAAATCTGCAACTTCAGCTTTTTTGAGTTTTAGTCTAATATTTCTACTAAAATCAACTCTATACTTAATCAATTTCCCTCAGAATTGAGATATGAACTCTAAAATATATTCTAAATTGTTTGAAAGAACAACCGGTCCAAACTAATCACAAATCTTCATATCTTCAAATCAAGCAAAATTTTTGAGAATAACTAAAAAAAATCTCATGAATCAATTAGTTCTTCGAAACACATTCTTCTTCCCTCTGAACTTTGTCTTTATTGGATTTTTTTTTTTGCAGATCTGTGATTTCTTTTTTTCATAAATCTGAAAAGAAATTCGGGAATGATTAAAAAAGTAAAAAAAATATACTCAACACATGATGAATTCTTGTTAAAGTTTTTACGATATAACAAAAAATTACTGTAAAATCGATGAGAGAGAGACCCAGAAAGAGAAGAAAAAAATAAAAATAAATCAATTATTCCATATGAAAAGCCTAATATTAAAGGAATGATTCCCTGATTTTAGCTGTTACAGATAAATCTATGCTATATTATGTAATAAAATAAAATACCCCAAAAAAGGATAATAATAAGTCTAAAAGACTTTATTTATGTAAAAATTCCTTTTATATTTTCCATCCATTTTGTTTACTTTGCAATGGAGAATGGAATGATAATAGTCCATAACTGCTTCCACTGACAATTTAGTAGATTTTTTTCTCTATCATTGGGTTGAAAAGTTAGAAATTAGATATGTACTTTTGGACTTATTAGCTATGTTGATAACGTGTTAATTATAATTATATGTTAAGATTCAAGAAATAATTAATGTTTATTCCAGAAGGTAGAGGATTCAAAGTACGAGGGTCAACACATCTCATAATGTTTTATGTGAATTCAGACACGGTGATATCTGAATTTTTTGAAATCTCACAATTAAGATTTGAGAAGGATGGTATGTACACAATTCTAATTCTATCTATAGGGATAACAAAGGTATTTCCGATAGATTTCTCGACTCAAATAAAATATAATAAACAAGTAGAAAAAAAAATACAGTAGGAGCTACATAAACAATGACTAGAAAACTTTAAAATATATTTGCAAAATTAAAGTTTGGGGACAAAAATTACTCATACATAACTCCTAATTCAAATAATAATAATGATGGAAAACAAATCGAAACTTTATGAATATTAAACAGATTTGGTAAATTTTTCTCAACGCAATTCACAGAAATTGTACGATACTAATGGTAATGGATTAGTTCGGCGACTCAACAATAGTGTGGAATTGAGTTTTCTATCCCGTAGATCTGATCTATAGTTAAGGAACAATACGTAGAAAAAAGTTTAAAGGAAGACATTTGATTTGGGTTGGGATCGCTTTTCTTTACGACTAAATTATAGTCCATAACAAGACTCGAAAACCTCCTACTGAATTTGAAATGGATCAAACTTGACATATTGAAGTATAGGGTACAACTTATGTAACATATTTTCATGTCATTAATTACACAAATTGTTTCTTTTTCTTAATTAAAACTCGTGAAACTCATTAAATTACGAGGAGCAATATTATTACCTAACAAGTTGTGTAAACCGTGGGAAATCACTTGTGAATTCACAAAGAAAAAAAAATCAGTCAACAGTATTCTTTTGTTCTTTTTTTTCTTTTATTAATTTGCAATTGAATAATTTAATTCGACACCATATAATATTCGTGCATGAAGCATGGTTAATGTCCAAAAAAATCTTGAACTTGAATTTTGATAAACGTGATCTAGAAACAGGTTGATTTTATGGTACATTGTTAAACATATAGTAGACATAACAATTACTATACTTCAAGCCCAAACAAGTTAAGATCAACTATATGTAGTGGCGATATCAGAAATTCTACATGTAATCTAATTTTTTACATATACAATATGATTTTCAGATGAAAAATAATGTTTAACTGACCATCTTTTATCATCTATGCCATTTTGATTTATGTAATGTGAAAATTTAATATAAATTAATTAATTTTGTGTTGATTATCAAAATTATATTCATATATAGTGAATAAATTATTATGATTTTTTTAAAAAAAATATAAAGAAAGGTCATAATCAACATGTGCCAAACGAGCTGACCTTTGTTTTTATTAATAACGTGATATGAAATTTGTTTGTCATTTTCTCCTATTTTCTATTTTGAAGACACGTAATGAAATGGTGGTTAGGGTATAGTAGGAAATATGCCTTTGTCTCACTAATTATAGGAACCCACAATGCCAACCACTTAATATTATGATCTTTTTGTGTATATTTTTATTGATTTATTTTTTATTATACAAACCCACGTTGTATGGAGCGAAATCCGATTTTGATATTTTAACATATCAAAAGTTGACAGCGTGACAGTCAATATTCCACCTTTCTATTTCAAGGAAATGGTGCTCGATGAAAGGACGCAGATTCCACACTATGTTGTGGGCTAAGGAGAGAGTCAAGTGCAGTTCAATAGCGCTTAAGTTGGGCACGACCTCAAATTGCGCTCTTGATAATTACTGTTTTTAGCGATACTTTTTATTTATTACCATCTGTAGCAATACATAGCAATACTATAATAAATCTGCATTATATATTAAAAGTGAATTATGCATGCAATATAGATGTATTAAAAGTGTTTTAAAATGTATTATGGTTGTTTGGTAAGAAATTGACACAATGTATTATAAGTGTATTAAAGTGTGTGATAAATGTATTATCCATGAATAAAACTTGTATTATATGTGTTTTATAAATTGTTCTCTGCAATATGTATTACAACTGTATTATAGATGTATTATAAGTGTCTAGTGAAAAAAAAATGTTATTGTTATAGATGGTAAATATTTTCTTAATACAACATATTTATGTAAGTTTCCCTTTATAAAACTCGTGCATTAAACAATGGTCACATAGTGTCTTTTTCCCTTAAAAATTACGTACATGGTAGTATATTTTTGTACTTTATATAATTTTGAAGTATACAATTCACATATGATTGTATGTCTACCTATTAGGCATTTTATAAATATTTTTTTCAAAAATAAGTATGAAATGTAATTTTTTCTTTTAATATACAAGTATTGTTTGGTAAGTATGTTACATGTGACTCGATTTAATTGGAAGAAGATAAGTTAGTTTCAAAACAATGAAGTTTGATAAGGTCTTTTATTTTAGGCGTATATTTTACTCGTCATGTCAATCAATTAACAAAAAGAGTCAAAATAATTATCCTATTTTCTATGTTAAAGACTAATAATCCTTAGTCACCCTTGACTTTCTTTTAGTTTGTGACTCCAAGTCCAAGAAAGATGAAGGACTTTTTTTCTTCTTCTTTTTTCCAATAAAAGAAAAGGGGTACTAAAGCTCCTACTATATACAGATCCGGGTTTGGAAAAACATTCGATATAAAGGTCTATTATACGCAGTCTTACCTTATATTTATATAATAGACTGTTTTTAGATCTTGAACCTGTGACCTCCTAATCACATGACAGCAATTTAATTTATCAATTGAAAAATAAATTATTTATCTCCAATTTCTTACATATATCTATATTTCTTGCATGTAGCATCAACCATATTTTGAGTCTTGCGTCAATAGGAGGATGTGGCTTTCTCTGAACCAAGGCCTTACGCTTAACAAAAAGGTTGTTGTCTTACCCTTTGTTTGGATGGTGGTTATCCATGATTTCATAATATATGGTATTGTATCGTATAGTATTGTATTGTATTGTATTATTAATATAATGTTTGAATAGACTGTATGGTTGATTGTTGTTTCTTAATGTATTGTGTTGTTTGATTTGATTGTATCGTAGTTGGTAAGTTTACTAAAATACCCTAAATTATTATAAATGTTAAATTTATTAATATTAAATAAGGGCATAATTGAAAAGAGAAATTAAATTACCATGGGATACCACCAAATCGATTGTACAACAGAATTGGGCTTTTCATGGTTAAATAACCATGGAATCAAATCATACCATACCATTTATTTTAAGTTACCATCAAAACAAACATGGTACTCATACAAACAATACAATACCATACCATGACTAACCACCATCCAAACAAGCTGTTAGTCCCTCAAATTTTGGGAGCCTCATTTTCTAACAATACGGGGTTGTTTCGTAGCTAGAAAAAAGATAATTTATTCTTTTATTAATTTTTGTACAAGTTATACAATGTTTGGTAGCTAGTTAGAAAGTAAGTTATTCATGCATAAAATTAATACGATATGTTTAGTTTTGTAATTGAGAAATCTGCATAATTAATACATGTATAGGTTATAAGAAAATTGATGTATTATTTTATGCGGGATAGAAGGTGAACTAGCTAATACCTGCATTACTAATACTTGTATTATTCTAACCAGCTACTAAACTACTCCTAATTGTATTAATAAAAATCGATTATAAAAATTATCATTAACAATCTTGCATCTAAAAAAACTAGAAGAATATATATATATATATATATATATATATATATATACACACACACTTGAGTTTAAGGCCTGCCATTTAATTTTGGACTTGCGCCACTAAAGTGCTTGAGTCGACTCTGTCCCAAACCTAGCATGAATATGAAATACCTTTGTATATCAAACTGTCATTTTATTTATATGAGCTTAAGTAATATACACCATCAATATAATAAATTTACACTTGCAAGTAATTTTTATAAAACTCATATCCTTTTGGAAAGGCAAATATATATATCCAACTTTTGGGTGTGAAACACTTTGGATTACTTTAGAAAATATAATAAATGTTAGACTAAAGGGATCGGTCGTTTGGAAGCACTTGCATGACTACCCCACTTTTTATTTTTTATTTTTTATTTTTTATCTGGTGTTTGATATTCACATTAAAAGTATATGTCTATATTTGAATCATGCATTGCAGGGATTATTTTGAAAACAACGTTCTTAACATAATTTTTTTTATACTCAAAAATCGAATTTGAAATCTCTGATTAAGGGTAGAGAAACCAACCAATCCAACACAACACATTGTTGGTAACTAACCCATCTTCTACTCTCATTCTTTCTTTAATATAATCATGACTTTCCATGCAATAATTTTTCCACACTCTCAACATAAGATATTATATATGCATCACAATATATTAAGGGAGTCCTTTCTTTTTTCTCTTTTCTTGGAAAAATGATGAATTAAAATATTGTTAAGAGTTATATCAAAGAAATATTCAATAAATTTTAACTACACACTACTAAAAATTATTATTTTCCAAGTTTCTCGTTGAAATTATTTAGTGGTTATTTTACAGATATTTTGATTGAATCAATAATATAAAAATAATAGTGTAAAAATAGGAAGCTTCCCAGTGTCTCAGTGAGAATCTATTTTCCACTATGCATTTTTCCAGTGAGATGGTTCAGTGAAAAATGAGAAAAATAATGTTTTTAGCGCAACTTTCACATTAATTCGCGATGGACAAACCTCTATTTCTAATAGTGACAACAACATATTTAGTCTAATTTTATAAGTGAGTCTAAGAAGAATGATATGTACGCAGCTTTGTTGTAATATAATTGTCTTGCGTACCCGTACTATATTTGTCCTTACAATATTTACTATATTTCGTATGTGTTGAGTACGTCCCTTTTTTACTATATGAAAATCATACTTTAATGTTCCGTAACAAGTAGATATTTCCGCAAAAACATAATTCATTTTCTGGTTGAATATATTACAGTACAATATTATTATTTTCATACTTTTCGCATTCAATTACGTTCTAGTTATTTCCTAATGAACTTGAATAACGTATACGAATCCATTCCATTTCCTCGACGCCTTTTTTCATTACTAATGGAATATTCCTCAGTATTTTACTAAAAATAAAACTAAACAATCTTGTTTTGTTTCTCGATTGAAAAGATATGTCTTGACTCTTGACAAATGAAGCACTTTGATACTTAAACACATGACCAATTCAACTAAAGTATTAGTATTTGTTCGATTATATAATAAATATAATATTGTTTTTTACTTTGTCCAAATAATAATTATAACCGTACTGAATTAATTCATTTATTTTTGAGTATATCTATCATCATCGATCCTATTCCCGTTACCAATTTCCTGTCCTATTTAGATCTATGAATTCCTCCATTATTTCCTTAATTAATGACCGCTTGGATTTTAAATTGTGCTTAAACTTATCTTCTCAAGATTATTTTTTCTAATTATTATTATTATTATTATTATTATTATTATTATTATTATTATCATTATTATTCAGAAGATAATTTCCTTTTTCCATAGTGATACAAATAACAATAAAGAAGAAGATCAGATTCCCAAATCTCTTTAGTAATTCGCAAAATTTTCAGGCTTAATTAATTGTTTGCACGAGGTTTGTTTACAACAACCATTTAATTAAAGGGTAAATTACATATTTGACCGATCGATCAGTCAAAATAATTATATTTTCTAATTAAATATACAAAAAATATGTACTATTTTGTGTCAAAAATTATATGTTATATATATCATACAATAATGTATCAAAAAATAAACAGTTGCTAACTATTATTTTGATAGACGACCATATATACTGACTAGTTTTTCCTTAATTAAACATCCATGTTTGATTGATTAATATAATTAATAATTCTCAGAAATCGGCTAATTAAGTTCTAAGCTAATTTTGAGTTTTCACATGCAAAATCCAAAAAAGCAATGAACTCATACAAGTAGCTAATATATAGTGCTAGAGTACTGCTAGTACTAGTGAAAACGGAAAATCGCCGCAACAAACTAAAAAACTTTATTTTTATATTTTTGTCTTCTCGTGAAATTACACTGGATATATTGTTATTTTTGGTGATTTTTATTTTTATTTTTCTTAAGTGCGGGAGGAAATGCAATTAGTATAATATAATATGTCATTCTCTTATCTTTTTAAATTATCATATCAGACTTGTTATAAAAAGTTACCTGATACTTCTATTTAGATTAATTTCTCAATATTTTGTTTACACGCAGTCCGAATTTATACTATAGGTTGTGTTAAGCATGCTTCACTGACATAAAACAAACACTTTTCACATTATTGTGCATCACCTCGATGTAGGGGTCGGATACTCATTGCGCCAAAAAGAAATGGAATGAAGTTTACAAGATGGGAAAACGAATTTTCATCAATAAGTTAAAGTTCATACATCTGAATGAACTACTAAGATTTCCTCTCTCATCAAAAAGATTAGCAAAGTAAAAGAAAAACAAACAATAAGACAACGTCTCAATCTAAAATAATCTAAAATAAGTAAAGATATATATCGGCCGTATGAATTCTCACTTGTTCATTTAGGCTCAAATCATCATCACAATACCAAATAAAATGAAGGAACTAAAAGAAAAGTGATGTCATTTTCTTATTTATGACATCATCGCGCTCCTATTTCTCTCTCTCCCTTGAGCTTATAAATATACCCTTTGTTCACTTCATCTTAGAGCACCCCAAACTACTCTTATACACAATATTTCTACAAATAGCAAAAAAAAAAAAAGTTAAAAATGGAGTCCACCATATCTTCATCTTCATCTCGTTCCGTTTCGCCGTCGTTTTCGTCTTCTCCTAACTCTCCACCACCACCACCGCAGCCAGTGCCAACGGTGGTGGTGGTCAGCCCTTGCGCCGCCTGTAAGATATTAAGGCGGCGCTGTGCTGAGAAATGTGTGTTGGCACCTTATTTTCCTCCTAGTGATCCTATCAAGTTCACCACTGCTCATCGTGTGTTTGGTGCTAGCAATATTATTAAGTTCTTGCAGGTATATATACATCATCTTTACCTATATTGTAAATTGATTGTATATGACTTTCACATGCGGAATCAGAATTTGAAGTTTATGAATTTTGAATTGTCAGTCAATTTAGAGCTCGTTTGAATTATTGGGTTCACAATTGAATACGTATACATATTTAATAAGTTTTCTAATATAAGTATAAGATTTAAGCAAAAGTTATTATGTTCGTCCAAACCCGTTATTAATACACTATCTCCCAAAGTATTTAAACTTGTTATGGCGGTTA
Organism: Jaltomata sinuosa; assembly: GCA_003996215.1. Lineage (NCBI taxonomy): Eukaryota > Viridiplantae > Streptophyta > Magnoliopsida > Solanales > Solanaceae > Jaltomata > Jaltomata sinuosa. Next base: position 708,340 of record QJPP01007241.1, read on the forward strand.
ATATATTTGCCTTATTTTGGGATATTTGGTTTTATTTATTTATTTTGCCAAGGAATTCAATTGAATCTCATTCGTCTTAATATTTACTTTGCAAGTAGGATAAAAATATATTTTTATCTGTATAATAAACGGTTGAATCCGTTTGTTAAAATTCCTAAAAAATATATTTTTATCTGTATAATAAACGGTTGAATCCGTTTGTTAAAATTCCTAACTTTGTCATTGGACGGTATAAGAGTTCTTTTTACATGGTCAGTTTTCAGAGTCAAAATTATAAATAGGGTATTTTTAGCTTGGAAAAAGCTTTTATTACAATTTTTTAAAATTATTTTGTGGTGGTTATTAATTAGGAATATTTCAATTTTTAGGAAGACTTTTTTTTAAAATCACAAAAGCTTAATGCATGAAATGTTTACAAATTTGACCTTTAGTGGTATTTAGGTAGTTTCTAGTTGCAAATTTGAAAAGTTGGCCTAGGCTATAAATTGATTGTTGAAATAGACATAAGAAAGTTGACAAGGAAATATCTCAATCATATTGCCCTTCTTAGTGTATGGAACTTATAATTGATTTCTCTATGACTATAATAATGAGAAACAACAACCACATCAAAAAATTTAAAAAAAAAAGAAAAAACACCACATCAATCTACTTTATGTATTATTATTATTATTAGGAAAAAGTCTTTTCTTTCTTTTCATCCCAATATATATTGAGTTTCCTGTTTTTTTTTTTTTTTTTGGTGGTTTAACCTTTTCAAAGATTTATACGTTTAGAAAATATAAAGAACTTCTGATACGTAGTACTTGTATTTGCATAATATACTAGCATGAGACGAGTTTAAATAAAGTAACATAGTCGATGATTATTCATATAGACGACCCCCAATGTGTACGATAGACGATAATGGGTGATGGGATGATAGTTATTGTTGTATGCATTGACTTCCCTTAAATTTTCAAGTTTAACATCATTGCATATCTATACCAAATAATATATATGGCTTCTTGAGTTAAAATAATCACAACCCTTCACTATAACAAAAACAAGAATTGATTATGAAATTCGTCGCTAATCTGTCGCTAAAGATCTCGTATATAACCTGATTGTTTGATAATTCTTCGTCGTTAATCTATTATCAAACAAAATTAGCAACGAATTTTGTTGTTTAGCATCATACTGTAGTGCTTACTAGTATATATTTATCTCATAATTAACTCCTAGTTCTAGCTATAGTTGTTTTGACAACTTGATTAATATAGCAATTATATACACTTATTCACCAATAGATCACGGGTAATTCGAGTCGTGAAAGCAACTGTCTACATCACACCCCTTGGGTGCGACCCTTCCACGAACCCTGCATTGAACGCGGGATGCTTTGCGCACCTGACTGCCCTTTATTCACTTGTATTATGAAATCTAAAGATCACTAATTTTTTATTTTTTATTTTTTTTTAGGAATTGCCAGAATCTCAAAGAGCAGATGCTGTAAGCAGCATGGTGTATGAGGCAAATGCAAGACTTAGGGATCCTGTATATGGTTGTGCAGGGGCAATTTGCCAACTACAAAAGCAAGTGAGTGATCTCCAAGCACAATTGGCAAAGGCACAAGCTGAAGTTGTCAACATGCAATGCCAACAAGCTAATCTCATGGCACTAATTTGCATGGAAATGGGCCAATCTCAACAAGCAATATCACCACCACCGCAACAATCTTTGGACAATTTCATTAATACCCCGTTTCATCGATTTTGTCCAGATCCCACCATTCCTATGAGCTTCTTAGATGATAATAATAATTTTGGATCAGTGTTGGAGACCCTATGGACATGACGATTAAAGGTGAAAGCGCTCTCCAACAACCAACAAATTCATCGATTCTAACTCAACTCCTAGATAATTTCACCGAGTAAGCTAAATTTTGAGTAAAATAGTAAAAAGAAAAAAGTTGCGAATAAAATTTATATAATATTATATCTCAGTGAAAGGAAACTGAACTGTAATATAGATTGATGTCTAGTCAAGTAATTTTTTTTTTGTAATATGATTCTGATAAAGTACATGTAATCTTTATAATGCTAATTTATGAGAAAAATGGATGGTATTCTTCTACTCCTATAGAGGCAAATTTGATGGAATATGATTTGACATATTTTCAAGATCACTTCATTAATTCAAATTTGTATCGACTATACTCATTAGGCAACAAACTAGTGTTTGTTGTTGCACCAGGAATCGTTGCACCAGGTGCTAAAGCATGGATGTTTTGTATTCATTGAGAAAAATGAGTTGTAATTAAAGGGTAAATGTTTATTGCCAAAAAAAGATTAAAAATCATGCACATAATGAATTTAATTGAATTTTAATCATTACATTGCATGTTATTACTTAACTTTTTTTCTTTAATTGATAAATATTGAATTGATGTTCCATGTGAATTCCCTTTCAACAAAACCTTTGACTCCTCTAGTCTTTGTTTTTTGGTGACTTTTCACCTTTCAAACTTATAGTTCCTTTTCCACATTTTATATGTTCACTAGTGTATTGTCAATTAATTAACCAACTATGTCTTGTCACAACCAACCTGCAATTTTGCCCACTCTTTTAATGAAAAACCTTTGAATTAAGCAAAAACAAAAGATAAATAAACTCGCTTTCTTGGGTTTTAATTAATATTACAGTTAAACTTTTCTATAGTGATAATGTTTATCTCAAAGTTTCATGGCTACTATAATGAGGTGTTTTATATATGTATATTGATTTTTGATGTTTAGATCTTATTTAGGTATTAAAAGTAAAAGTATGCAAAATTAGAAAGAGTATGAACGTATAAAAGGCAAACATTAGTACAGTCTTTCCTCGTGAAGTTATGACATAATTGATGGACACCATTTAAATATAATTTTTCTTTCTTTTAATTAGATATTTGTACATGAGATTTACTATATGCATGACATTAACCATGATTACCATATTTTGGTATTCATAATATATTTCTTACAAAATATTATTATATAATATTTAAGTATGATTATTATAGAGGGGTAATTTTACAAAGAGTGTACTGCTCTAATGAATATGATTGTTGTTATAGGTAGAATGATGTTAAAGAGAAGTAAAATATAACATGAAAAATCGGTTCTCGAGAAAATCAGGTCATTATAATGAAATGTCGTTATAACGAGGGGTCGTTATAGAGAGAAATGATTGTATATATATCTTAGGGAATATCTTATCAATACTAATTGGTTGGCCCAACGGCTATATTGTGCCAGAAAATTTCAGTTTAATTTAAAAAATAAAATTAAATAAATTACCGGGTCGGTTTGGGCCGTGTACCGGTCCCAAAATTGGGCCAGTCTATCATGCCCAGCAAGGATCCAAGCCCAGCCACCTACCGCCTACCACCACGCTCCCCCCCCCCCCCCCCCCCCCCCCCCCCCCCCCCCCCCCCCCCCCCCCCCCCCCCCCCCCCCCCCCACGCCACCTCCAGCCCAGCTTACCCCCTCTTACAGGGTTGATTTTGGTCGACCTGTCCCTTTTGACAAGTTTAGACCTAACCAATTACTCCCTCCATTAACTTTTTACTTGTCCACTTTACTAATAATAAAATTTTCACTTTTACTTCTACATTTTAGCATATCAAGAGAAAAACAATCTCTTTTTCCTGTTTTACCCTTAACATTAACTACTAATTTCCTAAATCATTTCTCAAGAATTTTTGAATGCTAATAGTCATAGGCATTATAATAAAATATGATTTTCATTTGTTATTTTCTTAAAGAAAGTGCAAAGTCCATTGTAGACAAGCAGGAATTGTTCCTGGGAAGAAGATAAGGGACAATATCATTATGGCACATTAAATGATACAATCTTATTCTAGAAAAATATATATCTTTCAGGTGCATGATCAAAATTGACTTACAGAAATCATATAATATTTTTAGAGTAGGTGTTAACTGAACTAGGATTCCTTAATAAGTTTACCGAATCGATACTTGAATGTGTTCAAACAGTTAATTACACTATCATAATCAATGGTGAATCCAGTATTCCTTTTAATGCTGCTAGAGGTTTGAGACAAGGTGATCACATGTCACATTTTCTCTTTGTTATAGTCATGGAGTACCTTAGCAGATATTTGGCAGGACAGAAAACTGATGTTTCTTTAAATATCCTCCCAAATGTGTAAAATTGAATGTCACCTATCTTTGCTTTGCTGATGATCTGTTACTGTTTTCTAAGGGTGATCTTAAGTTTGTTGGAGCTCTTCATCAATGCTTGTCTCTTCTTTCCGCGGCCTCTGGTTTGCAGGTAAACTTGAGCATAAGCTCAATCCCACTCGATGTATCAAAGCTATGATTATATATGTTGTTGGGGATTTGGTGACTGTTGATATGACTAAATACATGTCACACTAGACCTAATTACTTCTTGTCACCTTCCTAGACACGTATTATAATTTGTTTACAACTCTATTCATAAATTCAAATTCAAATTTCCTCCCATAACTATCAGTGACAAAGATATATAGTTTGGACATATATCATTTTGGTTAAAAAAGAAAAGAAGATTTTGTTACAATCTCCATATATATCAATGATACAATTTCACACTTATTTCCCTTAAAAGCCTATTACCTTTTTTAATGTTTTCTTGTTTACTTCAAATATACATATATATGATATAAAGAATATAGTAGATTGTTAAGTCACATAAAATATATTCTTTGGCAAAATGTATATATTTGTTCAAGACGCGTTTCTTTTTGAAAAAAGACATCAAATTGAGGGGAACTCTTGTATCCTAATGGGAAGTTATTATCGTTGAAAAGATAATAAGATAGGGAATGCTGGCTCTTTCCCTTTCAATGGGAAACTCGCTTTTTTTGAACTACTTTATTTTAGTGTTATATATATTGATAGTGGTCCACAGAAAATTAAAGATATTATACTATTATCGGGCAATTTATAATAATGTTTATTAAATACTGTCGCATGTAATTATCATTTAAGTAACGTAATTGTTATAAATATATAGATGACAAGGAATATATATAGATTGTTAAGTCATGTACTTTCCACATAAAATTATCCTTTGGCAAAATGTACATGTCTTTTTTTTTTCTTTTTTTCATTCGGTGTATGGTGCCCGCACATTGGAGGCCCGATTAATTTGGATCGCGCATTACAGGATCTATTCTGGGGATAGCGTTGCAGAATTCGAACTCGAGATCTCTGATTAAGGGTGGAGCAGTCTCACCATTGCAACATGTGATAGCTAGGACATTACATAGTGTTACGTGTAATTATCTTTTAAGTAATAAAATTGTATAAATATTAAAAAGAGGAGGACACACTTATAATATTGATGTGAATAAATCAATATATATATATAGATATCCGAAAGCAATTTATCGAAACTCTTGTATGAACATATACCGTTGTGTTTAGTGAAATTAATAAAGCCAACAACATGTGAAAAAGAAAGAATGGAGGAGTAGGGACTTTACTAAGTGACAATAAAATTTGTAGTCATGTGTATAGTCACATCTCACTAATAGATATGTTTTGGTTGCACGGATGTTTTGTTTCTCACTCAGTGTCGGATAACTGTTTTGGGATTCGGATCAGTTTAAATACGCATCGCAAAAGACCTATTAATTAAAGGGAAAGGCGTTTTTTATCGAAAAATTTTCTATTTCATGCCTCGAACTTAAAATCTCTAGCTAAGTATTGGAGGAATTCTAGCTATTCATCCAACCATTGTCCAAGGAAAGTCAAATTGACACCGGTGTTATATTTTGTAGATAGGTCATATTTTATGTATATATGTTATATGTTGAATCCCTCTAACTTCTTCTTATGATTACTTTTTATGTGAAAATACTAGTTAGCAGACCTATGGGTTTCTCCTTAGTGAAAGTGGATCTGCAACAATCACGATTCGTGTCACCATCGTCAGAAATCCTCACGAAATGGATGAATTTCCTTTGTCCAAAACCTAGATATCCTTAGAGGATGCAGAACGTTGTTCTCTTTTGGATATAGCCAATTCTAACTGTCATATCATAGTGAAAAAAATCTTGTATCTTTCAACACTCATAATGGTGTATTTATATGTTATAGATAGAGTTTAGGGAAGGACAAACTAATGAACTAATAAGCTAATTGGCATTCTTTATGGGTGAACTATTTCCAACATAAAGTTTCAAGTTTCGGGAGAGTATAATCACAAAGCTGAAATTTAAAGAAATTGACGATCCAGAGCCCCCCCCCCCCCCCGCCCCCCACATCCATGTTGATCCACGCTCCGGTTGATCGGTGGTTCAGCTCATCATCATTCCACATACATCCGATCGAAACACATCACCGGCCCTCATCCGTAACGCCTCCCGACATTTTCAACCACTCTTTGCCACCACAACGTTCATTTAACACAAAATAAGAACCAAGACATTATTGTTGAAAACTTTGATACTATATGCCTAAAGCCAACCACTTGCAACTCTTTTTTGTAATCATAATGCCTCATGGGGCCAACACAAAATCCTAAAAACCCTTTCATGATCTCATCTACACTACATCTTCTTGTTATAAATATGCTTTATTTTTTATTTCTTCATGCAAAATTAAAAGAATTGGAATGTACAATAATTTGCGCAGTCTTTAGACATTATCCTTTTACATTGACACCCAAAAAAACACAAAAACCCTTTTCATGATGCATGTATAGAACCAACATCATTTTATAATCTTACGTTGACTGTCCCGTTGGCCGTACGTGGAGCCTAAGAATTTTTTTGACACCCTTAGCATAACGTGACTCCGTCACTTAACTGTTCATATTTTCTTATTTTAAAAAAAATTAAATTATATACATCATTAGCATAAGAAATTTTATATTATCTAAACACTAGGTGATTCTTTCCATCTGTTCTAGTCTTGGTGGACAAAGTTACCTGGTACCTGTTGCTAGTGGGAGGTGACAAATATCCCGTGAAATCAGTCGAGATGCGAAAGTTGACCCAAACGCCACAATCATCAAAAAATAAATTGTACTGCTCGGTCATCTAATTTATATGTTGTAACAGGTAATCTAATTTATTTTCATAATTATAAATATCACATTTTAAGGAGGTTTATTTGTAGATATCATTTAAGTAACTTGATAATGTTAAAGAAGAAATTACATTAACGATATATATAAAACTTAAACTCTTCTTTTAATAAAATTTTAAACATATTTTTATATATACAATTGTGTGAGTGTAACTTTTTTGGCTGTTCCTTTTGTGGGACAAAGAAATTAAAAAAAGAAGAAAAATTGATGAAAAGTATAGTACCAGAAATTTGTTGATTACAGGTTTTTGATTGCAAAAACGCGTTATTTAATTATTTGTTCTCCTTCATGATCATCACTCATTATTCATCTCTTTATAGTTTCTCTTAATTAGTCAACATTCTTTTCTACCTTTTCCACTTTTTAGGTTTGACATAGACCAATGTATGTTCCGTCACGACTAAATTCACGATTTGAAGTTTATGAATTTTTACTTTTTTTTCGAATTTTTATGATCCAATTGGGGCTTATCGACAGAAACAAATCAATTTAGATAGTTATTTGTGGCTCCGATGACGACTAGATCAACGCGTTATTGCTTCAAGATTAATTTAATGAATTAGAACGAATCAATATGTTGATGGTCTATATCTTTTAGACTATAGTTAATAGATACTCTTAAATCATAATTCTAATTATATAGACTATGATTTCATATAAGAAAATTTTTAAACCACTTCCGGTTTAGGTGGGCAACCCGACAAATATACATCTACAGGAATTAGCTTATCGACTCCCCAAACAGTACTATAAGAATCAGTATTATTGAACATCCCTCCTGTCATAGATATATGGATATATCTATTTTATGTTAAAACAGATTCTTTATTTGTACATCAGCTCTCCTGGCAAATTGGATTCACAATTAAATATTTATAATTATTTAGTAAACTTTTTTAATATATAATATAAAATAAAAATAAAAATTATTGAGTACACGTAAACTCATAGCTAGCTTTTATGTTACATCTGCCCCTTGTTTGGTATGAGGAAAATGAAATGTTTGCGATGAGAAAGTTATTTTTGGTACAACGAAATTTATTTATCATGGAAAATATGTTTTATTTATCATAGAAAAAAATTTCACTTTCCATATTCCAGAAAAAAAATTATGCCTTCAACCGTTCAACGTACCAAATACACATTGAGTGAAAAAAAGTTTAGATGGGATCGTTTATAACATCATCAGATTGTTACATCATTGTAATCCATGCATTATTATGTCTCTAACAACTCCTCTTTTTTTTTATAATCGTGAGGCCAGCTCGCATACATCTCGATTAATTTCATGAGATATCGTCCACCTCCCACCAACAAGGCTAGAGCATATGGGAAGAGCCATCTAGTATTTTTTGTCTTTGTTAGAAATTAAACCTGAGACCTCATAATGCTCAACTCACGTCATCGACCACTAGACTGGGTGCTCTCTAACAACTCTTTTTGGATCACTTAAAAAATATATTCTAAAAAGTTGTGGCCATAGTAAATTTTATAGTCAAATATAATACAAAGTCATTTCTCCACCAATTGACGTCCATTAGTGTGATAACAGTACATATAATTAATCTTTTCGAGAATATAGTTTATATACCTAGAAATTATTTTTTTAAGTAATGGTGATTAATGTATATTCATTTTATAAGTTCGACTAATCCACTGGAATATTAGATATGAAACGAAATTGCATGTTTCTTTTTTCTTTGGACAAAATTATTTCTTTTATTATTTACTCATATACTATTTTGTTTTTCGATTTTATTGTTATTTGTTATTTTCTTTGCTTCGGTTATCCTATCATATGTTATTACTAATGTTCTCTTCTCCATTATGTTCAGCATGACTGCTTCACTGTTGTATCTCCCTTTTAATACTTAATTTTATTATGCTTTACTTGAGCCGAGGGTCTATCGAAAACAACCGCTCTACCTTCACAAGATAGGAGTAAGGCTGCATATACACCACCCGTCCCAAAACCTCACTTGTTCAATTATACTGAATATGTTATTGTTGATTTGATTCGTTGAGGGAATCAACATACTGAATATGTTATACTGAATATGTTATACCGCTCTACCCTCTTTGGCACGAGGGTCCCCGATCACGATATGACCAACTTTCATCTTTGTTTCGTCAGTCGGTCTCACAGTTCTCATGCAAACGCTCATGAGTAAAATATTAGTTTGAGGCTATTTTCGCACACATCCATTACTCTTTAGGAGGCATAAACCCGTACATAAACTATCCACCTCGGAGTGTACTGCCACCTCCTCCCAATGGACATGTCTAATTTTCTACCTCATTCAAATACTGGTAATTTTATCCATCAAAATCTAGACAGATAATTAAGACTTGAGTTCAGCTAATTATGTGGTTTCTATGAAACTCCAACGTTGATTCCTAAGATTGTCAATCCATTTCTTTGACTATTAGGCAATACCAACCTTAGAAGCTAGACATACTTGGGAATATATACTACAGGGCAGTTCGGTGCACTAAAACTTTCACTATACACGAATTTCAGGGAATGGCCTAGTATAAAATATATACTAACTAGTATAAAATGATGTTATATCACACCAAATTTTCAATAAATGTTTATCCAATAGCTCTCTGTTTTTCAATTTCTTATCATATTATAAGTATTCAAGTCATTCAATTGTCAAAGTTTCTATGTTAGCTAGAAAAAAGAAAGGGTGTCTAAATGCATTTACTAATGAATGACATGATAAATCAGAGATATAATCACATAAATTGTCAATTGTGTACAATGGCAAATTTTTCAGTTTTTCTGACCAATTCTTTTTTCTTGTCTTCTTTTTTCCTTTGAATTTCAACTCTATGGTACTATAAAATCCAGAAAGTAGGCTTGTGTCTTTAGACTTCACACTCACAATTGTATTATTTTCCCCAATAAAGAAAAAAAAATTGACACTACTTATCTCAACTTGTTTACTACTTTTATGGTGTCTTATATATGAAATTCAATTTATTCACTTTTCTTCTATCCAGTTTTCTTTTTTCAACTTTCTTCAATCCAGTTTACTTATTATTGTCTCTGATATTTGTCTACCACATCTAGAAGACTTGGAAAGTTGAACGAAATTTCGAAGCTAGTCCATTGATTTAGAGAAATTGGCATGTACAATTTCCCATTAATTTAGGCATTGTAAAGAATTGATCGTGTCATGTGCAACGTCTATCAGTGATGGTTCATGAATGTCCATTTAGAATACAAAGAAAAGACTAAGACAAACAAATTTGATGGTGTTTTCTTATATTGTTTAAGAAAAAGAAATTGAAAAACCTAATGAGTCGAACTTAAACTCCAGTTAATAAGGAACTATTTCTCACCCAGCCCTACCGACCCTACGTATTCGAGGGAGAGGCTAGAACCGAAAAAGACCAAGTTCACTGAACTACCGGAGATTTATTGAAAAGGCAGACCCAACTAACCTCTCTCCTCCCCTAACCGCCTATCTCCTAGCGTTCGTAGCTTGATCGGAGGTCAAGACTATTGTCCGACAGGAAAATAAAAAGTGGCATCCATAGTGATACGTGAATTGCTCAGTAGTGCTTTGCCACTACCCTAGCTCGCAGAAATCAGGATTGAGATTATTAATTCGCAATTTCAGTAATTATACAATTTATAATTTATTAATTGACTCCAAATTTTCAGCTTATTTACATATTCAGTGTATAAGCATACTGTTAGTTATTTACATTTGTTTTTATGCTTAATAATATTAAGGTTAAACTACCTAAAGAAACATACCTCCTTACCATATTTACTAACTCTCCCACTACTTTATTTTAATTACTTAATATACCACATGTACCACTCGAATACATCGCCTCAGGTCATGACATCGCCTCACCTCGGATACATCCCATCCGATGTATCAAAGGTAAAACCAAAAGAATGCCGATGTATCCGAGTGATTTTGGGATGTATCCAATGAAATTCCGATGTATCCGAGTAGTTTGGGGATGTATCCGAGCAGTAAAGGAGGTGGGAAAAAGAGTAATTAGCTTCCAAAGATGTGTGTTTTATGTAAGTTATAAGTACCATTACTGACATAATCAACAACCCATACATGTGTCTCTATACCATATACATTCAACTAATATACTGTAATGGAACTTTTATTTCATGGCCCATGTGTATATATATACACAACAAATATACAATGTTACTAAGAAAGCTGACCACATATTTTTATTAAGATAGATTAACTCAATATGCATTATCATTCAAGTATAAGGCTACATTGTCAGTTCATCGTAAATATATTTTTAAACACAACATTGACATTACTGTAACGTGATTTAGCTGTCCAGGTTTTCTATTATCTTTGAATTACACAATAAAGAAAAAGTAAACTTTCGTTTTAACATTCACAGACCACCTATTTGTTCGTTTATCGGGTTCGGCATGAAATCATAAATAAGCTCTACCACGGATTGCCAAGCGTTTGGTACTGAGTTTCCTTCTCCCTTGAGAATAATCAATCAAGAAAATGAAGAAAGGGAAGGTCGAGGCGAAATAACCAACTCTCTAGACTCTGCTTTCATCGGTGGATTGAAATGAAGCAACCCCCAATCAACTACGTATTAGTGTAGAGAAGTTAAACTCTTTACTTACATCTGAAAGTAGCATTTTCCTCCCTTGGAAACGATATTGTTCGTGTGCAAAACTGGAAATGGTACTTTCTTGTTAAACCCCTTTCATTGATCCTAAATTTACTGATAATTAAATAAGTTCAGCAACTTTGCTTTTCACATGCAAAGTTGGAGCTCTGGAAAAACCCAAAAAACGGAGTTCTGACGTACGAAATGCAATCTGCCAAGGGGAGTGAAAGCAAAAACTATCAGTCCCATCGAACCTAAGAATGCAGCGTAGAAGTGAGAGAAAGGACATGCCTGTAAATTCGGGGACTATAGCATCAACAGCTGGGACTTGTTATCAATGCCATTAAAGATGAAAGTCCCGGACATAGGAATGAATTGTCTCGTGATGAGCTGCAGTAGACACAACATAATAGAGCTCAGATTACCGCTCCTATAGCACATAGCTATATGTCCAGTAAACTAGAAGTTTTGATGAAAAAACAAAGATTCAAGATGAAAATATTTGGAGGAGATCCAAACCTTGATCACTTCTTGTGATGCAACTCCTCCGACAAAGGCAGCCACGGCATGAAGCTCAGAAGCACCATACCGGCACATCTCATTTATAAGGTCCTCTGATAAGGCGGAGCTATTGCAACCAAGGTCATTGAGTAGGCCAACAGCCGTAATTTTCAACCGGGATATATCCTCATCCATCTCACTACCAAAATATTTCTCAAGGTCAGACAGCCATAATAAACTTTTCCAAAAGATAAAATTGTTTGGATGAGAAAACATCAGCTTTTACCTGTCAAATTGGCCAGGAAATTTATTATAGTTTACAGCAAACCGGTCAGCTGCTCGAAGAAGAATATAAAGACCCGCAGCAGTACTGCCATAAAAAGGGGGTAGAAGAAAGTTCCAAATGAAAGAGTTCTTATGCAGAATTTTAACAGTTCAGCTAAAAGATAATCTTTGAGCGCCTATTCAGCACAGAATATCTGCTGTCTACAAGAATATCAACTAAATGAACAAATAAATATACAGCACAATGAATGGACTTGGAAAGTTTTCCATGTCGACAACTATCAGCAGACTGAGTAAAGCAGAAGATTAAAAGTTTCTCTGTTACAGGGTTTAAATTAACAGGAGAAAATAAATGAGGAAATATTCCCTTTTGGCCGACATGTATTTCATTCAATATGAAACATAAATTAAGAAAAAGGAGTGGAAAGAGAGATTTAAATTCTGAACCACCTTTATACAACAATAAATATCTTAAGTCAGACTCTTCTTGAACTTCATTTTTATCTTCATTTCTTTATTTTTCCCCTGACATTTACATGCCAAAGGTGGTCCACTGATGGGAAAACTGACAGATACATCAGACAGCAACTGTTAACACAACGAACCCGTTTCCAATATCCCAACGGCCATATTTCTTCAAAGGCTGAGTGTCTATCATCATTTCCACTCAGTATCAAATACTATAACTGTAGCCAGTGTTTCTCTGATTCCACATCCTATTTTTACCTTCATGGTAGAAACTAGAAAGCATTTCAAACAAAGCCTGAACAATATTACATCCCCAATTTTTCTCAAGTTTGATACCCAAGACCAGCAAAAGATTGGACGGTCAAATATCTTTTGGCTGAGACATAGTGCCAGTTCCCTGTCAAACCTCCTGAATGACTAAGTAGCTGCAGTTCCAGGTCTATCGATAAAAGTATTTCACAACTCTCTCTTTCTTTTACTTTTTTCCCAATTAACCATCGATTACCATTTTTAAGTACAAGGTACAATTGCAAATATTAAGAAGTGGTGCACCAGCGCACTATCAGCATGACTACCGCAAGAACTAGAAAATACAATATCTCCAAAAGACATTTAACGAAGTGACATAAACAAAGAAAGCAACTCCATCCCAGGGGCGGAGCTAGCATTTTGAGTTTATGAGTTCTGAATCCTAGAAAAGGCAGTTTACTGGATTCTTGATAAATTATTTATATATATTAAGTGGATATTTAAACTCAAATACAAAGTCTGACCAAAGTTATAGGGTTCTGCCCCATCCTAATGCTTGCTTAATCAAATATAGTCATCTAACCAAAAAAGACTTTATGTAGTATGAATCAGCAACTTCTCATTCACAAGGCAATGCTTATTTTATTCCTACCAAGCTTCCACTAACGCGCATCACTAGGAAATAGTCCTATGGCTTCTTATTACCTTTTTGCTCTATATGTCTTGTTTAACAAAAGGCTCATCACTTGCAAAATAGTTTTCAATCAAACCCTAGTTGGCTGACAACATAGAGGCATGTAGACTAAATAGTGCACTTCATCAAGTCAAATACGCAGACAACTTGAAAAGAGATTCATTTAAAGAACTTGAAATACTCCTACTTCAACAGAAAGGTCATGATAACCTAAACTATGTCTTTAAAATCCGTATTTCAACATTTGAAAGTTCATATGTTACTTCATTAGAAGCCCTGGGAAAATGGATCTAGAAAAAAGAATATCCACCATGAAATGGCAGGGGGCTTTAGCTTGGATAAACTTACTTTTCAGGAAGTACTTTAAGAGAGTTGGCTTCTTGCAAAGTCCTGTTATTTGGTATCACAAAACAATCAAAGTATCATGAAAGGATCATGTGGGTTCGAAGAGCTTAAATGATCCCAAGAAGCCTCTCTACTTCAATTTATATCACAGATGATTTGCCAACTTGAAGTGATTCGACCATGTCAAACCATATTCCTACGGTAAGCAATCACATACCCATGGTCCTCATCTGTCAGATACTTCTGTAACTCTGGTCGGACAGGAGAGTTGAACTCATCCTCAACGAGGCGATATCTGCAAACCTAACATAATGAAAAGAGAAAAATTTAATGACTAGAAACTAAAACATCCATCCAGGAATAATGATTTCAAATTTGAAATGGAGTTTGTTGACAATCAGTGCAGGGAATCGTTGTTATCTTTAAGATCAAAACATGCATCATCATGTCAGCACAATTTCTTCAAAATTCGGTTCCAACAGTCATACCTTGATATATATTGAAATAAAGCATCATTATTGTAATATCTAATTACTGACATAACAACAAAATCAACCACCAAAATCATGCATGTAGAAGGAGGAGATATTAAGTTTCTTCCCGCAACAGAGTAGCTGAAGACACCTAGTGAAGCATATAGTTTCTCTTCTGAGCCACTGAGCACTTTTAGACAATTGCCTGAATCAGTAAGGGGGCAAGACTAGGAAATGTGAGTTTCCAAACTAGCACCCTCTGCCTAACCACCCCACTCCATAGCCATAATGAAAGACCTAGAAGGCATGTGCTACGCAAGGTAACCCATTAAATAATTAGTGCCTTTTCTGGATGGCTCCTCAGAATGAAACCAAATTTTACCACTTGGAAGAGAGGATTGGAAGCAAGAAGAGCTTTAAGAAAAGAGACAAACAGGCGGGATCACAAACTCATTACCACAAAAACATCAAACTTAAAAGCAGAGGAATCCCTCTACATCAGAGTCAAACATATTGATATATGGTGGTTTCTATAGCAAGAACTACAATTTGTTCCGGATTGTCAAACTGGAAGAAGATTCACATAGCACAAATAAGTAATTCTAGATGAATGAACATTCAACTAATGAGAGGGAAAAAAGAATGGGATAGAAACATAAATAGCTAAGCCCATTACTTAGCTTACATTAGTTGGCCTTACAATATTTAGCCATAAATTATTTTAGCCATATAAATAAGAAAATGGAAAAAAGTAAAGAATCTCAAAGATTGTAGCTATAATCAAGGATCATTATCCGGAAAAAACTAACTCCTTAAATATCTCCCAATATTGCTTCTTTCATTATCTCCAACATATTTATTTCACACTTAGAAAAAACTTAAGTGAAAAATGACAAAATATATTATCACATCTTCACCAGAAATTTTAGAAAATTAATTTGTATAAAACAAATGTATAAATTAGTATATAATCAATACATAATATATACACATGGATTATATACATATTATACAATGATTATACACAAATTATACAATAAATAAATGAATTATTTTCTGCATTATCTTTGAAAAATCAACAAAAAAAATTCGATTATTGCATCATTATTATCTCTTTATTTCCAATATTGAAAAATCTTAGGTGAAAGAAGGTAGAATTTTTTTTATCACATCATCACCAAAAATTCTAAAAATTATATATGTATAATGAATGTGTAAAAGTATTATATAATTAGTATATATAATATATATACACTACTTATACACATATTATATAAATATTATGCAATAATTATACATGAATTACACAATGTATAAATGAAATATTATACAAAAAAATCTAAAAATTATTAGGCAGTGTGAAGTATGGCTGGCAACGGAACCGGGAGGTACCGGTACCGGTTCCGGACCGTCCCGGTCCATTACCGGTCCGGTTCCGGTCCGGTGTACTCCGGTTCCGTCCGGTTGAGAGGTGGGACGGAAGGGGTAACGGGACGGAAGGGGGTAGTTACCGGATCGTCCCGGTCCGGTCCGTCCCGGTACCGGTCCGGTCCGGTCCGGTTCGATTCGGTTGGTTTTCAAATTTTTTTTTTTTTTTTTTTTTTTTAAAAGTAGCCGTTGGGTAGCCGTTGGCAACGGCCAGTGGGGCCCACCCAACGGCTATAACAGCCAAACACCCCCCCAAAACACCCCCCTACCCCCCAAACTTTTTTTAATACCCCAAAGTTTTTAAAAATACATTTTAGTCCTAAATTTTAACTATAAAAACCCCCCACCCCTTCATTATTTATTACACAAAATTTCTTCTTCTTCATCTACTCTCTCAACTCTCAATCTTCTACTCTTCTACTCTCTATTCTCTAATAGTCTCTATTAAATTGTTAATTTTATTTGTTGGATTATTTTGGAGCAATTTTCAAGCTTCAAGTTTCATCTATCAATTTCGGCTTTTGGTTATACACGTCTGTTTTTACGCAGACGTTTGGTACATTCGTTCCAACTTTCATCTCTTTACTTGTTTATTTTTTTGCATTTAATTTTTGTATTTATTTATTTGCTTACTTTTAATATTTTACAATGGAATCCGGTGATAAAAATGTTGGCAAGGGTAAAAGTTCATTTTTTGGTAGGGTAGGTAATGCACTAACCGGAAAAACTAAAGTCGGTAGTTCTTCTAAATCCAAATCTAACACTAGACAACAACCTCAATTAAGAATAAATACGGATGATTTTACACATGTTGATGAAACTCCTTTTAATATTGATAGAAATACTCAATTAGATCATGAATTTTTACAAACAAGGTTTGGTAATTTTAATGAAGAGCTAGATGAAGAAGTAGAATATGATAATGAATATGATGGTAATGATACTTATGATGATGATGAAACAGAGCCGCCTACGGCTACTAGTCCCACTCCTGCTCCCGCTTCCACTCCCCCTCCCCCTGTACATCCTACTAGGGCTAAGCCAAAGGCTGAACGTCCTAAAAAATCTGTTGTGTGGCAATTTATGATTCAAAATGATGATAAAACTCAAGCTATTTGTAAAGTATGTAAATCTGTTTTGAATCATACAACTACGGGAAAGTCGGGTGGGACGGGACATTTAAGAAATCATTTACTTAGATGTTGTAAAAATGAATTTTTGCAAGCCGTAGCTATAGCCGATGCAAAAAAATATGGTACTCCCCTTCCCGATGCATCTGTAGGAGTAGGGGCCTCTAACATGATCCAATCACAGTTAAACCCTTCTAATGTTTCTGGCCCTAGTACACATCGTAGTTATAGTAGAGAAAGAGATCTTGAAGAATTAGCTAAAATGATTGTTCTTTGTGGCTTGCCTTTTAGTTTTGCTGAAAATCCCGGTTTTGTTCATTATATTCAAATAGTGTATAATCCTTCTTTCACAGGTTTTTCAAGAAATACTATTAAAAAAGCTATTTTTGATTATCAAGGACAACATGTACAATATCTTCGTTGTTTATTTAACTATAATACTTGTAGAATGGCTATCACTTCTGATATGGGTCGTAGTCCTAATGGTAACGATTATTTCACTATTACTGGTCATTGGATTGATGAAAATTGGAACATGCAAAAAAGAATTTTAGGTTATAAATGTTGTGAAATGCTGAAAACCGGTAGTTACATAGCTCAAACTATTGTAGATGTTTTAGAATTTTATGGAATTTGTAATAAAGTAATTAGTGTCACCCTTGATAATGCTTCTAATAATACAAATGCTGTTGATAAACTAAAACCGGCAATTTGCCCTATTTATATTGACGGTTTTCATATTAGGTGTGCTGCACACATATATAATTTAATTGTTAGAGATGGTGTAGCAATGTATAATAATGGTTGTATAAAATGTGAAACTGCATGCCATTTTATTTTTAAATGTCAAGTAAAGTCTAGGCGTGTAGAGTTTGAAAATCGGTGTCGTGAATTAGAACTCCCCCCTAGAAAAATTCCAAAAACTGTGTCTACTAGATGGAATTCTTTATATGAAATGCTTAAAGTTGCTTATGAATATAGAAAGCCTTTACAAATGGTTTGGAATGCTCACAATTCAGATATTGATTATAGAATTAGTGACACTGATTGGAAAGAAGTATATGAACTTAAAGAATTTTTAAAAGTTTTTTATTTAGCTACAAAACAAATATCTGGACTTTATTATCCAACTATTTGTTCAGTTTTACCAAATATATGTGCTATTTCTGATAAATTTTTTCAATACAAAAATATTCCACGGTTTAAAGATTCTATTAATGCAATGATTAAAAAATTTAGAAAATATTTTATTCCTATTCCTCAAATTTATTTAACTGCTTGTTTATTAAACCCAACTTACAAAGAAATAGGTGCATCACGAATGGTTGAAAGAATATATTGTAATTTAGATATTTTAGAGATTATATTTGAACAAAGTATCCAAGGTGACGAAGTTGCCGAAGAGGACAAATTACCTAGTTTGTCCGATGTTAAAGATAGCATAAGAATTGAAGCTAGAAAATTGTATGACTTGTATAATTCTAGTAGAATAAATGATGAAGTACATAATGTAGAACCTTCAAGTTCTAGGCGTAGATATTCAAATGAAGATGATATTGATGATATGATGGAAAATTATCTTGGTCTTACTTCTAATGAAAGGAATGATTTTGATGAATATCTTAATCAGGGAATGGAAAGCATTAAGGATGCACAAGGCAAACCTCAACTTTTGGAATGGTGGAAGACTCGCGGCAAGTCATTTCCAAAACTTCAACCGGTGGTTCGAGATTTGCTAGCTATTCAAGCATCTTCAGTAGCTTCGGAGGGCGCTTTTAGTGCAGCAAGATATCAAATTGGGGAGCATAGGTATTCATTAGCATCGGACAGCTTGGAGATATCGGTATTGTTTAGAGATTGGATCAATGCCGAGCGAAGGAATTATGGGCGTCCTAGTTTACCTGTCCAATTTGAATATGATATAGATAATATTTTGGTAAATTCAAGTGAAGACGGCATGGATGCATTGGAGGATCAAGCACAACAACCACTTCCAGAAAATGTTACGAGGGAATTCTTAGAAACTCTACGGAAAGACTATTTTCAAGGATTCAAATATTAGTATGATAGTTCGAGGCCTAATTCAAACAGAACCCTTCCTAGAAGGTGGCTGCGTAGATTAGGTTCTCTTCTAATATTTTGTAATACAAATTGTATTATTTAATTTTTATGAATAAAATTATAGGCTATTCGCCTTAAATTTTTTTAATTATTGTCTTCAATTTAATACAAGTCTTTTTTTTATATTTCAATTTTTAAATGTTTCAAACTTAAGTTACAATTTCAAATTTAAAAAAGTTGTTTAACAAATGAAAGTTTGATATAGTTTAAAAAGATTCAAACTTAAATAAGTAAGTTATTAACTTAAGACTTAAGAGTAAAGACTTAAAAGTTTAAAAAGATTTTAAGAGTTTAAAATTTGAAATTTAAAGTTTTAAACTTTTAGAGTTTAAAATTTAAACTCTAAAAAAAATCTAATTTATTAAGTTATACTTTTAAAAGAAATATAAAATAACTTATATATTTTGAAACTTTTTCAATTATAAATAACCGAATTTTAATTTAATTAAAATTAAAAAAAAAAGACCGGGACCCGGTATACCGGTCCGGTCCCGGTCCGGTCCGGTCCCGGTAAGTACCGGTCCGGGACGAACAATGGGAAAAATCCCGGTAGTACCGGTACCGGTACCGTCCCGGTTCCCGGCCAACCGGCGGAAGGATTCGCCGGTACCGGTCCGGTTCCGGTTAATACCGGTCCGGTACTACCGGTCCGGTTCCGTTGCCTGCCTTAGTGTGAAGATTGTATTTAAGATGAAGTTGTGTGAGTGGGTGAGGATATGTAACGGAGAAGTTGTAATAATTAAAATTTGAGGATAAAAGTCTACTTTTAAAAAAAAAAAGTCTACCTTAAATAAAGACTAAAAAGAAGGAAAATAATAATTTAAACTTACTTGCTATTATTTCCTAAATTGTAGGCTTAAATAATGGTTACTAAGAGCTTTGTCTAACCGGCTATAAAAAGAAAAGAATTATTAGTGAAGGGTTGAAGTGGGTGAAAACAAAAAAAATAGGTTTATTTTGAGTTTAAAATTTATATGGGCTGCTATATGAGTTAATTATTCAAAAAGAAATGTCCTTACAGCAAGCTTCCTTGCATTTTTAGAGAAGCTCTTTATGTTTGCCTTGGAGATGCTGGCTGGATCCCTACCGATTTTCTTAAGTAAATTCCTGACTCTTTGCTCCATAACAAGAAAATCAGCCTCGGCCTTGGCTTGGTAGGTTTTTTGCAGGTTTACATATAATCTGCAATAGAGTCAACAGTACAAGCATCAACAAATGAAGTCCCATAAATTTTAATAAAAGATTAATGTGTCGTGAAGAAACTTAAACCACTAACTCAGTTGATGATGTCATATCTGGTATCGACCCCTCGAGAGGTGTCTCCCCACCACCTTCATTAGCTATGAACTCCTAGAGAGAAAAAAACAATAAATCACGTTATCACCAATTTCGACCAATGCAAAGAAATACCAATAAGGGAACTTAAGTAGGTTGCTTGATAAAGGCTATTAACAATTATTTAATAGCTGCAAAAGAAAAGGAACAAACTTTTGAAGTAAGATAAAGAGAGACAAGGTGCAAGTTTCCTGTGGATCCTAAGAGAATAATGCATATATAAATTAGCATATAAACAAATTAAAAGAATGACATTGACTGTTGGGAAGATTATTTTTCAAGGATCTCAAATAAGTCCCCAAAATAAGCTACACTTCTCTAGTCAACTTTCCAACTCAAATTTTCTTGTGCAAATGTGGACTAGAAACCAAGAGATAGAGGACAAAGCCAAAGCCATAGGCCTAGCCGCCTAGCATTACTCAGGTGAAGAACTTAGGGGAGGCTCTTCCCTCCATATCCTGCCCCCTTTCACTTTTTAAAGGAAAAGTCACACAAGGAAGGTTCAAATAAAGAAACTAAAACATGTACAAGCAGCCTCATCAAGAGAAGAACCAGTGGAACTGGTACTCCGACGCTTTACAATCAACTTAAATCTATCAATTGTATATTTGTATGGACTGATTTAGACATCAATTTGCTATTTGGAGCTAAAGAAATGGAGAAGAAGAACAAAACACCAGCAGGCAAAACCATGTTTTAAGTAGAGCTGTCAACTCATCAATTCTTCTTTTAATCAGGGTTGATTCAACTAACTAAGCTGCAATAATTCCATAACTTGTTTTCCCCCTTTCTTCCTATTTATGTTTTTCCAAGAAAATGCAAGTTACCTTCAGCGCTGCTACCATCACCCAAAAATCAGATGAATTGGAATCAATTTCTGTACAGCTGTCATCGATAATCTTCTGTAAGTTTGCACCTGGTAGACAAAAGAGAAAAGTCAATTATACATTTCCAACCTCATCAATCCTGTTCCAAATTAAGATTCCGCTTAACTATATTGAAACCGATATAATATCAAGTTTCCAGAAAAAATCTTTTACTCCATGAGTATTCGTTTTGTTTGATGAACTAAGATATACAGTAACCATGATGCCATTACAAGTTCGAACGGGAAGTCTTCATCCCAACTCTAGACCAACTTATTCTTTGGTATATTTATCACTCCAAGAGACTTCTATCGCAGAGTTATCCTATTGCATCAAAGAAAACGAAAGAGTGAGTGAAAGGAGAAAAGTTGTGTCAGGAGTTAAGTTTCTTTGGTGAGCTTGTAAAACCAAAGGGTTGAGAGAAAATCGTTGGTGGTGAACGAATTCTAAAACCACAGTTGTAATTGCCGAAAAGAGTCTAGAGAAAATCGTCGTTGGTGAACGAGTTCTAAAACCACAATTGTAGTTGACTGAAAACTGAGAAGGAATAATATAACTTTGTGGCTCAAGGGGACTGGATGTAGGTACCACATCAGTACACGAACTAGTATAAAAATTCTCTATGCCGAGTTTACTTTACTACTGTACTTTTATACATCTTGATACATCTAACTACTACTCTGAAGTTATTGAGTTTATCTGCAGATACAGAAGAAGTCCATTCTAGTTGACTAGTTTTTAATAGAACACAATTCACCACCACCACCACCCTCTTGTGTTTTCATATAGAACTCTAGATTCACACACAATTAGGAGAATATATTTTTTGAAACTACAATTAGGAGAATATATTTATTCAATAGGCAAAGAGAAATATCGTAATTATTTTTAAAAAAATGGGATTCAAAAGTTGAGAAGTGTTATGCAGCTTCAAAAAAATTTCAGAGATTTTAATTTAAAAGAACAATAATTGTACTCTCTTAAAATTTTCAAATCATGTATTATTGAAGCTAGAGTACTGCAAGGCTTGGTTATGGGCTTAATGCTTCCAAGAGATTTGGGAGATTTTAAAGTAGAAAATATTTAATTTTATCTTCTTACTTCTACTATGAAATCTCTTGGAAACTGTGTAAGATTGTCCCCATGACATCACGTTGACGGCTGCCTCAAGCAATATTTGAAAACATTATACAGCTACGGATGTTAGTAGATGGACTGAAGAGAAATTTTTGTTATTAATGTGGATGCAATGTCAGTGCCAGTGTCACTAAAAACAGGGTTTGACAATAAGATTTCATCCCAAAGACTCAACAGACTATGAGGTAGTTTGGATTGGCTTATTTTAAGTGCTTTTAGCTTTTAAGCATTTTTTTTTACATTTTGGGGTGTTCGGTAAAGATAAAAAGTGCTTTTAAGCACCAATTTTTAGGCTAAAAAAAAAACACGCTAAAATCCAAAAGTTGGGTATTCCCAACTTAATGACTTTTTAGCTTATAAGCTACTTTAAAAAAGTCAATCCAAACACCCTCTATAAGAAGTCACCACCAATAACATTAGATGAGATGGAAAAACATTATTAGTTTCTATATATCACAATTCGCAGAAGTACTCACCAATACCCCGTGGAGAGAAGACCTTGTATGAAGCTTCCATGGCTTCTTTATAGTTTTCTTCATCCATTGTGATCATCTTGGACTTAATTAAATCCTAAGGCATTCAAGAAATTGACCAAATCACTACCTTAGATGGATCAAAATAGAACAATTAAGGATGAAATTTTAGAAGCATATAAAAATATATTTATGACCTTGAATTGCCTTTTCTCTTCCCTGGTCGAAGGAAGATTTCCACCATGAGTATTTGCCCATTCCTCTGCTATCTTAACAAGGATAATAATATATGGCGTGTGTTTATGTACAACAACATCAGTTGTGTTCAAATCAATCATTTCTGTGAACCTGTAAGGGATACATATGAAATCAGCATCAGTATTTGGTTCGTGTTCTCAATTCTCGCATAGCTAATACTGTATAAGTTATAACTCAAATACTGTATTATTTTATACCGGGTAAGAGATGGAATAACAATATAGGTATTACTAATACCTGAATAAACATCCAAAAAGACAAAAGTACACTCAATATCAACCCTTCATCTTCAAAGCAATTTCAGAAGTTCAACAACGAAGAAGAAAGTTACAAATCATCGGATGTCCTCCATTCAATACTCCTCTGATTATTGAACATAACAATCAACGAGATTATCTTCTTCAACATTTATCCTTCTGCAGATTATAACTTTTATCCTAACATTACCTTTTCCATTCATTCTTGTTTACCCTCTAAATGCTTTTTTAACCAGTGTCACTGGCATCCTTTTAATCCAATCAATTTTTGATATGCAGAGAAGATAAAGGAATTTGTTGCTCAAGGCATAATTGAGTTGATTACAATACAAAATCTCCAAAACCAACAAATTTTTGTTTGTTTGTGTGTGTGTGTGTCTCCGTTTTGGGCATGGGAAGAATACCTTCAGTGTGACATGGGGATTGGAGAGGCCAAAGGGACTGTAGAAGGGTTAGCGGAACGGAGATGGAAGAAGCTGCAAGAAAGTTTGCAGAGAATTTGAAGAGGTTTTAGAGGTTTTTCTAAGAAAGCGAGAAGCCGATGGCTTTGAGAATGTGAAGCCAATGGATTTGAGAATGCAAAACAATTTCATAATACAAAGCCGAAACCCAGGTTATAACTGAACAATTTTTATCCATGCTAAAACCAAACACATGTTTCAGAATTCAGATTATACATACCCCATTTTTAATACAATAAACCAGGCATTCATCCAAAACTGCATATACAGCAAATACTACGATGATTATCAATCCTGACAATACAATTCCAGTATCATAATCCCTCAAAACTTTATCCAGTAACCGAACAACTCCTAAAAGCCCTTAGGACAAGATGCATCCCAGTAAAACACTCACATCAGTGAAATTCCAATCCCCATCAAAGATATATCTAAAAATATGTAATAAAGCTATGGCTTTACACCCGCAGATGCTGAAAAATTACCAAATCCATAAATAAATAACCTAAGAATAGACACCAAGCTTGCAAATTTTTGTGTTGGTAAGACAAGCCTACCGGAAAATACTGAACAAGTTATACTACCCAAAGGAATAAGGTGAAAACATATGCATCTGATCATTTCTCATCTTAAACATGGCTCACAACTCAAAGCTTTGAAGCTTCTAAGGTCTTCCCAAAATCAGTGAGCGGTTTGGCACTTGAACCATGAATAGAACATTAGCTAAACTCTTCAACTCAGAAACCTTTTCTATTCCAAATAAAAGAAGCCCGAGGAGAAGATTTCAAGAGAGAACAACATATAATCTAGAAGAACTAAGCTTTTGAGAAAGAAAACTTAATTGGTCTCACCAGTTAACTTTCTCAAGAAAAAACTTAATTGGTCTCAAATTAATAGGCAGACACTTAAAAAACAGAGTAAGTTAAAATGCTGACAGAAACCAAATGAAGAACGAGGTCATCCATTTCTCTAAAGATAACAGCATTGCTATCATCTTTATGGGAAATGTTCTGTGAAATGGAGTATTCAACCTAACGACAGCCATTTTCCTATCCATTTGGGGAAAAGCTACTGCTCCCAGTTTCCACCTAAAGAAATGTTCTCCTACACCTGAGAGCACCCAAGATGCAAACCTCCCGACTAAGAGGAGTTGACAAACGACCAAATCGCACTCTCCCCTTTCCCCAAGTAGTCACATCAATAGAATATCATGCTAGTAACTCCCTAGGGGATCTTAAGCATAGAGCAAAAGTAAAGGTAATGCAAAAACACAAGCTTGAACGTTATTTCAAAATGTAACGGCTCTGATTGTCTCTTAGGGCACATCTGGATACATTTAACTGTCAGCTTAAATAGAGCATCGTGCCATTTCGGGAACAAGGGAGATAATTCTACACACACACTTTCTGACATAATCATGTCCGGTGTTTTAAAAGGCGTTTTTGAGGCTAGTCCCGAGGCGAGGCGCACTAAAAATGAACTGAGCCGTACTAGCGAGGTGCAAGTATCGCAGGGCGGAAGTCCCAACATTTGGGACGTTCACTTAGGCGTGAATCCCAACGTTCTGGGCATTCATTTGGGACGTAAGCCCAGAGAACTTTTCTAATTTGGAGCCAAAATTATTTAATACATCCTTTTTTCATATTTAAATACTCAAAAATTGACTCATAATAAATTCACAAATAAAAAAGAACTCAAAAGTCAAAGGCCTCTTCTAATTGTTTATCCTAATTTCACAATTCTTTCTTTTTATCCTTTACAGAGTAACCAATACTCGTTGGCCCTTTATATGCAAAGTGCAGCTTCCTTCTTTATGCTTTATTTTCGTCAAGTTTTTTCTTTTTTTTGCTCATTAATTTATTCTTTCAATTTAGTTTTTGGTTTTAGAGTATCTTTCGGTATCAATCTATATTTAGATATTGTTCTGAAGTCTTTATTCCAAAAAAAAAATTGTGTAGATGTTAGCATGATTATATAAATATATACATTTTTCTACTAATTATATAATTTTCTTAATTTTTCTACATATTTGTTGTAATTTTTATTTTTTATGTTAATTTAATTAATTCATAAAATATTTAAAATTAAATATCCATGGGGCTTGCTCCCTGCGCCTAGAGGCTTAAGCCTCACCCCGTATTATTTTTTTGAAACTAGTAACTTAATCCGCACCCCGCCTTAGATATAGGGAAAAGGGTCATATTTGCCCTTATACTATTGAAAAAGGTTTAATATTACCATTTGTTATACTATCAGTCCATATATGCCCCTACCGTTATAAAATCGGCTCAAATTTGTCCTTCCTCCATTGACCTCATCTATTTTAGCCACATGGTATGCCAGCTCACCGCACCAATCCTTCTTCTTCCACTACCCGAAGTCACCAACACCTTCACCATATGCACCATCACCACCAACATAAATCATCTATTCATCTTCCATTTCTTTAAAAATAGAAATTAACAAAACCACCAAACAATAAGGCCAGGAAAGTTTTGTATCTGTAAACCAGTCAACGAGAAGGTGATTTATATCGTAACTTTTGTACATATATCAAGCTTTATGTTTTTCCACCATCGAGTTTCTCCTCGTTAAAATTACTTGCTACTTTGATTTGAATATTCAAGTTCTTTTAAATGATAAGTACATACAAATCTTACCCATTTTGATAAGGATATTTCTTTTTCAAGTGTTAATTCACTCGAGATCTAGCTTCACTGACTTTGTGGCTTTAAAGTGTCACATATGTGCATCTCAAACTACATATCTGAGGAAGTGCATGTCAATTGGGTGGTTTAACACAATTTCTACAATATAGCAACATCGACCAGTGAATCAACAGGAAAAACATCACTCGCGATATCATGAAAGGTCTCGTTGATATTAAATATGAATGAATAAATTTGGAAGTGATATTCATTTTACTTTAAAGAGTATTTTTGTGCAATTGAGATCTTGGACAGCATTTTATGCTAGAAAGGGAAACCTTCTTGTCTCAATTCTTTTAACTACGAAATTAGCATATAGGGTTTTGTTAATTTCTATTTTTTTAAGAAATGGAAGATGGGTCAATGGTTTATGTTGGTGGTGATGTTACCTATGGTGAAGGTGTTGGTGACTTGGGTAGTGGTGAAGAAGAAGGATTCGTGCGGTAGTTGGCATGTCATGTGGCTAAAATGGATGGCGCTAACGGAGGAAGGACACATTTGAGCCTATGATGGTAGGGGCATATATGGACTGATAGTATAACAGAGGCTAATATTAAATCTTTTACAATAATAAAGGGGCAAATATGACCCTTTTCCCTTAGATAAAACGTCTCGCCTCATGCCCACACCTTTTAAAACACTTATCATGTCCAAGGGATTAACAACTCATAAAAAGTGTAAGGAACAGTTAAGACATAAAGGAAGTCTTTTTTATCAAGTAATAAGATTTTATAAACAAAGGGCATCAAACACCCGCATACCAGAAGTGTATCGAAAAGTAGAAAATCTTACAAGAAGATCTGAGTTTCTACCAACGATAGACAATATTCTATATACCTACATATGTACCGGACCGCATGGGTTCACCAAAAGGAAATCAGGGAAAGAAGGCTATTTCTCAGGTGTACATAGTCCTCCTCGATGTTTTCAAAGGCATTTTTGGGGCGAGTCCCATGGTGGAGCGGGGCGTACTGAAAATGCTCAGGGGTGCAAATGAAAAGTGTAGATTCATAGGGTGTACGCCCTAGAATTTGAGGCCTAAGTCCCAGGTAAAAAAGCGTACTCCCGGCCATTAAATTTAATTTTTGTTGCTTTAAAAGTAATATTTCTATAGATCATATTTTTTATTATTGGTGTAATGATATTTGTACTTTATGCTATCATGTTTTCACGTTGTAGTGATTTTTCCTAAAATATATAAATAAATAAAGCAACTCTCACAGAAAATGACACCGCCATAAATAGTTTTTTAGATGATTATGCTTGAAATTGATAGGATAGTCATTCCATAACACTGTTCCTGAGCAACTTTATCCATTTTTGTCATTGCCCTTACACTCTTTATTCTTCTCCTTCTTTGAAATATATAAACAATAATCGGTGCAAATATTAGTTGAGGGTGGAAAGGACTAAAAAATGTGGAGATTGATGATGAAGTGAATGATGATTTTATTTTAAAGATTATCTCAGCTATTATCATGTTTTGTGTTGTTACCTTTCTCAAATAATAATTATACTAATTTTTTCTATATTATTGGTGATTACCCCGGACCCCACTTTGTGGGATTTCACTGGGTGTGTTGTTGTATTATTGGTGATTTATTTGAATTTATTTGCAAACTTATTGGAAATTTTACTTTTGCTTATTTTCTTAGTAATAAAATTATAAAATTGAAGATACATGAAACTTATGCCCCGTGTTTCGAGGCTTATGCCTTGCCTCGTAACGTGTAAAATGTCTCGTCTCGTCTCGCGCCCCCGCCTTTTAAACGAAGCCATTTTTGTGATCTGACAAGAATATGGTGATATCATCCGCAACTTGGAAGAAAGGGATAATTTTACTGTCTCTACTCCCTAGAATATCTTTTTTCGACAACGGTGGTGTCTAGGCCAACTTGTGCATCTCGATTATTTCACCGGTACCTACTACATTCCACCCAGCACAAGTATAGGTTAAGTTCGCTCATCAAGGCTTAGGCATCTTGAAAAGAATCACCTAGTAATTTTTTGTCTCAACTGAAATTTGAATCTTGGTCTCCGAGGTCTATATACCCATTTGATTGACCCCTACACTACACTCTTGGATGCCCCTACTTCCTGGCATATACTCCTCACTCCTCAAAATCATCCTAAGAAATATAAGACACAAGGGTGCATGTGTTTAAATAAAAATAAGAGATGGTGCTAAGTGAACAGATCATTATCCACTGTAGAATTCTAACATCTCAAGGATGGAGGAAAGCACAAAGAAAAGGCCGACCTCGTAAGTTCTGTCCATGGGTTATTAAGCCGAAGATCATCTAGAAAATGATCAGGCTTCGATTCAATTACTGTGTGTTCCTGCAGAGAGAAGATAAAATGTTGGTTAACACACAGAAACGATATCATGTTTGCTGAGAGCCTTATCAAATGCATTGTTAATTCTTTGCTCATTCATTGTGTCACTCTGTTCCTATCACTTCACCATTGTTTCGCTACAAGTTAGTTCCTCACAATGAAATCGATCCTGACAAGAAATCCATGATAATGGTAGTCACTGGTCTGGACCACAGTTCTCTATCAGTACTGGATTTCAAAGTTAGATCAGTCCTGAAGTAGCAAGAAAGCAGCGTTAAGATTACCTTCACACTGATCCTGACAAAACCCATGAGGCCATAGGAACGTGCAAATATTAAAATAATATTTGCCTCCCAACAGATTCTATCCAATTTCACCATGGAATCTTCAACCAGCTGAAATAGAAAAGACAAAAGCAAAGGACAAAATTGTCAGAAATTCCCTTGTGCTGTATTTGCTGATAGAAATTAGCCATATTACGCATTTAAATGACCTAAATGGCAAAGAAACAGATCATTACTTTGCATGAATCCTTCTTCTCTTTCTTTTAGGGGGACAAGGGGGTTGTTCTTGCTTCTACAGTTAAAGACCGGATAACCTGCTACCATAATTATGCAGATACCAAAACTACTTGTTCGCTTTTTCAAATCAACATGCTCCTACCTCTTTCAAAAAGGAGATAGAAGACAAATATCATCCTATTCAACATATATCAGAGTATTGAAAAATTGGAAAGATTGCAACTCGCAAAGTACTAGTTCAGAAGTACAAAAACACTCAAAAATCAACATACTACACAGTAGATAAGAAGTGTCTTGAAATGATTGTAACTCGCAAAGTGCTAGTCAAGAGGCATAATTGTCAAGACTCCTCAAAGTTGACATGCTACACAGTAGACAGAAGTTTCTGGAATTCCCGCAGTCATTAAAATAATCAGAGTTCAGATAAAGCAGATTCTACTAAATAGTCAAGCATGAAACTGCAACAAAAGTTCTATCAAAACAAACACGAAAAGAAATTGATACAGTTGGGTGTGTATTATAAGACTATATGAGAGAGAGAGAGTGTATACATCATATACATACTCATATACATATAACACACACACACACATATGCAGGGAGGCAGTATAAGGAAGTTTTTCTGATAAGAAATTTAAGTTTTAAAAAAGTTGGGAACACAGGATCCTGCCAAAATCAAATGCTTTTATGAGTACAAGATGATTCATGTGACCTGTGTAGCTATGACCAAGGTAAACTGAGAAAAGAACGATGGATTTGTCTCAATTAGTTCCTCCGGGCAATCTTCTATAAACTTGGCTTTAACAGCATCATTTAACTCTTGAAGGAATGCACACACACACTTTGCCTTCGATTCTCCAACACTTGATTCATCAACTACCAGAAATAGGAGAGAAAAAATAAGTCAGCTTTCTAAAGCTGTAGATGCATACACACAACCATGTAACATACCCATGAAATTATTTCCAAGATCACCCACTTCAACCTTGGAACCATCAACAACAGTGATGCTTCCAACCCCACCAAGAACGAGATTTTTCAAAGTTTCGGAACCAGTTGGACCGCAGTTAAGTAAGCAGATACTGGCTTTCTCCAGCGCAGCTTGTCCTTGCTCACCCCATATCCTGCAAAATAGCTTCATTATTATCTTCAATTTTGCATACTTTAAGGGCATATTTGGCCCTTTTTTGCTTATTAATCAATTAATTAGGTTAACTGTGGGTTCCAGCTAAATTAAGAGCATATTTGAGCTAAGCTATTAACAAAGGGCTGGCATATCTGCTCAATTTCGGATACTTTAAGGACAAATTTGGACCTTTTCAGTTCTAAATATAGAAAGGTATCATTTTTTTTGGGACAGACTAAAAAGGAAACTGCATCACATAAATTGGGACATATGGAGTATCTATTTTTACGATGAACTGGGTAAATAAATTCAAGTCATATAGTTAACATATGCTTAACACATCAAATGATATGTGGCTTGTGTGTTATCTACATTGTATCTGCCTTATATGCCTCAAGTTTTGTAGTCTTCATGTTCCTATCATTATCTATGGTGTTTTATAATTCTCAAATAAGATGAATGTCCATTAGATACCATCTTTATGCATATCAAGGACTCAAAGTACCCCAGTCCTAAGTGCCCTCCATAAGACCAGCAAAGAATTATTTAGTTCAACCGTGTGACTATGCAAGAATTGACACCCTGCCTAACCTTCAGCAAAACATAGGGAAAACAAAGCAGGAAAAGTAAAGAAAAACGAAAAGCAACCCCAGAAGGTTCATTAAGTCATATGCATTGTCCATATAAGAAGTATGAGAAAAGGTTCAATTGCAATTTCCATTTTGAATAAGAATACAGTTACAAACATGATTAATTTTTATAACCTGCCAATATTAGGGAAATAAGTTCTTTCCCACAAAATGAACCATAAATAGATATAACAAGAGATACTGCTTCAGGATCTATAAAAAACACGTTTTGCGTAATGCAATTGACAATCCAAATAACAGCACTAAACATGTATCTACTTGACACAGTTGACTATAAACTTAAACTCCAAGCTAGGGGTAACTCCAGAATAAATACAACTACTACTTGACACAAATTTTGCATAGTTGGTGTAAGGATAAACGTACACAACGTAAGGGATAAGGTCTGCCTACACGCCACCCTCCCCAAACCCCACCATATGGGATCACACAGGGTATGTTGTTGTTATTTCTTGTTGTTTGGTGTAAGGATAAATGTGTAACTAGATAATCTCAATTCTTTTTCTTTTCTCTTTCTCTAATAACCGAGAAATCTTCTATTCCCGGCTTATAAAATCAGCATAAGATGCCTCTATGCCTTCTCCACTAAATATCCGACTTGGTACACACTTAAAACTGGAGGACGTCCCTCTAGCTTTTTTTTTTCTTTTTAAACAATCTTGGCACTTTGAGACTAATTCTACAGGTACGGCTACCTCCCACCAGCATAGGTACAAGATAATTCTATTCACCAAGGATTGGACAGATAGGATGAAATCACCTAGTGTATTTGTCTCGTTGAGATTTGAACCTGAGACCTCATGGTTTCATCCTTGACTTAAAACTCAAAAGTATTTATTATTGGAACAAAATGGGCAACCTCAACTAATTTGGGATTGAGTCGTAATACATAAACAAGACACTCAAATTTGGCCTCCGCTGGCAAGTAAGCATTCCAACTTTGAAAGTGCACGTCTAGACACCTCAATTTGGTCTCAGCTGACAAACTAAAAACTCCAACTCGTCCCTATTGTATCTCGTAGACACCCGACGCTGACAGGGCACATAAATTTTAGAGGTGTCTAGTTTATAATTGGAACAAAATGGGCCCCAATATAGAGGATTACCCAACTAACCTCAACTAATTTGGGATTGAGTCGTAATACATAAATAGACACTCAAATTTGGCATCGGCTGGCAAGTAAGCATTTCAACTCTGAAAGTGCACGTCTAGACACCTCAATTTGGTCTAAACTGACAAACTAAAAACTCCACCTCGTACCTACTGTATCTCATAGACATCCGACCCTGACGTGGCACATAAATTTTAGAGGATCTCTAGTTGATCATTTTGTAAGTCGTAGTGTTCAACTGACACAGTGGAAACAAGTTGAGGTATCTAGATATGTATACTCAAAAGTTTGAGTGTTTGTTTATGTATTATGCCTTTTCTTTTATATATGAATTTTCTCATTTCTGCTATGAATTTAAGTTTAATTGCAAGAACAGTAAGGGCTACAAATTCAGTGGTAGCCGGTATAGCGAAACATTCACCTGAGCTGTCGATCGTATTTGACTTTGGGTTCCGCCATTGTTGTTGTATATGTGAGGAGAGTGATAGAGAGAGAAAGAGTGAAGAACTTTATTAGCCTTGCAGATTATTGAAGCAATACCTTTGAAGGAATTGGGGCTCTACTTTTGTAGCTTTGGTTGAATTTTAGGGGAGAAAAATTGCAAAAATGGTCACTTATGTTTGAGGTTGGTTAGATTTTAAATAATCTCCTGGGAATTGTTTGGCAGCGTGTATAAGAATAGTGCAGAATATGATACATTAATAATATTTGTGTTAGTAATGTTGATATTAATTATGCTGAGATTTTTCTTATGTAGTATTTAGTTTGATGTATTAAAAATAACATGCATTGTATAATTTTTAAAAAATTATTTGTTTACAAACTTATCCTGTGTGGAAAAGGTTTTAAGGGCAATTCTGTCTTTAATCATGTTAATGCATGCATTAGAACTTACTGCATTACTAATACTATGGATTTTTATTTATTTGATATTAAAGTGTGTATAACTAAAACATAAGTTTAAAAAATGTACCAAACAAGGTACTAGTAATACACAAAGCTAATGCATGCATTAGTTTTTCTGATTTACGAAACGACCCCTTAATTAAGTATATATGGAATAATTTTGGTTCTTTTAAGTTTTTTAAAAGTTAAGATTTTTAGTTTTTGTTAAATATTTATCTGATTTTATTTATTAGATTTGACTAGAACTTTGTAAAAATAAGGAAATCAGTGGGAACTCGTATTTAGATGTACATTTTGTATTTTCTGTTTTTTATTTTATTTCTATATCTTGATATAATTTTTTTAATTGTAATTTCTGCTATTTTTTATATTTGTTTTGGGTTTTGTTTTGTGTGTTACATATTTTAGGATTTGATGCCCTACTCATGCGGGACTATACTAGGTATATTGTTGTTGTGTTTTAAGATTTGATGAGACTTTTTTGGTGTTTATG
Organism: Jaltomata sinuosa; assembly: GCA_003996215.1. Classification (NCBI taxonomy): domain Eukaryota; kingdom Viridiplantae; phylum Streptophyta; class Magnoliopsida; order Solanales; family Solanaceae; genus Jaltomata; species Jaltomata sinuosa. The sequence continues at coordinate 742,428 of QJPP01007241.1, forward strand.
ATTAAATTTTCTTTTTCACTGTTTTCATCAAATTTAACACACAGAGTTCAGTAAATATCTGATTGACTAAAGTATTAACTTTTGATAAATTAAAACATCAAATTGTTACTTGAAGAATTACAATTAACAATTGACGTTTGAATCTCATTTAGCGGTTATAAGCAAAAGTATACAAAATTAGAAAGAGTTTGAATGTAAAAAGGCAAACATTAGTAGTTTTTTCTCGTGAAGTTATGATCATAATTGATGGGCAGTATATAAATACATTTTTTTCCCTTTTAGATATTCGGGCTTGAAATTTACTATGTGCATGACATTAATGATGATCATCATACATATTTTAATATTTTATTTTATACACAATATATTTTTTAACAAAACATTATTTACACAATATTTGATTATCGTTGTTATTAGAGTCGTCAATATGGACTAGCCCGTTGGGCTGGGCTGGCCCAGCTTGTAATTTGATAGGGTTGGGCTAAGATTTTTGCAGCTCATTTAAGAACAAGGCTTTTTAGCCCGGTCCGGATAAGTCCACTGACCCGTAGGGCTTTTAGCAATATGGGTTGGGTCGGCCTGTGGACTAAAAAAAAAAATTAAAAAAAATAAAATAAAATAGAGTATTAAAAAGAACAAGATGAGTCCAAACTCAAAGGCTACTTAAACTATCATAAATATTTAAATATTAATGATGTTTATAAAATATGTAAGATTCGAACAATATCATGTAGTAACATTATGTAATATTGTTTTGTAAATATTTATGTTATTAACAATTTAAAATTAAAATTAAATTTTAAAAATAATAAAAATAATATTATTTAAAAAATGGGTTGGCCTATTGAGGCTCGTAGCCCACAAAGTGATGGGTTGGGCTTGCTATTTTCGAGCCCATCATTTTAATGGGCTAGCCCGTCAAATTTCAAAGCCCGCGGAGGCTAACCGGATGGGCTGGGTCAACCCGTATTGACAGCTCTAGCTATTATAGAGGGATAATTTTACAAATAATGTACTACTATAATAAATGACATTATTGTTATAGATAGAATGTTATCACAGAGAAATAAAATATAACATGAAAAATCACTTCTGAAGAAATTTAGATTGTTATAGTGAAATGTCACTATATTTCGAGCCCACAAATTGCTTGTGTGTCCTTAAAGAATTATTACTCGCTCATTGTTGCCAAGGTTTTGAGTTACTTCCTTTCAAGATGGAACGGGATTTTTTTTTTATAATAGTGGCGATGTAAATTATAGAACTTCGGCAAACGCAATAAATGGAGCAAATCATACGACACTTGTGTTTTTATTTGAAAATGATGCACAAAAAGGAAGAGAAGAATATCATATTTTTAGTGTATTCAATCTATAAAATCTGAGGCAAGATCTCTAAATTTATAGACAACAAAAAGGTAAGATGGAGAGGTGCAATCCAAAAGGTGCCTTTTTTGGTTCAATTCAAAAAGTGTCGAGAGGTGCCATCCAATATGGACTCAAATCCCCAACGTGAACTCCCGCAAAATATAGTCGACTTTTACTCAAGTTTGCTTTGAGTCTTTGATGCTTCTAAAAATAATATAAATAGTTAAATACTTAAATCTACACTATTTATTCTGCTCAAATTACATAAATTAAAAGTATTTAAGTGGACACGTAATTTAAGAGAAAAAGATTATTTTTTTTGAATTTAAATCATCTTAATAGAAATAAAATTGAAGATTAGAATTAAGCTATTACTAAAATAGAAAGATGTCTTTTTTTTTAGACGGACTAGAAATAAAAGAGTGTTATGTAAATCAAGACATATCTAATAATATAAAAACATGAAATCTTGATATGGATTTTTCTGTATTATGTCACACAAAATAATGATAATTTTCATAAGCCATTTTCGTATAAATTGTCAGAAATTATATTTATGCATATGCGGACTTATGTGGGGCAACATTTCTTTGTTTATTGAGTTAGCTTAATGTGTTCAACATTCGTCATTTTTTTTATAGGACTTGCACATTTTTCTTAATTTTATTTATAAATCAAACACATTATTTTATAATATTTATGTAATTTAAGAAAATTATACTCACTGATATAGAACACACACGTAAAGTACGTACACTAAAACTAGTTATTCAAGATGCTAAAACTAATTTAGTTTCAATAAGAGCAACATATGGTCATCTACATAATAGGTTTCGAAGTTGGGATTTTAGGTGATAATTACGTGTTGACTTGTAATCATTTTCATCACCTTTGACCCAAAGCAAAATATTTATGTTTCATTACTTAAAATTAATATATAAAATATATTTTACACATATAAATATATTTCGTACGATTTAGTCTTTTTTTAAAAAAAATAAAATTTAAAACCTACCTAATTATTTGGTACGGTCATAGATTTATATAAAAATCTTTGAGTTTATTAAAAAAAAAATATAATAATCGATTCAGTACGATTCAATTTGACCAACAATGCATTTTTTTTAATCATTGATACCTCTAAGTCAAAGTAGGACCGACAAAGATTCTTTACAATAGAAAGTCTTATATATATTTATTAGCGATAAGAATACTTTCTTATTGAGGAAAAAAGATCACAATTATTTTGTTATGTAACGTTCAATAAAAAATGACCCGTGCAAAAAATATATCATTTTAATTATTTTATTTTGTAACGTTCAATAAGAAATGACACTGCAAAAATTGTCATTTTAATTATTTTATTTTGTAACATTCAATAAGAAAACGTGCAAAATTTCATCATTATAATTATTTTATTTTGTAACATTCAATAAGAAAATGATACGTATAAAAATTTCGTCATTTTATTGTTTTATTTTCTTCTCATGCGCTTTCAGGTAAGTGAGTGCACTCTCTCTATCAGGTGGACAAATAAAGGGGTTCTAATTCTTATAGGGTGTTAAAAGGTCGCTCGTAAAATAACAATGCGTAAATGACTTTTTTTTTCATAATTACAGAGTGCAAACTATGTCTTTTTTCCTTTAAAAAAATCACATTTTAGATAGTAAAGTTTAGTCTCTTGAGTTGGTAATAATTTTACTTTAAACAAGTTTAGAGAGATTGATGGATTTTTACAAACTTAAGGTACGTAACTGTAAAAACATGATAAGTTTAGGGGGTGCAAATGTATTATTCCTTATCCTAATTAGCGGGAAAAAGTATAAAGGGGAGTAACGTGGGAGAATGAATTAAGGGTGACAAAAAGGTTTCAAATTTAAGTTGTAGTGACTTAAGTTATTTTAATTGAGTAGAGGTGACAAAAATTAGATTAGGAATTAATGAGTTTTGACTCATTTTCTGAGTTGCCCTCAAGTTTTTATTTTTACACTTTGACCCATGGGACCCATTTCCCTTTTGGGAGAATTAAATAAAACCCATATTATCTAAAATGGGAGGGGGGAAAACGACCGCCTCTCCTTCTTTTTGCTTCTCTTCCTCGCGCCATTTTCAGGACATTCTCCATTGTTGTTGTTGTTGTTGTTGTTGTCATCTTCTTCTTCATCATCACCATCTTCTTCTTCTTCTTCTTCTACTCCCCTGCCCTCCATTATTGTTGTTGCTGCTGCCACAACTGCTGGTACTGGACCAAAATTTTGGACCAAATTTGTTCGTAATCACTGGGCATTGCTTCATAGGCGATTTTGGTAAGTAAAAATAATGATTTTTAGTTCAATTCCTCATATGGGTATATCTGTTGTTTTTCTACAATTTTCAGTAGCGTATCCAACAGATGACCCATCTGTTGCAACAAATGATCTATCTGTTGAATTCATGTTACAACAGTTGAATCCAACAGATAGCTCATCTGTTGCAACAGATGGGTGGTCTGTTGCAACAGATGGGTGGTCTGTTGCAACAGATGACCTATCTGTTGGATCAAGCTACTGGTTCTGAACATGAATCCAATAGGTAAGTCATCTGTTGCAACAGATGAGTTATCTATTACAACATATGAACTATCTGTTGGATCAAACTACAGGTTCTGAACATGAATCCAACAGGTAAGTCATATGTTGCAACAGATAACACATCTGTTGCAGCAGATGACTTACCTGTTGGATTCATCTTACATTAGCTGGCAAAGATGGTTCAGAACCAAAAGTCATCTTACAACAGATAAGTCATCTGCTCCAACAGATGAGTTATATGCTGCAACAGTGAGTTATCTGTTGCAATATATGACTTACCTGTTGGATTCATGTTTAGAACCAGTAGCTTGATCCAACATATAGGTCATCTGTTGCAACAAATAACTCATCTGTTGCAGCATATAACTCATCTGTTGCAGCAGATGACTTATCTGTTGGATTAAGCTTCTGGTTCTGAACATGTATCCAACATGTGAGTCATTTGTTACAGCAGATGAGTTACTTGTTGGGACAATGATATAATTTTATTGTTGTATATAGATACTCAACTTTACTATACTATTATTGATTTTTTAAATAAAACTCTTTATGTATCATTTATGGAGGAATCAATAACAATAGGTGTTGATTGTCATGGTGAATGGATCGAGAAGAACAATCGATTTATTTGGCGTTGGAAGGAATGTGACTTGTTAAACCGATAGCGATGACAGTCCAAAAAGATATTTTGTATGATGATTTTGTTAACTTAATCATCAGTTGTTGTGAATTAAATTTCCAACCGAAAGATCTTGTCATCAGTTACATGCACAGCTCTTTTGAAAATCATAGGGTCTTGCCTTTTAAGATAAGGGATCAAATTCGTTTGCGTGCTTATTTGAGTGATGCAGCTAGGGCCATTTTAAGGGTATACGTAATTGAAAAGTCGATAGAGAACCCCAATTTAGCTCAAAACCAACAAGATATGTTAAATGATGAGTTGGAGGATAAGGTAGATATGAATATTCCAGATAATGAAAGTGGGGCTGAATTGAATGGTCCAAGATGTGGGGATGACCAAACTCTTACACCTGATGTTGGGAGCAATACAATGGACAATTCTCAATCAACACAATTTATCCATGTGCAAGAGGATGAAACATGTTTTTATAAAGGAATGACATTCAAGAACAAGCAAGAACTAGCAACTTCGTTGAAAATTGCTTGCTTGAAAAAAGATTTTAGACTCAAGAAGGTGATTAATTCGTGTAATGTGTATTATTTTAGATGTGTACATCAGGAGTGCAAGTGGTGGATTAGGGCTGTGAAGCTTTTAAGTTCTGATAGATTCTGTATTACAACCTATGTAAAGTATCACACGTGTGGTTCTGAGCATATCACGAGTCATAATTCGTACGCCACAGCAAAAGTCATCGGTAAAATTTTTAAAAATAGGTTTTCCGAAGGTAAGGGCCCATCTACACAAGACATGATTCATACAGAATTGGGTGTTAAGGTGAGTTATTAGAAGATTTGGAAGGGCATGAAGATTGCAAAGTCTTTGGTTAGGGGAACACATGAGCACGGGTATGCAGTGCTTGATGCTTACCGTTGTATGCTTCAGTCCGCAAATCCAGGAAGTAAGACAACATTGAAAGTTGATGAAAATGAAAAGTTTAAGTACTTTTTTGTATCCCATGGGGCTTGGATACGTGGTTTTGAGCAAATGAGAAAAGTCATAGCCGTTGACGGGACATTCTTGAGGAGCAAGTATGAAGGAGTTTTATTGTCAGCTGTGGCACAGGATGCGGAGAATCATATTTTTCCGCTTGCTTTTTGTGTAGTTGACAAGGAGTGCGATGCCTCATACCGATATTTTTTTGAATAAATGAGAAGCTATCTAGATGATACTGCTGATTTGTGCATAATTTCTGATATGCATCCAAGTATCAAGAAGATGGTTTCAATTGTCTACCCTACAACTCATTATGGTTATTGCATAAGGCACCTTGGGGAGAATATTCGAAACAACTTTCACAATACGAAGGTCGTATCTCATTTTTATAAAGCAGCAAAAGCGTACAAAATTGATGAGTTCAATGACCATTTCAATCAAATAAGAGACATGGTACCCAGAGCAGCCGAACATTTTGAACGTGTTGAATTTCACAGGTGGAGTAAAGTATTCTGTCCGAAAAATAGGTATAATATTATAAATTGAGTGATTTATTTGAGTTTATTGTCAATTATATCTTACTGGTGATTATTTATTTGTATAGGTATAACATTATGACGACAAACATTGCTGAGTCGGTGAATGCAATATTCGACGTTGAAAGAGAATTTTTCATTGTCGCTCTATTTAATGAAATAAATAGGAGATTTGCATAAAAATTTCACGAGAGGCGTACGGAGTTCATCAACTCACCAACCATCTTTGTCCCTGAAATAGAAAAGAAAATAACAGAGTACATCAACTTGGGAAATAAGTTATTGGCTCATCAAACTGCCAACTACAGGTTCAGTGTCACCGGTCATGGTGAAGTTGCTACGGTCGATTTGCAAGCAAGATCTTGTACATGTAGAGTATTTGACATAGATAAAATACCTTGTCCACATGCTATGGCAGCGCTTCGAGTCCAATATGGTGAAGACTTTGGTAGGCGAATTTATGAGTACTCATCCTCATAGTATACGGTGGAGAGATACATCATTGCATACTGTGAGGAAATTCATCCTGTGCCTTCTGAAGAATCTTGGAATGTTCCTTTGGAGATTTTATAGAGAGAAATATCTCTTTCACATATTGACCCAAGCAAACCGGGAAGAAGGCAAAAAAAAGAGGAGGCGTGGAGTCGGAGAATCATTTTCAACAAGAAAAAATAAGTGCTCTATATGTAAGACAGTTAGCCACAAAAGAACTACATGCTCAGATCGAAATACTCCATAATTGTTAATGTTGCACTCATTTTCTCCATTCTTGTAATAGTAATAGTATTGTTATTCTGAACTTATAGTACTTTTTTATAATATTTCAGTCGGTGATGTTTGTGAACTTAACTCATTTATATATTGCAAAAGATGGTGAAATATGTTAGGAATAATTAAATATGTTACTACAAATATTGAGAATAATCAAACAGATTCAGCACATATTGCACCAGATGAATGATATGTTGCAGCAGATGAGTCATCTGTTGCAACATATGAATCATTTGTTGGAAATCATCCAACAGATATAGACATATGTTGTAGCAGATGATTCATCTGTTGCAACAGATGACTCATATGTCGAAAATTATCCAACAGATATAGACATATGTTACAGCCGATGATTCATCTGTTGCAACAGATGACTCATCTGTTGTAAATCATCCAACAGATATAGATATATGTTGCAACATATGAATCATCTGTTGGAAATTATCCAACAGATATTGACATCTGTTGCAACGGATGAATCATCTACACTTAGTTGATCATGTAATTATTATGTAATTCATTGAGATTGTAATTGAAAGCTAATTATGATTAAATAACTTAGTTTATTACTAATCATGAGTTAATTAATCAATTCACATTAAATAAGTCAATTGATCCCTCTATTTAGGATCACTACACTTAGTTACACTTAGTTGATCATGTAATTATTATGTAATTCATTGAGATTGTAATTGAAGTTGTTAATTGAAGGCTAATTATGATTAAATAACTTAGTTTATTACTAATCATGAGTTAATCAATCAATTCACATCAAATAAGTCAATTGATCCATCTATTTAGGATCACTACACTTAGTTGATCATGTAATTATTATGTAATTAATTGGGATTGTAATTAAAGTTGTTAATTGAAAGCTAATTATGGTTAAATAACTTAATTTATTACTAATCATGAGTTAATTAAGCAATTCACATCAAATAAGTCAACTGATCTGCTGCAACAGATGTCTATATCTATTGGATAAGTTCCAACAGATGATTCTTCTGATGCAACATATGTCTATATATGTTGGATGGTTTCCAACAGATGATTCATCTGTTGCAAAATGTGTAGAGTATGTTTGATTATGTCCAACAGATGTGTCATCTGTTGCAACAGATGAATCATCTGTTGCAAAATGTGTAGAGTATGCTTGATTATTTCCAACAGATGATTCATCTGTTGCAAAATGTGTAAAGTATGTTTGATTATTTTCAACAGATGAGTCATCTGTTTCAATAGATGTATCATTTGCTGCAACAGATGAGTATATATGTTGGATGATTTTCAATAGATCTGTAATTCATTTTTAGTAATAATCCAATATTTTTTAAATCTAAGGATAAAATAAAATTCATGACATAATAACTGGACATCTATTAAACATACAATATTGTCATCACCAAATATATAATATAACTAAATAAAATACTAAAAATAAAAAAGATTATCTGCAAATTACAGCCCATAATATAATTAAATAAAATACTAAAAATAGAAAATATTTTCTGCAAGATACAACCCATATCAGGGCTCCAAACTCTTAAAAATCACCCCAGCGGGCCAAACTTCTTGCATTCTTACAACTGAATTATCATTCAGTAGAGTCTTAGGAGTTGTCATAGAAGTGCCGGTTATGAAATGCTCAATGAAAGCAAGCGAGTATGACCCTCACGCGGCAAATGTCTTATTCTTCGGAAGGTTCTGTTTTTGACCTTCAAAAGCCCATCGTTCGTTGAGCAATTTTTTTGGCAAGTGATTCATTAGGCCACTTTACTTAACAACTTAGGGAACAACTCCAACAAACCCTCCATGAATATCAGAAATTGAAACTCTTCAAACACTGGTATGTTGCAGTCATAGACATTCATGACTCCCTCACTTATTTTGATCTCAACAGTCACAAAATGCTTCTTCTCCAAATTCATTACTGTTATGATTCTCTTGGCCACTCTCCAATCTATGACACCTGGATATGATCTTTTTCCTCTGACATAGTCAATCATGTCATCATATCATTCAAACTCAGCAAGTAGCTCATCTATTTTTTTCCACCAGGAGTTGTTGCTTCTTCACTGAGTTTGTTGTACCGACAGAGAAAATTACCATAAAAATTGAGGTCCATTATTCTATCTCCAAGATCATAGAATTGAATGAATTTTAGATGCCTCTCCCACATCAGAAGAAGAATTTCATCAACATACTGAAATAATACAATTTATATAAGTTAGCAACTTATAATACTTGAAAAGTTGCAGCAGATTAGTCATCTATTGCAACAGATGATTCATCTATTGCAACAGATGATTCATCTGTTGGAACAGATCTCTGAAAATGTTAACAGATTACCCATCTGTTGCAACATATTTCTCATCAGTTGCAACAGATGGATCATCTAAATAAGCAGTATAAAATCATTAAATAAATAGAAGGTTAGTAAAAGTAATTTACCCAGTCCACATACCAAAACTTCATATCAGTCATGTTCTTGAAGTCTTGTGGACTAAATTTATGCATAGAGTAAATTTCTGGGGCCTTTTTTGAATTAATCAGAGTTTTCAGCTTTGCCTTTCTTGTGGCAGTCACCAACTTGTAGACATTTACCTTCTTTAGCTCTCCTTGCTCTCCTATGGCTCTTGGAACTTCCCCAACAGTGCAAGGAAGAGGAATTGTAATTTTTCTTGATTTAATATCTGATATTTCCTTGGATTTTTTTTTCCCTCTTAATCTTAACCTGCAATGGAGTGAATGGCTCTGTAATATTTCTTTATGGGATGACACCCCTTTTAGATGTCAATTCCTTTACAGCATTAGTTAATCCCTTAAGAGCATCAATCACTCTATTGTGTTTTTCCTTGCACTGTTGGCATTTGCATGCAGAACAAGAGCTTGAAAAGGCAACACCACCAAACTGTCTACCCATGTTGTGTGGTAGATCTGTAGCATGCCTACTAAAAGGGGTATGTCTACCAGCAAAGTCAGGGGTATGTCTACCAGCAAAGTCAGGGGTGTGTCCATCACCAAAGTCAGGGAGGTTTCCACCACCAAAATCAGCATCTTCAGTATGACCATAGTCATGGTCATTTCTTGGTTGAAAAACCACAAGAGCATCACCAACACCAATATCATCACCACCACCACCACCACCAGTAACAACAACACCATCACCACCACTACACCACTACCAACACCAACACCAGCAGTATCAACAATAACATCATCAAGAACCAAATCATCCTTCCCAAGTGCTTTTCTTCTGATGGTTGTTGCTCCAGCCATTTTTTTTATCCTATCAATTACCTTAGAGTCTGGTAGAGTTTCCACAGACCCTAAAGTAACAAGGAATGGCATCTTTAACTCTCGATTAGTCGGGATAAGCCATGGATGCACAATCTAAAATCAATAATTAAATATATTAAAATAATATTTAACTCATAATTGAATTCTGCAACAGATGTTAAAGTGTTGCAACAGATGTGAATTTTAAAAAAATAAATTCAAGTTAATCTCTATAAAAGTAGACTTACTGCTTCCTCGGGTGGTTTGAAAATATCAAGAACTTTTGCTCTTTTATCGTTCTTGGCCGACAACCATCTCAGAATTCTAGGACTAGAAACCTCTTCTTGATAGTCCTTCACTTGTTGTCGGAGATAAGGAATGGCTTCAAATGCCCAAGCCTGTAAAAATTATGCTAAAAATTAAAAATATTATTCAATAAAAAAAATTAAAACATGAAAATAAAAAATTTACCATGAAAGCCCATGGAAAGCCATATAAGTTGACTGTCTTTGATGTTAACATCGTCAACAAATATTTGACAGTCATTATGAAGCTTTCACGACCTCAAGGGTAGTTGTTGAATGCCTTCAGATCTTCCGAGAGCTTTATTAAACCAAGTGGTATGTTGTTGTTAACGTCTCTCGGCCAAAGAATATTATTTACATACCAAACCAAGCACAATGATTGCTTGTGCTTCTTTGAAAGACTTTTACCTTCCAACTCTTGAAGTAAATTTACATTTTTTAAGTTTGAACCAACAAGGGACACCAAGTCATCACCATCAGTTGACTTGCCCTTTTAGTTTTTCTTAATAGTCTTGGCTGCTGACTTAGATCCTTTTTTTGTTGTTGTCTTTGGTGTGCGGGGTGCTTTTTTTTGTGTAACAATAAGAATAGGTTGAGAAGGAGGATGAAATTTTAGTCCAGTTACTATGGCAAACTCCTTCAACCCAAAACAAAGTGGCATGCCACAGTAGTTGATCCAGACTTCATCCATATTACCATTGTTCTCATACATAAATCTACGTTTGAGAAGACCATACACCATGGTCATTTAAAAATGAGCATTATTATCCTCTGGCAAATCAAGATATTGCCCAAAGCAGCTGTTTCTGAAATAATCATCCAATTTTTGTTCTTGAAGTATTTTTCCGAAGGTGTCAAAAGATTTTCCCATGGGTGACTTTACCACACAATCACCAGTTAAATTTGTGACACCATCACACTGCATTCTCACAGAAAAATTATCAATGAAGAATGTTTTGACACACTCTTTAGTGGAAGGACTGTTCGGATCAAGGTGTTCCTCTTCCTCATCTTCACTTTCATTATCTCCTCCCTTTCCTCCTTTCTCTGATTCTCCTTCCTCTGATTCTACTTCATTATCTTCTCCCCTCCCTTTCCTCCTTTCTCTGATTCTCCTTCCTCTAATTCTACTTCATTATCTTCTCCATTCCTCTCTTTATCTACACCTTCTTCCTCTACTGAGTTTTTATCTTCATCACTTTCTCCTTCATCTTCCTCACTTCCCTCACTTCCTTCATCTTCCTCACTTTCTTCATTTCCTTGTTCATCTTTATGTAAATCTCCAGATTCTTCACTTTTTTCTATTTCATTCTCTTTTTCCTTTTTTTTTTCTATATATAAAGCTGATTTAGAAGAGACTTCTTCTTCTAATTGATATACTGCTTGTATAGCAAGCTCTTTTAGTGGTGAATGTATCCTAGCTACTTTTCCTCTTTCTTTTTTTGGAGTTGATTCACTTCCTTTCCTTTTAGTGGAAGCCATTTATCTACAAACAAGAGTAAAATAAAGGTCAATGATTGATTTGTGCATCATTAAAAAAAAAATAACAGTGAATTTAAAATGTACAAATAATTGATCCAACAGATGACCCATCTGTTGGAAACATAATAAGAGTAAACCAACAGATGGTATAGTTATTTTCAACATATGCTTAATATGTTGCAACAGATGAAACATTTGTTGCAATCTGTTGCAACATATTACACATATGTTATGGGATTAACAAAAATTTTACCACATAATACACCAAGAACATCAACATAAATCAACATTTATCACCTGAATAACAATTTTGAAGAGCAACACCATACAAGGACAACAACATCAATATTTACCAATAAAACAACATCAATAACACCAACAAAATTCAATAAAATCAATAAAAACAACAACACCTCCAAGAACACCAAACACTGGGAATCAACCAACATAACAACAACACAAACAACAAGCCACAAATATAATCACTTGAACAACAACATAAATCAATATTTACCACTTGAATATCAAATTTCAAGAGCAACACCATACAAGAACAAAAACAACACCAACATTTACCAATACAACAACACCAATAACACCAACATAATGTTCAAGAACAAGAACAACAACAACATTAACCTTAACTTTGAGGAGAATACTCAGTTCAAATCTTCTTTTTCTTAACTCAGTTAAAGTCCTCTTCTTATTCATTAATCAAAGCATTATTTTCAAAAAGCCTAACTTTTTGAGATGCAAGACCCTTCTACAACTGTAACAACAGATTCCAACAACAACAACAACAACAATAACAACAACAAGATCCCCAACAACAACAACAACAAGATCCCCAACAACAACAACATATTTCACTCAAGAAAATAAAAAATTAGAGTTTTTTCGGGTTCTCGTTTCCTTATTAAGCATCAAATACTCATTCTTGTTAACTCTCACTAGAAGAGAAGACAACTCAAGTCCATCTTTATCTTCATAACTAAAAAATCTTAATTTTTTAAAAATAAAAAAAAGAGAAGCCTTTACCTGTAAAAAAACAGAGATTGACTGTTGAAAGTCGAAAAGGGACGATGAAGAACTAGAAATTGAAGTCGTCGGAGGTTGAAAATCGCCGAAGAATGACTGTCTTGTTGATCTGTTGTCGATGGAGGGCAGCAGGTTGTTGAGAGAGAAGAAGAAGAAAGGGAACGATTTTGTGATTTTTCACTTTTAACTTTTTGTTTTTATTGAATATAGTTGTGGGTTGATTTATCTATATCTATACTATATTAAAAGTGTGAAGCACCTTATAATGTGATTTGAACTTTTTACCCTTCATTAAAAGGATTTGCTTTAGACAAAGTTGTCTTTTCACCATTTTTCTCAAATAAATTATAATTACACATAAACACTAATATATATTAAAATATTAATAATATTTATACTCTTAAAAGTTCCCGCAAAATCCCTAAAGTTCCGAAAAAAAAAAGTCGACGGCCTTTTCTTAATTTTTGGCATATATATATATATATATATATATATATATATATATATATATATATATCATATTTTTTACCCTACTTTTTGTAGTAGTATGCACGTTTATATAAATAACATAATTTTTAAATATCTGAAATATTTTTAAAGAAAAAATTATATTAATGTTAATTGTTATTTTCACATAATTTATTTTTTTTATATAATTTTTTTAATTTATTAACATGTGCAACGCACATACATTAAGACTAGTTACATTAAAAGTGTGAAGCACCTTATAATGTGATTCGAACTTTTTACCCTTTATTAAAAATCTCTTCTTTAGACAAAATTGTCTTTTCACTTCTCCTTTTAAATTAATACATATCACTTTTGTCCACTCAATTAATAAACATAAAAAATTCTTGAAATATATTTGAAAAAAGTTTCTACTAAAAAAAATAGACACGACATACTTGAAATATATTTGGAAAAGGTTATATATTTGAAAAAGGTTTCTACTAAAAAAATTTGACAAGACACACTTGAAATATATTTGAAAAAGGTTTCTACTAATTATTATTTTTGGGGAATGTAAAGAAATTGTTGAATTACGAATTAGGATTTAATAAAATAGAATTGTTTTCTTTTTTGTACATGGCAATTTAGTATTAGAAAATAGATTATGTAAGTATCTTTTGACTATTGTTAATTAACTTACTATTTTTTTTCAAGTTTGGAGTCTTTTTGTTAGGGTTTGCTTTGATTTTTTTAACCATAATTAAAATTACATTTATTGATGGAAAAGGTTTCTTTGATTAAAAAGATCTCTTTCATATTTGGTTAATCTTTTTTTGAAGGAAAAGTTTTGGACATCTATAAATTGAGGAATCTGTTTCTCTCACAAACAATATAATCGTTAAAATTATGTTTCTTCTATTATAATTTTCTTTGTCTATGATTTATCGCTATAAAAATTTACAATTGTTAGATTTCGCATAATGTTATGTTATTTTACATGGATTTACGCATATTTTTTTATTATGAGTTTTATATTAATAATTTTATCACATTCATTAAATAAATATTTGTGTTAATACTAATATGATCATCTTCTTCTCTTTTCTGTACAGAAAGCAAAGCAAAGAAATTATCTAAAGTTATAATGTGAAATCGAAATTATGCGTCCAAATAAGTGTGTCGGAGAAATATTTTAAATCAGGTATATATATTGGTGTTTGTCCTTCATTAATAGTCTTTCCTTTAGACAAAATCATCTTTTTACTATATTCCTCCAATTAATGTCATTTAATTATTATGATAATATTGAGGACTTTAAAATTAATTACAATCATAAATATTAATATTTTATTTATTTGTAATAAGTATACATATATACTGCGAATATGCCAAAATAATTTGAGAATTTTGGTACATCAAACTGAGACCGAAACTCAACCTAACCCTAAATCATACTTCCACTTCTTATACTCATACATATGTAAATTCGTGCACATATTCTTACAATAGGGGCAAAAAAAATGGCATAAAGGAAAAGCAAAGAAAATAATTGCAGTGGATTTACTCTACTCACGATGTTTCCCCATATCAAGGTTACCAATATATTAATTGATAAAAAATTTCTTGATTCTTCTATTTTGCTCTCTGATGTGTTTATAATCCAATAATATTTGTTTTCTTAATTTACCAAATATGTATTCGCCTTTATTGTGTCTGAATCATCATCGTAATTTTGCAGATAGAGACATACCTCCATCAAGAGGTAATAAATCCAATACTTCTATTTAATTTATGTACGGACATTATTAACATTTTTAAAAAAAACAAGATAATGAATTTGTTTTTTTCTTCTAAATTTTCTTTGTAATTTCAGAATAGTTAATAGTGTATTTTTTGAACGTAGAATGATGCAGACCTCCTTGTGATACATGCTTTGAGAAAAATAATATTTGATGTCTTGATCTTTTTGTAAATACCCCAAAATTTATGGGTTTTATGAGATTAGCATACTGATTTGAGTCATTCTTATACCATCGTTATAAATTGCGATATCTCTATCAGTTTGTTTCGTCTAAAAATCTTAGCTCCAACTTAGTTATATATTCATGGGGAAGTCTTCTTGTTTTTCAACCAAAACAGTAAGTCATTATTATATCCCTCATATTACAAGTATTTTATTTGCATTTTTTTATTACTGCATTTGTATATGTATTTCATTATATTTCGTTCTTCCCAATGAAATTACGTTCCTTGACTTCCACAATTATTCTATAAAACATGATGATGCATTTATTTTTAATATTTTTTTTCCTCTAACTATAAGTTCATGCTTTGGAAAAAAAAACACCAAGCGGGTTGTGTTTTGGCTTTTACATAAGAGGATTTTATATAGTAAAATAAGATACTTACCGGTTATTATTATCAAGTCGTCTTATTGTCAATTTAATATAATATGGTAACTTGAAAATATATATAACCAAAACAAATACAATTATAAACGCTTGCGCTTTTTGTGATTTTGATATTTATTTATAAGTGAAAAATAATGAACACATATTTATAATTTATGTATTATGTTAAAAGTTTATTCTTTTTAGATCTATAACGTGCACATTATAATTTTCTCTTTTTGTATACATTTTTATTATTAATTAACGAGATACGCACGTGCATCGCACTTATAATGTTATTTGAATTTTTTGTCCTTCATTAAAAGTCTTCGTAATAGATAAAATTATTTTTTTACTTTTTTTCTCCAATTATTATACCATTATATTTATAATATTAAATATAAATATACTACTAAAACCACAAAAGAATATATAGATTTTTGATTATTTAAAGCCACAAAAGAATTCAATTACTTTTCATCCAAGACTCCTATTCCTATAATCTTGGGCTATGTCTCAAAACAGTCGTCCGTCGTCATTTGAAACTCACAAAACCCTAAACCCTCATTTATTACAATTATAAAGTCCCTCTCCATTCAGAAACCCTCATTCTTGAGTCTCAAACTTCTTACCATACTATCACCGCCAGTGCACTTTCTTACAATCCATAATTATGTCTTTTTATATAAAGATTTGGTTTAATCATATTGTTCTAATATCTCAATTTATTGTATTATTTTATTGTAATTTCTATTCTATTATTATATGTTGTTTTTCTATTTAATACAAGTGGTAGATAAATGTACGTTGATGAATGTTTAGTCGGGCTTTAAGAAATTTTGATATAAAGGTTAGGTTTAATTATATTGTCCTGATATCTCGATTATCATATTATTTTATTATAATTTCTGTTGTGTTGCTATCTCCTATTTTTACTACTCAATACGGGTAGATGAATGGTAAAGGTTATGTTTGATCGTATTGTTGTAATATCTCAATTGTCTTATTATTTTGTAAAATAAAGACTCCTAATTATTCAATACAATCCTACTTAAGTTAAAAATTACGTTCGTATAAAAAATCCTAATAATTGGTTCAATACTCTAAGCCTCCAGCGTCCAGTATTTTTTATTTGATTGAGCGACGAAGTAAGGTTAAAGTTACAGCCGGCAACAGTTATAGTGGCAGTGACGAAATAAGAGGGGAAAAGGAAAGTGAAGTGTGAATGGGGGAGTCAATGAAGCTGGTTTTATATGTTACAGAAGGAATGTGGGAAGGAGTAGTGCGATATGTTACTTTGGAGTACGTTTTATTTCCAGTGGTTCATATAAATTATATTCAGCTTGCATAATAGTTTGGGTTATAGATTTGTTGCATCAATTTAAATTGTATAGTAGTTTGGATGTGAAACTATGTGTTTTAGTTTTAGTATAGTTTTGGTTATAGATTTGTTGCTTCAATTTAAATTGTATAGTAATTTGAATGCGAAACTATATGTTTTAGTTTTAGTTTTACCAAATCAATGTGTTATGCATTTTTGTCTTTTTTTTCAAGCAACGTAATTGCGGATTACCTAATTTAAGGAAGCAAATTATCTCTTGCAAACATGCCGATTACGAGCGAATTTGAAGGTATGTTTTTTCTGAATTTTATTTTTTATTCGTATCGGTACTACTTATATTGTTAAGGTTAAATTATTAGATGTTCTTCCAACCAATATATGAGTATATTTATATAAGTCATTATTGATTGATTCTTCAACATTCTTTTGCAGGTGAAGGAAGATTCACGTGGAGTTGTGATTGAAACTTTGTGCCAATTAAAAGCAACTTAAAGTCATATATATTTGTCAAAGTAAGTAATTTTATTAATTATTTATAAATTTTATTTTAAAAATAATATTTTATTTAAAGTCAAATACTATTTTTTAAAGAGTTTTTTTTATTTTTATATTTTCTATTGATTAACGATTTTGACGTGACACACACGTGCATCGCACGTACACTAAACTAGTATTTTTAAAAGGATCAAGAAGTTTTAAAAATGTTAATTAAGTCTCCAATTAATTTAATTAATTTTTTAAGTGTCTTTAATTGTTGGAATTGATCAAGAGTCATCGATATTAATTTCAAAACTTAAGTGTCACCTCCCATTCAATTTTCTCGATTAACAAAAGATTTTCTTCTTGTACAATATTCAGTTTCTACTGAAAAGACGAAAATGAACATGGACCCTGAAGACCTGGAAACTCTCGCCGCCGAGCAACGCCGTGAACTCATGGCGGCGCGTGAAGTCGACTCCGACTTCGATTTCGCTTTTCAACTTCAACTACAAGAAGCTATCAAAGTTTCCCTCTCTCTACAACCCTCCACTTCCACCGCCGCACCCAACCCCCCACCCACCCTACCCCAACTTCATCCCTCCGACGGAATTTCGAACTTCGCCGACGTGCAATCATCGGAGCTCCTGCAATTGGAACGAGAAATCGAGGATCGCAAGCTAAGTGAATTGGAATTCAGGAAAATGCATGATGACCTTCAACGTCGAATTCACGATCACCGTGTTGCTCAGGAGATTCTACGTATGTCGGAGGATGAGTGGCAGGACAACGGAGACATTTTTGAACTTCCTTACGGGGAAGGAACGTCGAAAAGTGAGGAGAAAGAGCTTTTTAGGGTTTATTTCAAGGGTTTAGTGGAGAATTTTTCATCAAAAGTGGTTTTTGGTGGGATTGGAGTTGCCATTTGTGATTCGAGAGATGAATTGTTATTCGAAATGAGGAAGCCGTTTTATGGGAGTGCAATGAATCGCCAGTGCATTGAGTTTAAGGCACTTATTGAAGGTTTGAATGCTGCAATCGCCTTGGATTTGAAAAGGGTCGTTTTCTGTTGTGATTATTTCCCTATATTCCAATTTGTAAGTCCAAGATATTTCATTTATCAATAATTTTCTTATGTGTTTTGATATTGGTATTGCATTGTGAGGTTGTTTGATCCGTAGGCTAGTTATACAAGGTTTATAATGCAGGGATTGTTATAAGGAGATAGCTCAATCACCTAACATTTTTTTTTTTTGGCTTTGCTGGGATGTATTGTTTGTTTGTGAAAGAATTCAATGTTGCTCGGGATCTCCAAAAATGTTGCCGCATCTGTGTCGGATCGTCCACAAATGAACGTTTTTTTTATAACCGTGGTGTCCGAGTTTTACTTGATCCTAGGATCTAGGGGTGGCAAAATCAAACCCAACCCGCTCAACCTGTTGAAGTTTTCGTGAATTATTGACCCGCCTATTTATTAGCTCAACCCATTCCAATCCAACCCATTTACAGTTCATTAATAATTGGGTTGATATGTAACCCAAATTGACTTATGAGAAATCTTGTTATATATAGCTATAATAAAGATTTTTTTTTATTAGGTACTAAAAATTTATAAAATTACAAATAAAGTAATTAAAACTTAGTAATAATTGCGCGGGTTGAGTTATGACCCGCATTTTAGCCCATTTTAGCCCATTTCAGCCCAAGTAGCTATTGACCCGCCCATTGTATAAACTTAGTCCATTTTGACTCGCCCATTATATAAACTCATTCCATTTTGATTCGCCCATTTATAAACTCAGCGTATTTGACCCGCCCAAATTCAGCCCAACCCGCCCATTTGACACCTCTACGAGGATCTATCAGAAATAGCCTCTTTACCTTTGAGGTAGAGGTAAGGTCTGCGTACACTCTACCCTCCTCAGGCCTCACTTTGTGAGACTATACTGGTTATGTAATTGTTGTTGTTGTTGATTAACCGTTGTGTTCGGGCCAGCTTGCACGCACCTCGACTAATTCCACGTGATACCTGTCACCTCCCACCAACAACATGTATCAGGTAACTCTGTCCACCAAGGCTAGAACAAATGGGAAGAAGTCACTTTGTGTTTTTATCTCTGAACCTGAGACCGCATGGTGCTAAATCCACTTTATTGACCGCTAGGCCACACCCTTGGGTGCACAAATCCACTTCATTGACCACTAAGCCACACCATTAGGTGCACAAATGCACTACTTTTGAAGTATCCGACACACGTCCGTCGATATTTTTGTAGAGTCCGAGCAACATAGTGAAAGATCAAGGGACTTTACCAGGTTTCCAATTGTTCATTCACATTGATTGAAAGTTGTATACATATGATGTCAAATATTTTGTGATGCCTCAAAAATCAAAGAGGGTGTCATAAATTGGGATGGAGGGAAGCTTCATACCATAAAGTCCAAGTAACTAGGAGCAGTAATATTTTTTGGGCTTTCAGCAAATCTGTTTTGACTTCTGGGACTCCAGAAGATTAGTCATTAGAGCTCTTTCCTAGCTATCTGGGGGCAGATTGTTCTTCTATTAACAAAAACATATCAGGATACATGCATGATATAATGTTGGTCCTTGATCATAGGTAAATCAATACAAGGACATTTTTATGTTCTGGATTAAAGAGCTAAAGTTTTTTTTTGGAGAAATAAGAGTTAAAGGTTTACCTGACTTAAAAATAGTACAGGATCACTGGCATTTAGTAGTGCGAGTAGAATATGTAAGCCTACATAGATGATATGTCTAAGGAGCTATTTAATTGGCTGTTATCTCGATTTTGTGATTTACACTAGTCAAAGGTTTCCTTCTGCAGTTTTTCCTTTTAAGCTGCCCTAACCTGATGAAGGAAGATTTTATCCTTCCAAAAGGTTATGGCTCAAACTATTTAGTAGTTGCCTTTGTTAGTTGAATTTTTTTGTCTATCTACGATAAAGGGAAAAAGGGACTCTAGACTTGGTAGGGTAAGTTTTAGCACAAATATTCAATATCTACTACTGTTTTGTTTGGTTTTGCCGTCACATATTTAACAGATGAATATCACTCAAGCTTTCCAAAATGCTCAATTTGCTGAACTTATGTGTTTGAGGAACTGTAGGTTACAGGCCGATGGTCAGCCAAACAGCGGAAGGTTGCTGCTCTAGTAAATCAAGTGGCTTTGCTTCGACAAAAGTTTTCATTTTGCCAGCCATCTCTTGTGCCTCGCAATGAAATTAAGTTTGCATTTAAATTTGCAAGAGAGGCAATGACTTCTCAAATTAAGAAAGTCGCAGAGTCAGCTGCTTCAACGAATGTGTATGAAACTTGTGCTATTTGTTTTGAAGAGACTGATATTGGTCAGATTTTCTCGGTTGCTGATTGTAGTCACCGTTATTGTGTCTCCTGTATGAAACAACATGTTGAAGTGAAGCTTCTTCATGGTATAATGCCTAAGTGTCCTCATGCAGAGTGCAATTCAGATTTGAAACTGGATAGCTGCAGTAACTTTCTGACACCTAAGTTAGTTGATATTATGAAGCAGCATATCAAGGAAGCTTCTATCCCTGTAACTGAAAAAGTTTACTGCCCTTACCCGAAGTGCTCAGTACTGACGTCAAAATCTGAAGTTTTGGAATATAGTAAGGGTTCCTTTTTGGGAGCTGAAAGACTTGGAATTAGGAAATGTACGAAATGCAATGGCCTGTTTTGTGTCAATTGCAAAGTTCCTTGGCACTACAGTATCGCGTGCGATGAGTACAGAAGGAGAAATCCTAATCCTCCGGAAGATGTTAAGTTGAAAACTCTGGCAGCAACGAATTTGTGGCGCCAATGTGTAAAGTGCAACCACATGATTGAACTTGCGGCAGGGTGCTACCACATGACTTGCAGGTAAAGACATGGGTGTTCAAGTTCCATTTGTTTGACTCAAACATGAAATAAGTAAACTCTCAAATTTTGGAATCATGGTAGTCAAATGACGTGTCTTTTTCCTTGATGCAATTAGTATGTCCTGTAAATATATTTTTGCTGTCTAAACTACTCTTTACTTTGATATGACCTTACTGTCATACCAGCTTAACCTAGATATAACTGTTTGCTACTTATAATCTCCATGAAAGTTAGACTAGATCAAGTAAACACTATTAAGCCATATGCTCCCCTCTATTGTTAAAATTGAAGTTTGTCACTGCCTTGCGTCGTGCTCCCTCCCACAAAAAAAAATGATCAAGAAAACAACTTCTTGTTTATGATGTTGGACATGAACTATATGTATGTATTATTCTACAGATACCTTGCTGATATTCTTGGGTCACATTTTGATTGCTCTTTTTTTGTCGCTTCTACCCTCTATTGCTCTATCGTTTCTTTCTTAACATGACTTTTTTTGCACGCAAGGCCTCATCAGCAAAAAAGTTTGCTATTGGCCGCTTAAAAAATATTCCTGCTAGCTATTGTTGCACTCCGGTTGCTTGTTCCATTCCAGACATTATTTCAGCTATATTAGTAGATTCTTTCAACTGAGATGCCCTGCTCTGGTCTTACACGGTGTTTCTATTCTATTTCATCCCCCTTCCCTCCTTTTCCTGTCTGTCGAGCAGATGAGTTAGGTTATCTAGTTGGTTCAATATCCACTGGACGTATTGCTAAGTCTTTTAGTGAATATGCTTATCGAAAAAGAAAGTATTTCAGTGAATATATTTGTGCAACATTTACAATTCTCAAAAAAAAAGAAAAAGAATTTGTGCAACATTTTACTGGAAGCTTACTCTCCAAGTTCAGTTGGGAGGTACATGTTTCCAACGTAAAGAAATTGCGGTCTGTGCTCTTTGTGGATAACGGGAGAATGACATCGCTTGTGTAAGCCTTGGTCCTTATACATAATATTGATGTCATGATACCGGTTGACCTTGGAAGAAGTATTTCCCCGTTGTTTTTTTCTTATAACAATTCTGGCCAATATGTCTTTGATCTTTTTATGGTGGTGACCACTTCCCAACTAAAACTTGTATGTTTGAGTTAGTTACCTTCACTTTCTGCTTTAGTTGACCATATCAGTAGCCATGGATAATAAACATCTGTTAATCCTGCTGTGCATTGGGAGCCATGTATAGGAGGTGTGTTTACTTTTACCACTAAACAGTAAGAAGATTAGAATGTGCTACAGTGCTAGGGGGACTAACAAGAGTCAGAGAGAGTGACTTCATCATCTTTTTTGTTTTTATATTTGTGTGTAATAGAGCCCAAAAGATGAACTAGTGATCTGTTGTCTTGAGATGTTTTGTTCTTCTTCAATAGTGGTCATACGCGATACCTGCTGGGACTAAACTTTTCTCTTTGCCTCTGTTGGTTACAGTTTTTTGCTGTATTGTATGTATATTACACTAACAACAATTTTACCTGTATATACAGATGTGGGTATGAATTTTGTTATACATGTGGGGCACCATGGAAGGACAAGAAAGCAACTTGCTCCTGCAAACTTTGGGATGAAGGCTACATTTTAGATTCTGATGATGAGGTGGATGATGATTACGATAATGATGATGATTTTGATACCGATTCTGATGATTACTATGGACTGTTATAGTGGCGTCACAGTGCCGTGTATCATTCTTTATACTGGTACTTGACTATCTGGAATATTTAGTGAATTTTGGGAATTTGCTGGAGAAATTAGCACATTTTGTGGTATTATGTGACTGTCTTGGTCACTTCATCAGTAAACATTGCCTCCTTTTTTGTTATATATTTATATTGGTGATGTAGAGGGAAACTTGGAGGGCATACTTATGTTCAGAAAGCCAAGCGTCCTTTCGATGATAAAAGACAGATTATTTGTTGTTTTTCTAGTACCAATATTTGCATGAAGGGCTTTTGTTCTTTTAAATTAAGTACATCGAGAAGCGTGCATCTTAACGTTGGGTGTTCTTCAATCGTGCGATCTGGCGGATTATGTGTGACCTGTGGCCCATGCCTCTTATTTGTTCAGGGCGGGCTTCGGGGCCGCTTTTTCGCCCTCTCTTCGCTCTGGACAGGAGCGCTAGTGGACACAGGGAGGGAGCAGGCGAAGCGTGTCATTCGTAATGGAAAGAAAGATACAACTACTTCGCCTCTTTGTTGGACCACCGGCGCGGGTTTGTTGGTATGGAGGATGGGATAAGTAAAGTTATTCCACGGATTGAGATATTTCATAGGAATCCCATTATATATATGGAATAACTTATTCCATCATTGTAGTACACACGGTGGGATAAAATAAATAATCTCATAATTAACTAATATCTCTAACTAAACGCATGATAAAATAGTTTTGCATTTTATCATGAGAGTGTTATCCCTTATTCCTCGTACTAAACAAGCCCTTAATTTGTAAGATAAACATTAAAAATTGCTTGCTTTCTATTACATTGAAACGACATACATAAATGACAATAAATGTACTTCTAAAGGATATTTTGATCGTCCTATTTAATTGTTACTAGAAGCCAAAGCGGAAGGAATTAATGAAAAATTATGATTTTGAGAAGTATCATGATTGTTCAATAAGAAGAGTTTTAATTTTTTTAAATGAACAATTTAAAGACTTATTAATTCAAACAACTGATTGCAAAGTTGATCATTTTGGATCTACAAAATAAATAAATTCAAAACTTTTTCTAATAGAGCTCCCAGATTGCTACATGCATTTACATTCAAAGTTTCCTTTTTCTTTTGAACGTAGTTTATATGATGGACCGAGGAGGGAGGTGGGCGAGGGGTTCGTTAGAGAAAATGCAACTGGATAGAAGAGTTCACTCCCTTTCTGAATCAATCATGACTACCAAAAAAAGGTGTGTTGGCCTTCTCCGAGACTATTCTTGGATTAATTAAAATATGCAAAAGTTTTATTTGTATTTGTCATAATATGAGTGTATTTCTTTTTGTGTATGGCATCGTCACTCTCTTTGGAAGCATTCATTATTCATAACTAAATTTGAAAGTCATATTCGACCGAAAATTTAACTTTAGGTGATCATCATGATCAGAAACTCACTCTCTAGAGAATTTTATTGACCTCGCATATAACATGAGAAATCTAGTTAGCATCCATATTTAAGAATATCACTTGATTCTTTTTGCTGCGCGGTGGGAGGTCATTTCCAACACATTCCGCCTTGTAATTGATCTGCTATAGATTGAAGCATATCTTTTGAGTATGATCACATCAGCAGCATTAAGTGGATCATTCATGTACAAACTTAATTGCACTGGATGGGTAAGATATAAGATTTTTGTATGAGTCACGTGGATCACAAAATAAATCTTTTTATCAATAGGATTATTTCAAATTGTTCAAGTGGGTCGAAGACGATTTGCGCTAGATTTAGTGTGAAATAAATGAATTTATCCAATTAAAACATTTTTGAGTGATTGAGACAAAATAATTCTCTCAATATAAACTTAACTCCGTCAAACTTATACGAATAATGAAGAAGTACATAAAACTTTAATTGGTTCCCAAACTGTACAAGTTTCTTCAAAAGCATACAACTTCTTCGACTAATGAAAAGCATGATAGAAAAAAGCGAAGAATTTCAAATCTAAAAAAAAAAGTTATTTCCCCCTAACACAAAGAAAGCCAGTATATCAATTTATTTTCTCAATTTAATCGATTTCAAATGCAACGATTCTTAAAACAAGAGAGGAGCAAATGATCATAATAGGAATACAATATGTTATTGATGAACCCACAATATATGTAACAATTGATGAAATTTCCATGAGAGGTTTATGTACCTGAAAATAATAAAAGTGATGAGATCTCAAAAATTATTGCATTACAAATAGATATAAAATGATATTTCGTGTTGACAATATCTTTAATACAATATAACACATAATATTATCAAACATTGTGAGGATCTAAATTTTATATTTGATAAAACATATTGAGATAAAAATAATTATCAAGTGAAATAACACATTTTAATAAGCGTAAAATTTATTGAAGCTACGGTCCAAATGCCAAAAGATCTCATAACCCATATGATTTACTTAACAAAAATTATATGAAAAAGCCCGAAAGATTCAAAATGATTAAAAAATATATGAGTTTTTGGGAATAGATTTTTCTTGTTACGTTATATTATGAGTTTGTTTGGCCATGAATTTTTTTTTACTTTTTT
The DNA here is from genome assembly GCA_003996215.1 of Jaltomata sinuosa. NCBI lineage: Eukaryota > Viridiplantae > Streptophyta > Magnoliopsida > Solanales > Solanaceae > Jaltomata > Jaltomata sinuosa. Next base: position 768,225 of record QJPP01007241.1, read on the forward strand.
TGAAGTTGAATTTAAAAAACACGTTTGATCATAAAATTCTATTTTTACTTTTTTTAAAAAAAAATTCAAAAACAACAAAAAATGTTTTCATTTCAAATTATCCACAAAAATTTAAAAAATAACTCTAATTTATTTCAGGTCACAATTTCATCTAAGTATCACTTTTTCACTTTAATGAAGTGTTTGCATAAAATAAAAAAGAATTTTTAAGTACTTTTTTTTAAGCTTAAAAAGTAAAAATAAATCAAAAGCCAGAAGTTAGAAATCCTAAAATAAACGCCTATTTTTTTTTTAATCTCTCTCTAGGAGCTTCCATCCCTTTTTCTCTCTTAATAACTCGAATTCACAACCTTCGAATTAGAAATGGGGAGTATTTACCATCTAATCAACTCCCTTTAATCGATCAAACGTCTACTATGATTTCTATTAAGCTGCTAAAAATATTGAAACAAACAATGGCATGGTAAAAGCACTAAAATTAAGGCTCCATTTGACCATGAAAATAAAATTAAACTTCGCTTTTTTGAAATTCTCAAAGTTGGAGTTAGAGTTGTGTTTAGCCATAATTTTTGCAATAATTATCTAAAATTTAAATATATATTTTAAAAAAATATAAATTATGATTTAAAAATAAAATATAATTTAAATGAGATTATTTTATGAAAATAATTTTTTTTGAATTTTTTCCAAAAAAAATATCTTAAAAGTGAAAATACAACATCAAATTGTGTTTAAATTTTTTATGACCAAACAATAATTTTTGAATAAAGTGAGATAAATTTTCGGAAAAAATAAAAATTTCTTATAGCCAAAACGCTTCGTCCTACAAAAAAGGAAAAAAAACAAACAAACCAGAAAGTACAGTCCAAGTTAATAAAAAATAAAAAAATAAAAAATAAAAAAGTCAAGAGAATAGGGGAAGCCGAGGGTATCTCATCAACATTCACATCATATCTAAACACACAGCCGAAAAGATTTAGGAAGAGAAAAGAGATCGGAAAAAAATGAGCGGAACAGTGAAGAAGATCGCCGATGTTACATTCAAGGCCGGAAGAACTATTGATTGGGAAGGAATGGCTAAGCTTCTAGTAACCGATGAAGCTCGTAAGGAGTTTTCTAATCTTCGTCGTGCTTTCGATGATGTCAACTCTCAACTCCAAACTAAGTTTAGCCAGGTTACCTCAATCTCTTTCTATTTTTCTTTCATTTCCGATACCTTATTGATTGCATTTTTATATGTAGATCTAGGGTTTCATTGCTGGATCTATGCTCACCTTGTTTTTTTTTATCCCAATTTATGTGGTACAGTTGAAATTTCGAGATTCTATAATTATTTAAGTTGTTAATTATTGTGATTTATGGTACTTTTTATGTTTTTTTTCAAATATATAAATTTTATTTTAATTAAAAATTAAAAAGCTTCTGTGTCTGAATTCACAGTCAAAATTTCGAGATTCAATCTTCGAGGGAAATGTTTTTTATATATCTTTTAAATATTTTAAGTGGTTAATTATTGTGATTTATTGTACTTTTATGTAGTTTTCAACTGTATAATTTTTTTTAAAAAGCTTGAATTCACAGTCAAAATTTCGAGATTCAATCTTTGATGGAAATGTTTTTATATGCCTTTTAAATATTTTAATTTTGTTAATTATTGTGATTTATTGTACTTTTTAGGTATGTTTTCAAATATATAAATTTTACTTCAAAAAAAAAAAAAAACTTTCGTGTGTGAATTCACAGTCAAAGTTTAGAAATTTGAATCTCGAAATCGAAAATTCCAATTGTGCCACATAAATTGGTATAGAGAGAGTACATTTAGGGTTCTTTGATGGATCATTCGGTAATTGACATCTGCTAGCAGTCGTTTTAGTTTGGTTGGAGATTTGTCTGTCAGTTTAGGGATTAGTGTGAGCTTTATAGAACTTTTGGTTTAGAGGACCGTTATTGGGCATTCATTGATATATCAGCTAAAAGAGAGTGATCTGCGTACAAAGGATTGTACGGTGGCCCTAACTAGTTTAGGATTGAGGTTTGATTGATTGAGCCTCTGTAATGTTTTTATGCTCATTTTTGGCTATATATTTATAGAAGTTTTAGTCTAGAGAAACCTTTGTTGGGCATTCAATGATATATTCTCTAGAAGAGAGTGGAATGTGTACAAAGGATTGTATTGTGGCCCCAACTTGTTTAGGATTGAGGTTTAATTGATTGAGCCTATGTAGTATTTTTATGCTCATTTATGGCTATATATTTATAGAACTTTTAGTCTAGAGAAACCGTTGTTGGGAATTCAATGATATATTAGCTGGAAGAGAGTGGATTGCGTACAAAGGATTGTGTTGTGGCCCTACCTAGATTGGGATTGAGGCTTACTTGATTGATCGATTCTCTGTACTGTGTAGTGTTTACATGGTCATTTTAGGCTATATATTCTTGTGGGAGCTATGGAATTGTGTTGGTTGAAGGATTAAATTGGACTGCTTATTGATTGTAGTACCATTTGGAATGTTCTTGTCGCCTTTCTTTGTTTTTAACTAGGCATTGCAAACTTGGCTGCATGATTTGATTTTGGTGTTTGTTGATCATTGTTCTCTAACGTGAATATTGTATAGGCTTACTTTCCTTGCCCATGTTTCATCTTACTTTTTTAATAGCGGAGGACCTGTGTGTTGCCAATCTTTCATTACCAATTCAGCCTTTTCTTACGTAAAAGCAAATACTTAATGAGCTTTTCGCTATGCCATTCTAGAGTTTTGGATTCACTGATGCAAATTAAAATTTAGTTGTGGAACTTGTGGGATTACATTGGGTATGTTGTTATACGGTGTGAATGAAATCTTTCTTTGGATATGTGAAGAGCTTTTAGTCCTTTTCTATAAGGTTTTGCAGCTTGTTTGATTTGAATAGCAGTACTTCTGAAATTCAACTACTAGAAAATTCCTTAATCTATGTTGAATTTATAACAATCAAGCCGCGGTGACGGCGGCGCAGTTTCCACTCTCATACCCCATCTACCAGTGCTCGGATTCTTCCCTGCCTCTGTTCAATGGTCGGGATTTTGTGGCCTTCTGCTCCGCCGCTGTGTTTGAGGTTTCTTCCATTTCTAATGCTTATTATCGATGAAGGTTCGATGCCACGTCGACGGTAGCGAAATGCGATGACCGGCGATGCTATGATTGGACCGATAAACAAGTTTTTATTAACGTTTCTCATCCTGATAGGAATCTGTGTATGGATCTTCAATTCCTTCATGGAGCCGTTTCGTGCGATTACATTGTTTTTGTCTCTTCAAATCTGTTCTAGCCTTGGTGGACAGAGTTACCTGGTACCTGTTGTTGGTGGGAGGTGGCAGGTATCCCGTGGAATTAGTCGAGGTCATCAAAAAGAAATTCCTTAATCAAGGTCAATACATGGAGTAGTGTAGTATTACTCATTTAATAATGTATTTCTCTGTGTTAGATTTTATCACTGGTTTCTGTTTTTTTGTTACATTTCTGAGTAACAGTCTTTTCTAAAATATGTTTAATTTATTGGACTTGGATAAGTTTTCAAATTTTCTTATTGGACTTCGATAAATTAGAGGTTCTAACACATAAGGGATCTTCACTTCTTAATCATGCAGGAGCCTGAGCCCATAAACTGGGAATATTACAGGAAAGGAATTGGTTCTCGCTTGGTAGACATGTACAAAGAAGCCTATGAAAGTATGTGGAACATCAGGTTTCTTTTTGTGTTTATGATCTTTTCTTTACTTTTGTGTCTTGTGTAGACTCATCGGTGATAGCATCTAGCATTGTAAGAGTTCGACTAAGATATTGACCATAAATTTCTTTTTAGCACATTCTAGTGAAGACAAGCACGGGATTTCTTGCTTCTAATCTTTGTTTCCTTTGTGTTTGTATGGAAAATAATCAAATCATCGTTGCTAAAAGAAAATGTATAACTCTTCTAGCATATTTTCCGAACATTTATCCTAAAATTCTTGTTAAAGTATGTTTCTTCTTGAGAGTGTTGGACTTTAGTGTAGCAATTACAGAGTGCATGGCCATCATTAGTAACTGCTAAGGATGCAGAGCTTCTGGAATGAGCTGCTTGTACAACTTCTTTTGTCAGACAAGATATCATTTTCCCAATGTAAAAAATTAATAAATTCCAATTTCAAAAAAGAGACCATTTTCCGTTTTCTTGGTGTAACGAAGATTATTAAGAATGATGGGTGCTTGTTTGGTTCTATTTGTTGTTTGATGTGGTTCATAATTTGGAGAATATTAGTAGTATCTAGTATTGGAGCAGTTATTTAATAAGTCTATGCATATTATTCAATATTTACTGCTTGCCTGACCCTGTCATGTGTCATCTTAAATTTACTCGAGGTTCCAGAGTTAGAGGACTTTCTGATTCTTATAATTAAAAGCTAAATATTCTTGCTGGTGGCTGTTTAGCAAGTTAGGGCGAGTGGATGTTTGAGCTTCCACAGTAGTGAAGCTGAGAAGGGTTAGAGCAATTAGGTTGAGTGAGGTGCATGAACTTGATGGATCCAGTTCTGCCGTAATTTATCTGAAAATAGAACTCTTCCTGGGAGCTTACTGGTAATTTACTAAACGATGAAGAATCAGCCACACAAGGAATTTCTTGTTACATGAAAGCTAAGTCGCAGACTCACAGCACCAAGTATACTCTTGAGATCTAAACATGGCCTAAGAACTCCGGGCTTATTACTTTGGGTTGCTTGGCTATGGAAGATTTTATCTTCTGTTTTACTCTATGTGAAAGACTTAATATCTTTGTGTAGCTGTCAAGTCCACCAGATGCATAAGTTTTGGATACCCTGACACAACTGTGAGAAAACCTGGATTTCTGCTGTCAGCATGAGGGTAATAGACTTAAAAGATTAGGCCTTAAGTAGCTCAAGGTGAGGGGGAGTTAAAGTTAAGTCTGAATTTGATGTCTGACATAGAACCCTGAAGAACTAAAGAGCATGAAGTATCCTCGTGGATGGTTATGATGAATTATTTGTTTTGTTTAAAATTTTGTATCTTTTTTATATTTTCAAATATGTTTTGGACCCAAATAAATAAGACATTCCCTCTCCAACTGCAAGGCCATACAAAGTATACAAACCTTTCACACTAGAAAACTTAGTCTTAACTTTGTTATAAGGTGAAAGAACCACGAAGCAATAGCTAGTATAACCAACAGCAGCTGCAACTTTCCTATCAAGCTAATGTTATGCGCTCTAGAATTCTTGCATTACATCTGGTTTGCTGACAACTGACCACCTATTGTTAGACTCCCTTTTCTTTTCTTCTTTGAACTGCTCATTGAGTGAAATTTATTGTGTTTGACGAGGGACTCAATCCACTGCGATTTTCTAGTCTAAGAATTTTCAGGAAATACCATAGCTCCTGTTTGAAATACGTTTGTCCTCCAGCTTAATAAGAGCTTAGATTTCCCCTTATTTCAGGGAAACATGGAAACACAATTTCAATTTATTCTCTTCTCCTCCCTGTTAGTCTTCTTGGCTTCTTGTTAGGTCTTGTTCATTTATCCTCAGCTTGTTCCATTACACCATTTTGGATACACAAATGTTTCCAATCTTTTCATGGATGTGGTAACATGGTGACTTGAACCCACAATCATCAGGTTGGAGGTGAAGGGTGCTTTCCACTTGACCCTACCCTCTCTCGTCTGAAACTTTTCTTGCAATCTTTTACCAAATTGACCCGCCAATGAATGTATGCCCAGCCCAACCCATCCTGATTTGGGCGGTTAGTGTGGGTAATATTTTCATGGGTTAAATTTCACCTACCTGTCTCCTGTCAATTTTCTTTGTAATCAGTTGAATTTTTCGATTGTTTAAAGTCTGGACTGCCTTGTTATGCAATTCCTTCAATCACTGTTGGATCTATGGAGATCATGCCTATAGCCTAATATTATCTGGAAGATGCAATTACAATTATCTAAAGTCGGTGATTCAACTTATATTTATTATTTTGCTTCTTCAAACTAATGTATTCTCATCTGGACTTAGTGTGTTGAATAATGTTGTCTTGCAGGCATTGAGATCCCTAAGTTTGAGGACACAGTTACCCCTCAATACAAACCCAAGTTTGATGCCTTGGTAAGGAAATCATGATACCACTCCCCTCTTCCCTGATCGTTTGGTCTTGTAATTTCTTTTCAGTTTCCTAATTATTGTATCGCTGTTGATATACTAGTGGAATAGTTAATTATAAGACAGACTTCGTCTAATATAGTGGTGACTAAAGAACAAAATAGCCTGACAATCAATGAAGTGTGTGAACTTTAGAGACTGGGTTTCAAATCCTAGTGGTGTCAAAATAATGCAAGTGATTTTTTTCCATTTGCCTTAGCCTTGGTGGACATAGTTGCCAGGTACATGTGCTGGAGGGAGATAGGCGGTAGAATAGTTGAAATACGCCGTATTATAAAAAAAAGTTGTAAGATAAGAGTCCTAACAATTGAACAATACTCTGAAGTCTGAACTAAACTCTTACTTTTGTGGTAATTTTATTCTTTAAGAAGATGTAGTCAGCCACTTACGGGAAGGGATCAACTGCTTCAAATGGAACAAAAGGCAAAGTAGGTTTAAGGTATTTAACAAAGTGAACACAATACTATATGCATACAAAAATCATCTTGTGGTTTCATACTTGCAACAGACACCTACGTTCTTGTGTCTTCCTTATAATTGTGTGCATTCTCTAAAAGTGTTGATGCTACGTTGAATTTCATGTTCCAGAAATTGTTTTGTTTAATCAAGACATTTGTACAAAACTGCAGTTGGTGGAACTGAAAGAAGCTGAGAAGCAATCCCTCAAGGAATCTGAAAGATTAGAAAAGGAAGTTGCCGAAGTGCAAGAGTTGAAGGTGACACATAGCGCCACTTAGTTTCCTTTATATCCAGATATAAACACATCACTTTATTTTCTCTTCCTCCATATGCATATTCAATTGTTGCACCGTTTTGATTTACAGAAAAAACTCAGTACCATGACAGCAGAAGAATACTTTGCGAAGCATCCCGAGTTAAAGAAGAAATTTGATGATGAAATTCGAAATGATTACTGGGGGTACTAGATGTGGCTTTACGAGCAGTTTTCTGGATCCTCCTGTGGGGTGGATTCTCTGAGTTCATCTGTTATTTAGGAATAAAAGGAAAGAACCAATTGGTTTGTCATTTCATTTGCTGGGGTATTTTGAAGAATGTGAACTGCTACAATGTACTTTGGCTCTGGTTGGAGGCAAAAAATGTCTTTAAGAGTGGATAAGTTTATCATAATTCCATTACTGAAGAAATCTTGAATTCTTTGATACTGGAATGCTCACCATTCAGTATGAATTTTCTGTTTTTCTTTCTGACCGCGATTAAACTGTTAACTCGTATATGCAAAGAAGAGTTGTGTTTTCATTTCTCAACTTTTTTGTGGAATTTTTATTGTGTGGTCTTTGTTGATGGGGTAGTCTCTATTTTCCAATTTCTGGGTTGCTTGTCAACAGGTCATTTTCTCTCTAGGAGAATTTGGCAGGATGAAAAAGACTTTTGATAGGATTTTGCAATAGTTTAGTCAATATCAGTAAGGGTCCTCTTGCTTAATGGAGTCAATAGGACAATGAATGTCCTTGTTTAGCATCTTTGAGGTCCTTTTCTTATTTTAAGGAGTTAATGATAAAAACACGTCTAAATTATCATTGTTTTGCGAGTTTTAAATTTTAACTATATGTTGTTCCTTTTAGTTATCTAAAACTATCATTGTCTATGTATTAAAACACATTTCGTTGAGTAGTGGATGGTGTGTAATGTATACATTCTATTTTGTTAAAAAAGAGTGCCAAGCGCCATTTTATGTGGATAAATTTTTCCACCCAAATAGGTTAATATATACACCTCCGTTTTAAAAAGAATGACCCTTTATTTTTTGGCAATAATCAATTTCAATTTTTCACGTGGCATGTTTAAGATCACAAGATTAAAGGGCATTTTGGTAAACTTGACATAACTTTAATTTAAGACCAATAAATTCAAAAGTTTTCTTTATTTTCTTAAACTCCGTGCCAAATTAAAATAAGTCATTCTTTTTTAAACGGAAGGAGTATTTAAATTATCACACTTTTTTGAATTTCATATTTTAACCGTTCAATGTTCTTATTACATATCTAAAACTATAAATTGTTAGAAATGCCAAGTGGATCTATAGCCTGTTTGGCCAAGTTATTTTTTGTCAAAAATGCTTTTTTTTTTTAAAAGTACTTATTTTAAAAAATTAAGGGGTTTGACCCAGCTTTTGGATAAAATAAGTGTTTTTGGGGAGTAGCAGAAGCTATTTTTCAGAAGCTAAAAAAAATAGTTTTTCCCCAAAAGCACTTTTGATAAAAATACACTTAAAAACACTTTTAAAAAGTCTGACCAAACACTAACTGCGGCTCAAAAGTGTTTTTTGAACTTATTGGCCAAACAAAAATTGCTTCTTACCAGAAGTGCTTTTTTAAAAAATATTTTTGAAATAAGCATTTTTCAAAATAAGTTGATTTTAAAAATTTGGCCAAACAGGCTACTATTTGTTGGGGGGTTTTCCAAAAAGTAAATATCACGGGAAAAGCCTTTGGATTATAGTATAATTATTGTTGTATAAAGTCAATTTCATACTGGAAACTAGGGGAAGCGATTTTATGGGGTAAAAAAATGTAGGATCATTAATTTATTCCTAAAAGGTACTCCCTTAGATTTAACTTTACCAATGTAATACTTTCCTTCTTTTGATTTTTATTCGGTGTTCAATATTTGTATTGAAATTTAGTTAAATTTAGATACGTGCATTTCATGACCTATTTTTTAGGGTAGTACTTTCAATAAGATTTTTTTTTTCATTCTCAGAAATTCAAATTCAAAATCGCTAATTAAAGACGGAGGAATCTCAGCTATCTCACGATAGCCATATTGGTTACTAATATATTTAGAAGTGGTTAAAAATAAATGAGAAGAGAACATGACAGTAAAAACAACAAATAATGATAATTGAATCAAAGGAAACAATAAATAAGAATAAAATTGAAAATATGGCAATAGGAGAGTAATAATTACAATATTGATAGGGAAAACTAAACAACACTCGATTACCTATTAACTTTCTATCATAATCCTCGACCTCCATATCCTCCTATCTAGGGTCATGTCATCGGTAAACTGCAACTTGCAGATGAGTCATGTCCTGTCTAATTACATCGCCCAAATACTTCTTCGGTCTACTTCTATTTTCTCTCCTACCAACCATAGCCAACCTTTCACCCCTCCTCTTTTGGACACCTGTGCATCTTCTCTTCACATGTCTGAATCATCTACTCACTCATCTTGTCCACTACATGAGTCACTCTCATCTTGTCCCAAATATCTTCGTTCCTAATCTTATCTCTCGTAGTGGGTGTTTGGATTGACTTTTGCCTTTTGACTTATTTTTGCCTTTTTCGCTTATAAAATATGCTTAAAAGTTCTTTTTTTTTTTTACCAAACACTTCAAGAGTGCTTAAAAGCACTTAAAATAAGTCAATCCAAACATGCTCTTAATATGCCAACACATCAATCTTAATATCTTCATTTTCACTATTTTCTCCATAAAAAAATAAAAAAATAAAAAAATATATTTTTTAACTAATTAAAAATTCAATATATTAAATCATATATTGGAAAAATGGGGAAAATGAGGATTTAGCCCATTACAAATTTATTTTTAATTTTATGATTTTTTTACTAGAGATCTTTATTTTTTACACAGAAGAGATCTAAAAAGGCCACATACTTAATTTCAAATTGTAAGTGGTCTTTTTACCTCATTTCCTCTGCTTTCTATATTTTTCAAATACTAGGATGAGTTAGGCTGACTCATTAAGTGATACATTTATTTTTTTGGCCATACCATACTAGTACAAGTTTCCCATATATGAGGACAAAAGCATGCCATTCGTAGTGGAAATAGGTATAGGAAATTCGTGAATTATGGTGAAATTGTCAGTTATACTTATCATGAATTAATTTTTGAACTTGAATTACAACAATAACATACTCAGTGTATTTTCACAAAGTGGGATCTGAAAAATATAAAATATACGTAAAACGTATCTTTACCTCAGAGATAAAGTAAAGAGACTATTTCAACTTTTGAACTTGAATTAGATCCAAAATTCATTTCTTTAAGATTTCTCCTTCATTTACTTCACATGATTTGTGTGAGTATTTATTGGAATCAAAATGAGTTGGGGGGAATTTTAATGTAATGTAATAATGGTTACATACAGTCTGTGTTTGGCATCACTTATGCTGGACCACTACTACCACTACCTAATATTATTAATAAAGATTATTAATATTCCTACATGACTATATCATAAATTTTGGGCCAATATTATATAATGGGTATAGATTCCACGTGCACTTTTTCAACTATTCTCCTTTTCAAAAGTGCCCCCCTTTTGGAACTAACCGGCCTGGTCTCCAGGGTCCCGTGAAATTAATCGTGGTCGCCGTCTAAAATGCGGGATTCGATGAGTACAGCTAGTCGAGTTCGATAAAGTCGGCGCCCGAAAATCACGATAAAAAAAAAAAGAAAAAGGGCCCCCCCTTTTTCTTCTTCTTAGTAAAAGTTAACATTCTTTACTATATACATCCCAGTTTTTTTCAGCATGAGCCACTCACATTTTCATTATTGCAACTGCTCTTTTCTAGTTTCACGCAAACTCAGTAGCTCACCCCTGTACATTACTTCCCCCGTTTTAATTTATTTGACTTATTTGACTTGATACGAAATTTAAAAAAATAAAGATTTTTTTAAAATTTTATAGTATTAAATTAAAGATATGTCAAATGTGCTATCAAAATACCCTTTAATCTTGGGTTCTTAAATATGTCATGTGAAAAGTAAAAATTAAAGAGTTATCAAAAAGAAAAGTACGTCAAAAAAGTTGAAAAGAAAGAAGTACTTACGGGTCGTTTGGTTCAAAGAGATTAGGTGAGTTATTTCGTACAAACTTTGAGATTAATATGTATAGTTAAAGGAGATAATATATTTTATGTGATTAATTTAATTACCTAATAAATATTTGAGAACACGCATAATTTTTTTCTTCAAAATTTAAAACAAAAACATCTAATAAGATTACGTTATTGTGTGATCAATTTTATGGGGGGACCATGGACTTTGGGTCTTAGTGCTCAAGTACATATGGAAAGTATTGGAAATTATGTGGATCCATGTTTGAGTTAATAGAGTATTAATTAATTTAATTAATGATAATAGTCAAATATAGAGTATTAATTAATTTAATTAATGATAATAGTCAAATAAAAATGCAAATCCACATGCTACGACCCATTTTAGGACGCATGTAGGAAGGCTTTTGGTGGGGGAAGGAGGGGACCATAACTAGTTCACAATTATAAACAATAATAGAGATTATTTTCGTATAATCTTCGACTTGTGTAAGCATATTAAAATTCAAGTATGTAAAGCAAATATAGTAGCAGCAAAAAAGACATGTTTAAAATAATTAAGAAGAGAACAAATATCAATAAACACGATAACTGAAGCAAAATAAACATTAGGTATTACTAAGAACAAAGAAAAAGACAGTAAGATAGTAAGAATAACAATACTAACAAGGGAAACAAATAACGCTAGATTACCTACTAACTCTCTACGTTGATCCTTAACCTCTGTATATATTTTTTTATATGGTCAAGTCCTCGGTAAGTTTCAGGTGACCTATGCCTGTCTAATCACCTCCCCCAAGATTTCTTTGACCTATCTCTACCTTTTCTTACCCACTATAATCAACCCCTCTCACCTCTTCTTATTGGGGTATCTGTGCATCTTCTTCTCACGTGCATGTCCGAATCATTTCAGTTTCGTCTTTCACAATTTGTCTACCACGAAGATCACTCCTACCTTATTCCAAATTTTCTTATGTATAATTTATTAAAGAGGAAAGCACTCCTCATCAATTCAAAATAGTGGAATTTCAGTAGCTCAAATGGTTGGTTACCTAAATTTCACCTTATTTGTGAAAGTTCGGTTCCTCATCTTGTAATCCTATACCCTAATTTTTTAAAATATTTTTTTAAAAAGAATTTAGATTCGAAATATCTGATTTTATAAAGAAAATATTGCTTTCTTGCGTTTCACAAGATATATTATTCTCTTCGTCTCAATTTATGTGGCAATATTTGACTTTCGAGAGCCAAATGAGTTTAATGTGATTTTCTCATGTCTTTTTGATATCTTAAATTATTAATTAATGTAATTTATAATCTCTATCAGTTCGCTTTTACTTGTCGATTTTAAACTTTGCTCTCTATTTAAAGAATAATGATTGGTATACGTATTTTACGAAAATGAGTGAGCACTTTTTACGTAATATCTAAACATATAAATGTTATTTTTAAAAACTTAACATTTTTATATTTGAATCATAATCAAAACTAAGAAGTTTGACTAAGCTCAGAGTAGGTGTTTTCACTAAGCTTGTGAAAAAATTTAAATTTAAATATTTTTTATATATATTTTTTTTAAACGAACTAAAAAAAATGAACACCAGATGAAAAGTGTACCGGCAAATACAGGTAACCTTCATTACTCTCTCAAATTCCAATGAAAACCAACAAAAAAAAACGTCCCCACCACTACCCCCACCTCCAACTACTGTCACCTACCACCTCACTCCCACTCCACTCCACTTTCTTCTGACGTCACATTCTTCCTTACGTGGCTTAATCTCAGCCCTTCATCCATCACTCACCTCTACCTACCACCCCTTCTATTTTCCTCTAATTACACTTTCACCCCACACACAATTTCTAAAAACCTCGAAACTTTTTCATCATCAATGGTGACATACACAAAAAAAAAAAACACCATTTTGATAGATAGAAATATATATAGTACATCTTTTTTGTTCATACACACAATACGTATACAAAGTAGATAGGAATCTATACATACATGTACTATATATATATATATCTAACCCGAATCTTGCTCATAGCGAGAGCTCTAATGCATCATATCGTAGTTTATATAAAGTGAGAAAACAAATTGAGTATAATAAATCTTTGTATTTCGTCCTGCTCTGTAGTGCACTGGGCTGCACTTTATATATAGTGAGAGAAATTGAGTATAATAAATTCTTGTAGTTCGATCATTCGATGGATCCCGAGTATGGCAGGAGCTTAGTGCACCGGCTGTAGTTTATATACAGTGAGAGAGAAGAGGAATAGGAAGAGAGAGAGATAGCTTACAGTTTACGTTGTTGAAGAATTTTGGTTGATTCGGTTATTGGACGGGATTTTTCCATGTCTGAAGTCAACGAGTCGTCGTCATGGACTGGAATACGGTATAATTCGAGGTATTCCGCCGTCGGAGGTGGTTACGGAGGCGGAATCGGTGTGGAAACGCCTCCGCCGCCGGCGGCGGCGGCGGTGGAGGAGGCTGAGAATTGGAAATTTCATGCGGTGGAGTTTGCTAAAGGATTTGCGGAGATGAGTGTGGAGTTTGGTAAAGGAGTGAGGGATGTGTTGAAGCAGAGTGTGATAAAAGAGGATTCGATACTTGTGAGGAAAGTTGGACCGCCGTTGTGTAAAGTTTGCCGGAGATTGAGTTTTTTGAATGAATACTTGCCGGAAGATCGTGATCCGGCTCATGCTTGGAGTGTAATATTTTTTGTCTTATTTCTTGCTTCTGCAGGTACTGTATGTAGGATGAATTTTGATAAACTTTCGAGCTTACAATATTGCAGTAACTTTGATTTTTGAAGTAGTAATATATTCTCTTCAACTAGGGAATTTTTTTATACCGATCACACATTTCTTATAGATGAGGTTGGCTTGAAGTTATGCTGTGCAATATGGTGTTGCTTTAGTTATCTGGTTACTGATAAGTTGTCATTTTGGATCTGAGAATGGTTCTAGGACTTGTTAAATTGGTCCCAAGAGGACAAACTCTGACCAAAATGGGAATGGTAATGCTAGGAGTTTGAATCTCTAGTGGTTGTGCTTGGCCTTTCTTGCTTATTGTTAACTATGTTGATGCGGAAACCAAGACTTATTGAGAGTGCATTTTGAAAACCATCGTGCTTCTCGAAATCCAATGGGTGGTAAAATGGAAAGAGAATAATTCTCATTTTTCATCTTCGAGAATTGATTTATCGGGTAAAGTTGTTGCCATGTGACCAGGAGGTCACGGGTTCAAGCTGTGAAAATAGCCTCTTGCAGAAGGTAACACTGCGTACAATAGACCTTGTAGTCCAGCCCTTCCGTGGACCGCGCTCATAGCGGGAGCTTTAGTGCACTAGGCTGCCCTTTTTTTAGAGAACTGATTTATCTCATTTGACTTTTGTTATCGTCTTCACAGGTTAGAATTTCGTAAATGTCGAACCAGTTTGTATAACTATGTTATTCAGTTGGTGAGATGGCTTAGAGGGTAGTATCTCTGACTGTAGATTTAGAAGACAATTTCTGATTGTAGTCACTGTAGGATACAAGGACTCAACTCCAATCTACCATGGTTGATTAACAAAGTAGGCTGTTATAAAAGGAACAAAAAATGAAACATATTGATCGACAATCTGCAGGAACTATGGTCATGAGTCTCATTTTTCCTACTAGGACTAGGATGCCAATTGGTAGAGAATGAAAAGAATTGAGTCCTCTTGCTGTTCCACATGAATTTGTGAAAAATTGATTATAGAGTGGGGTGATAAGTTGGTACTCTTCATTTGTTGATCAACTCACTGTGTTTGCAAATGTCCTCATTTTCTTCGGACTGATTGCTCATGTTCTCCCTTTCTACACCTTTACTTTATACAGTTACTGATAAAAGCTAATATGCAGTGCTGATTGCAAGTAATGATGATATATATCCAACTCCATCGGTCAAGAAAGTGTATATACATCCTCCAAATGCTAGTCGAATTTTGCTCCCAGACGGTAGACATTTGGCTTATCATCAGCAAGGGGTTCCTGCTGAGCTGGCTAGATTTTCTATGATTGCTCCACATTCTTTTCTGTCGTCCCGGCTTGCAGGTATTGTTCTAAATATTAACCCTTAAACCTTTCCAATCAACATTATGTATGGTTACCCCTACTATACTTCCCGTCTTCCTGTTCTCTGTTTTCACCTCGAACAAACATAGATCAAAGTGGTTAATTCTGCTAGTCGTTTACACAAGCTTTTGCATATTCATTAATAGTGTGTGTTTGTCTTCCCAAAACAAGCAGGAATACCTGGCATTAAGACTTCTCTACTGCAAGAATATGGTATTCGCTTGGTAACATATGATCTTCCGGGATTTGGAGAAAGTGATCCCCATCCTTCCAGGAATCTCGAGTCATCAGCCATGGATATGATACACTTATCATATGCTGTCAATGTTACTGACAAATTCTGGGTGGTGGGATACTCTGGTGGATGCATGCATGCTTGGGCTGCCCTTAGATACATCCCTGACAGGATTGCAGGTAAGATGGTCTTTTCCTTTGTTTTTACAAATTGTATGTCATTCCCCTCTCCAGTTCACATGCAAGATTCTTTAGATAAATCATTCTAGCCACCTAGCTGGCTGCTGTCATCCTGTCACAGTCAACGTGTTTGATGTTTATCACGGAGAGTCGGAGACTTTACAACTCTATAGCATCTTCTCAGTTCTCGAGGCCAATGCACACAATAAAAATTGCCAAAGAATAAGAAGTATCGACAAAGTCTATGAATCCTGTCAAATGAGTGGAACACTGCAACTAACATAGTGCTCATTAAGAGAGGTGCCATAAAACATACTTTTGCAGTTGGAAACGTCACCAGTCTTCTACAGTGGGTGGAAGAAGGCCTCATGATACTATTGATGCTCTTTCTTGATTTTGGGTCCCTAGGGTTCTTTAAACACTTTATTGCACCTGAGATTTATGGAGAAGATTTCAGAAGCCCTGTTATACTTTATTCTGTTTCACTCAACATGCAAAACAAAATTTAGGTCCGCTTCATATTCTGTCAGTTCAATCTGATTGCTTGGGTGGATTTGCAGGTGCGGTCATAGTCGCTCCAATGGTTAATCCATATGAACCAAGAATGACCAAGGAGGAGAAGAGTAAAATGTGGAAGAAATGGACTACAAAGAAGAAAGCCATGTATATATTAGCTAGGAAGTTTCCAAGACTACTTCCTTACTTTTACCGTAGAAGCTTCCTTAGTGGAGTCCATGGCCAGATCGAAACACGGCTTTCCTTGTCACTTGGAATAAGAGTGAGTAACCTTGACAACTATGATATAGTGTAACAAGAGTAACACCGCTAAATTGATTGTGGACATCTTATTAAGATAGATTCATAAATGAAGTAAAGCTAAAAAGAAATCAAATCACTAAAAAGCTGTTTACCCCTAGTTAAAAACAACATTGCTTTATAAGAGATTCTGTGGAGGTTGAGTGGCTTCGGCACATTTATTTTCCCAGGTCAACATCTCCTAATCGACAGAATGACTAATCTTTCCAGGATAAAGCTTTGCTGGAGCACCCATCGTTTGAACAGTTCTGGCAGAGAGATGTAGAAGAATCTGTTCGACAAAAGAATGCAAAACCATTTGTGGAGGAAGCTGTCTTACAGGTTTCAAATTGGGGTTTTAGCCCTGCAGACCTCAAAGTGCAAAGGAAACGCCCCGGAAAGGGTATTCTGCATTGGATTAAATCTCTATATGGTCAAACAGAAGAAATCTTGACTGGATTCCTCGGTCAAATACATGTATGGCAGGTTGGTTCATATCTCCTATACCTGTTTTCGTTTCCCTTGTTCAAGATAACTCCTCATGATTTATGAACATATATTCGCCAACATGTGTAAAGTAATTAAAATTTTCAAATTTTATCAGGGCATGGAAGATATGGTGGTACCGCCATCCACAAGTGATTTTTTACAACGAGTCCTACCAGATGCAATGGTACATAGGCTCTTATATGAGGGTCATTTTACTTATTTTTACTTTTGCGATGAATGCCATAGACACATATTTAGCATTGTTTTTGGAAATCCTCAAGGACCTCTTGCCCCAGAACCAGAACCAGATCAATCTCCCATCCAAAACGATGACGGAGAGACGCAAGATACAATTCTGGGTGATGTTTCCACTGATGAAGAGAATGTATCTAGCGTAGTTAATTCTGATAAAGAAGACTACATCGACTAGCTTGGCCGCGAAAATTGCACAACTGTCCATTATCTATATGGCCAGTGTGGTTCCTTCCTAGCTTTGTGAATAATACTAAGCATAGATTACCTAGGAGGAAATAGTTACAGGAAAGATCAGTATTTTTTAAACACAATTTTATGTAGTGTAAGATCTACTTATTACAAGATCACAGCTATAAAGATGAGTCAAGTTATATTTTGATTAGGCTGCTGGGTTATGTTTACAGCATGGCATATTTTTCTTAAACTTCTGTATTTCTCCTTTTTAACATTTTTGTTTGTTTATAAAAAGGTCCAAGAAAGTTTGGAATAAAAAGGCATATTATTTCTAGTGTTCCTAATTGTGGTGTATTGAGGGTTAAATAGTTCAACTACTGTTTTTTTTAGAAAAAATAAAATTAGTGTATATCAAAAGTTCTTTATTCCTGGATTTTTAAAAGTTGAAGTTACATTCTAAATTTTTTAACTGTTGTAATGTACTAATAAAGAAAATTTTATTTGACTTTATGGAAATGACGCCTAGTGTCTCAGAGAGTTTGATCTTGAATTTTTGTTCTTTCTTTTTAATATTTTTAAAGATTTACTATCCTTTCATTTTTGTGTACGGACAAAAAGTTTGTCCTTATATTGCTAGATATTAGTAAGAGCTAAGTTTTACTTATAAGACAAAAATTGTAAATTATGCCATAAATTACAAATGATGACATAACATAAAATGTTATTCCTTGGGTATAATGATTTTAAAGTCCCTCAATTATGTTTTGTCTTTAAGGCGAATGTTAAAATATGTTAGGTTAGATACAATGAGTTACTCATAAAACATAAATTGTTTGTTAAAATTTCTGCAAATAAGTTTTACCTCTAATCAAGAGTTATAAAGTATTTTTATAAATTAGACACAATAAAGTAGTGTTAAGTGTTGTCTGTAAGACACAAATTATTGTTCTAAAGTTTTTGAGCTAAATTTTACCGACGGATAATTACAACATATCACCGCACACTCAAAAATGAATCATCTAAAACAATAATAAATCTCTGAAGTAGCTCATGACATAACCTTCGTATAATTGCAACATATGCTAAAGAAACACAAACTTTACAGTTGATCCATTTTCAGTATCATAAACGCAATTAAAAACATCGAGTTATATTATAATCAGCAGAAAAAAATAATCTAAATCCACCAAAATCAGTTGTTATTTTACATCTTTTCCTTTTCCTAGCAAATAAATCATGCTTTGCAGAAGCAAAGATCAATGCCCGTCCCATTCTGCGAAGCAATTTTGGATCATCTTGATCGCGATGCCTAAATGTATTTGTCTTTCACACGCTAGTGATGAGATGAAAACTTAATAAACGTTATTTTTATAAATAAAAATCTTTTATGAACCCCTACGAATTGAAATTAAATAGAAGAAATAATTCATATCTTTAGTATGTAAAAATAATAATCTATACCTAAAAATACATAAAATTGAAAAGAAATTTATAAGAGTATAAAACCAAAATAAAAGTGGGCTTTTGGCCATGATTTTTTTTGAGAAAACTACACAAATTGGATTCAATTATAAAATTATTTATTCAAAATAGACCCAACTCAAAGTATTTATCCTTAATAGACCTTCAACCCAAAGTAATTACCCAGTTGCCCACTTTCTCTTTTTCTTATTTCGCGCATGACATGAACATGAAGTCAACGTCACTATCATGAATTAATTCTCTGTGATACTCTGTCGGTATATTGATACTCTATCGGTATCATATAAGACTGAGTTTAATCCTCTGTGATACTCCATCGGTATATTGATACCCTGTGTATCATATAGGACTGAGCTTTTTTGTAAGAAATAAATAAGAAACAATTAAGAGAAAATTATTAAAGTCACAAGCTTATTTATTGAACTCAAAATTAGTAAAAATATATTTTTATATTTTTTTCTCTTTTTGCAAATTAAAAAAAATTGTATCCAAATTATGATTTATTTATTTTTTAACTGTTTTTAAATTAAAATATTGAAGAACTGAAACATACCTCAACGATATCATGACAATATATAGATATACCGTAATGGTATCATGGTTAATTGAGTAATTTCATTGAAGGACTGAAGCAAACATCCAATTCCAAAACTCTAACTCTAACTCTAACTCGGACTCTAATTTGATATTTGATTTTCATGGCCAAATTAGGATTTGCAGTCCGATACATTTCCATTATGTTACCTGGCAACATCCCCTCAAGGCACGATTCCGAGACAGAATCTCTTGAAAGAGAAAAAAACATGATGGAAAGAATATACTATACACTATAGGAGAGTCAAAGAATAGGCCTGTTGGAACTATATCAAGATTAGAATGACAAGAAATATCCGTATCCATATATAATAAGTTGGGCTCTATCCTTCCCGCCC
Organism: Jaltomata sinuosa; assembly: GCA_003996215.1. Lineage (NCBI taxonomy): Eukaryota > Viridiplantae > Streptophyta > Magnoliopsida > Solanales > Solanaceae > Jaltomata > Jaltomata sinuosa. The sequence goes on from QJPP01007241.1 coordinate 787,878, forward strand.
ACCTCATTAATATCTGGAGGGAAGAATTCGAGGGTAGCCTACGGGCCCGTATTGAGCAGTAGTTTGTTCTGTGCTCGACTGCCTCAAGGGCCAAGGCGGTAGTCGCTGCCTGAAATTAGTCGGCTATTATAAAAAGACAAACAGTTAAGAGTCTTCCTTTTGTGTAGCACTATATGTCGCATAGGATCGTTTACTCTTTCACTTCCAAACTCCATCTTCCTCCTAATCTCTCTTCTTCTTCACCTTCTAGAACCTTCCTCCTCTTACAATCTCGCTACCTCAATACATTCAGTACCTCACTATTCTCTCCACTCATGCCCAACAATCAGGTACTTGTTTCAATTTTATGTTATACTTTTCGCTTATTGATTGTTAAAAGACTAAATTAAAATTTAGATATTCAAAAACTATACCAAAAAGAGTATTATAAGATGTTGGAAAAAAAATTACATTTTAAAATGTTTTGGTCAAAGTTCATACAGGTTGAATCTCGAGAGATGAAAAATTACCCCTTGTTATACTTTTCGTTTATTGAGAGTTGACTGAACTAAAGTTCAGATATTCAAAAAACTATTACGAAAAGTATTTATGTATAAGATGTAATGTAATTCTTCTCAGGTTAATGTGATGATGAAAAAAATAAATTGCATTTTAAATGTTGGTCAGAAATGAAAAATGTTGCATGAATTGGGATAGACAGATTATGTTTTTCTAAGAGGGTGTTTTTGTTGGGTCATTGAACAACTTTTGGTATTGGTATATTGCCCTTTTTTGTTTTTTGAGTGTGCTTCTGAATGTCCAATTTTGAGATTGCATTCTAAAAGAGCGAGTTTTTGATAAGTTTTTTCTAATTTTTTTGGCTCATTTGACAATTTTTGACATTGGTATGTTGGCCTTTCTTGTTTTTGAGTTTTTGGGTATGCTTCTGAATGTCCAATTTCGAGATTGCATTCTAAAAGGAGGCGTTTTTGATATATCTTAGGTAATGTCACATAAATTAGGATAGAGGGAGTATGTTTTTCTACATTTATTGGGCCATTGAACAACTTTTGATATTGGTATATTGGCCTTTTTTTTTGATTTATTGGGTATGTTTCTGAATGTTCAATTTTCGGAAACAGCCTCTCTACCTCCACGAGGTTGTGGTAAGGTCTGCGTACACTCTACCCTCTCCAGACCCTACTTGTGGGATTTCACTGGGTATGTTGTTGTTGTTGTTGTTTCTGAGTGTTCAATTTTGAGATTGTATTCTTAAAGAACGAGTCTTTGATAATCTTAGGTGTTATCATTATGATCTTTTTGGTTAATGAAATGGAAAATGTCACATTAATTGGGACAGAGGAAGTATGTTTTCCTACATTTATTGGGTCATTGAACAACTTCTGATATTGGTATATTGGCCTTCTTGTTTTTTTCTTTTTGAGTTTTTGGGTATGCTTCTGAATGTCCAATTTTGAGATTGTATTCTTAAAGAACGAGTCTTTGATAATCTTCAGTGCTGTCATTATGATCTTTTTAGTTTAATTTAAAATATTCTATTTCCGCAAATGCAAATAGAAAGGGGCAGATATTAAGGATTGGTGTAGCTGACCCTATTAGTTCGGGATTGAGGGGTAATTGTTGTTGTTTCCTTATCTATTAATCTTGCATGTTGCCATTATGATGGTTAAATTTAAAAACTTTCCACGAATGCAAATGGAGAGGGAAATATATTGAGGATTGGTATAACTGAACCAACCAGTTTGGGATTCAGGGGTTATTGTTGTTGTTCCCTTATCTCTTAAATTTTTCATTAAGAAATCCAATACTTTCTCGAAAATGGAAGTCATATTACTACTGTCTAACTAGGAAGGAAAGTTAAACCCCAGTGTGCAGTGTGTTCTATTTTTATTTTCTCTTCTTTTATATTCTGTTTTGAAGCTTTTTATGTTTTTTGCTTATATAGTCACCACAATTAGAAACCCCTCTTTTATTTGTGGTTCGCTGATTTTATCAAAATCTTGCTACTTCCTTGAGGAGTTCCAAACCATGGCAGTGGTGTCAAACCTTTTCTTTTTCATAATTATTTCTCTTTGTGACATCATCACCACCACCACCTTACATATTTGAGCTTCTTGTGCCACTACACTTGTGTTCGTTGTTTGGTTAATTAGGTGGGACTAAGATAGTTGTGGAGTATGAATTCCGTCAATCTAGTTCTACCTTTTTTGTCATAATATGCCTGTAAGTTCATCTAAAATTCTTTAATTTCTGAAATGCAGAGAAAGGGTGGTTATAAAGAAAAAAAATGGCAAGTGAGGCCAAGTTCCAATAGGGTACCAGGCTCGTCTTCAAATGTCGAACCTGTATCTGCTGCAACTACTGAAGCCATTACCGACCGTCTAAATTCCTTGGATATTACTGAAAGCAGTGCACAGTCTAGTGTTCCAGCTGCATCTCTTCAGTTTGGCTGCGTTGGATTAGCACCCCAGTCACCTGTGCAGCATCAAAAAGTCATCTGGAAACCCAAATCATATGGAACAGTGTCTGGAGCCCCAACGGTTGAAGCTGAAAAAACACCAAATGAACAAAAAAGTGCTCTTTTAAGTAAATTATTCAAGGGTAATTTGTTGGAAAATTTTACTGTAGATAACTCAACATTCTCGAGAGCGCAAGTAAGGGCCACTTTCTACCCAAAATTTGAGAATGAGAAATCTGATCAGGAGGTAGTGATCTCTCCAATTTCTCTTTCTCTGTGGTTCATGACGCTTAAAAGTGGCAATTCATGAATGTTAGTATGGTTTTTCAGATTAGGACAAGGATGATAGAGATGGTCTCCAAAGGCTTGGCTACAGTGGAGGTATGACTCAAGCTTGTTTGGCTTTTGATGTTATGCTAATTTAATTTCTATTTATTCTTTTTATCGGGAAGTTACATTTTCCTTGAACAAGGCTGATTTTAGGTTTAGTTTACCTTGCAATTCTCGGTCCTTCATCAAAGCATCACTTTAGGAAGTTGGATGTTTATAAGATGAAGGCACCAATTGTCACTACCTTGGTCATTGTCGTAGCTGGTTTATCTTGTCATAATCTCTTTTTGTATTCCTTCCTTTAATTGTTAAAACTTGTTTCTTATAGGTGTTTTTTATGCTTCTTATGCGGAAAAATGTTTTTTTTTTCCAGGTCTCACTTAAGCATTCTGGATCTCTTTTTATGTATGCTGGGCATGCAGGTGGAGCATATGCCAAGAATAGCTTCGGGAATATGTATGTTTACTTATGGTTACTACATATTTTTTGGTTTAAACATCTTCTTCTCCTTTAGGAACATGCAGAGGCGGATCCAGGATTTGACGTTTATGGGTTCCTATCGTGATCTCAAATTAATTTACAATATTAACTGAGTTCAAATATTTATAAATATTTTGTGAATTTTTAATACATGTACATGGTATGAGCAAAAGCTACTTGGTTCCTGTGAATCCGTAGGTAAAGCTTTGGGTCCGCCTGTGGGAAGTGTAGGGTTTGTGCAGAACTTTGAACTTCATTAAAGTGGTCATTCATCCTTTTTCATTTTTTGATACATTTTGCTTCATTTCTTTGTTAATTTTCTTATTTAATTTGGTTCTTTCCTTCTACTTGCCCTGACATGAGCCATGTGGTGCTGCTTTGACAAGTAATTGGATATTCAAATGCCATACGCTTAGTGGTTGTTGCTTCAGACAATTTGTCGAGTCATGGCTGTGCTATTGTTAAAAAGCAAGGGAGCTTGAGAGGGACTTCATATGACATTCATCTTCTGCTTTTAAGTGTGATCAACTGATCAACTACATTTCTGGACGGTTTATATTGTGCACCGATGCTTCTTAGGCCTACTCTTCAAAATGCTTCCGCGTATCGGATCCTCCAAAGTAGTGCATTTTTTGAGGTTCCGACATGGGTGCGGCAACTTTTTGGCAAGTCTGAACAACATAGCTTGTGGTACCATTTACAGCCCTGGGCGAATTTACATGTTAAAAATTGGGTCACGTGAACCTGTAGTCTCTCCGTAATATTAGATATTTTATGTATATATTTTCTAAAATTGGTAAAATATTATCTGTTGGCACCTATGCTACAAGAAGGCTAAATTTTGCACTTGGTTGGATGTAGAGTTATTCGCTTAGAAGATTAGGGATCAATTCCCACTTAATGCATTTTTTCCTTCTTTTTTTTTATAAGTGGTGCACCCATGTTCTAAAAATCTGGATTCGCCTCTGTTTACAGCAAAATCATCCATTCTACACCTCCCTGGCCTTCTATATTGTTGGATCATCCATTAAATCATTATGGTGGTTAAACTCTTTGAATCTCAACTAAGGCTTGCTGTAATATTTGCATTTTGTAGCTATACTGCCGTTGGTGTCTTTGTTCTTGGACGGATGTTTCGTGAGGCATGGGGTACTCAAGCAAGCAAGAAGCAAGCAGAGTTCAATGAGTTTCTTGAGGTATTGAACTAAAACTTGGTCCCTATCCAGGAGAATTCATAGTACATGTTTTATAGACATTGCTGATCCTTTCAGTTCAATGTTTTCTGATCACGGATGAGCCTCAAGAAACTCATCAATGATAAATATAATTTGAACTAAAAGAGCGTGCTGCTTTACAGTTTCAAGGAAGACTTGGTGTAGTTTATCCGGAGAGAATAAATTTGCTCAATCTTAGGTCTTGGCTTTTTAGTTTATTTTCAAAACTTTAGCTTTGTTTATCCTCATGCACTTGAAAAATCCTCTGTATCTGACTATTACTGAAGTGATTTCTACTGTTTTCTTCCTTTTGTTTTTACTTGTAGTAGATTTTTCCTTGAATTTCTTGTCTTTCTGATGTCCTCTCTTGTTCTATCCTTTTTCTTTCTGGCCTTTATTCTGTTTGATGTGCAGAATTAATTGGATTCGCTGACGGACTACAAATTATGTGTGTGCATATATATGTGTAGCTATTGTCTAGATCAGATGTAGTGTCCAACCTATCTTTCATTACCTAAGCAAAATGTTATAAAGTCATCAAATTAGATTAAGAAGGATCTGCAGTCAAAGACTGGAATGGAATCCAGTCTAGGGTTTCTGCCATCATGGGCAGCAAAAAGTTTCTGCACCTCCTCCATCATTTAAACACAATTGTCCGTGAGTAGATGAATCCATAAAACCCAGACAAGTGAAACTCTTTAGTAAAATGAATCCTGGTGATCATCTAGTACTCCTTAACAAGCCTGGGATCTGCAGGGTTGACACAAAAGGGGAAAGGTTGAAAGAGTTTGTATGATTGAGAGGAAGTGTGAAACCAATATATTGGGTGAAGGGAGAAGATAGTTTCTTAGTTGATGGAGAACACATCCTCCATGGTCCAAAATGCCATAGAATGTGGGTAAAAGATAGAAAATTGTTGGATTGAAGTGATTCTGGGTAATAGCTTGTGTGGAAAACTTTGAGCATGAATAGAGTATGCAGTGATGAGCGAGGTGGAATTAGGATTGGAAAAAACCCAGTCTTTTATGAGAAAAAAGAACAAAAAGAAAAAGAAGCCCGCGGATTAGTTTGATAACATGTAAAGCCTAAAAGCTATTTCCATGCTTGTCGGAGTTAATGCCAACCATCTCCGCTTTTTCAAACACAAGAAGTTTGGAATTAGCCGCCCCAGGGCTTTGGTCAGTGGTAACCAGATTCGTCCACGGACAAAAGCGTGTTATTTAAGTGAAGAAGGGTATAGGGGCAGACCCATTATCCATTGATTTTCGAACCGTGCACCATTGGCCCTAGTGGATTTTCTTCGGTTATGTTAAAAAAAGAAGCTTTAGAATTAGTCTACACAGGAACAGATTCAAATTCGTAACTAGGAGTTGGGCACTCAATATATTTTTTAAACAAATTCAAATTTCTAAACTGTGTCTAGTCCAGGATCACACTGCCTTTTCCAGGATTTTACCTAACTATGTTACTCTGTAAAATCATTGAAAATGCTACCGAACTTGAAATACTAGGAAATAATGGTTATTTGAAAATAAAAAAATAAAGGAGTCTGAGATGAGACTTTAAAAAGTTTACGGGCTTTGGTAAGCCTCTATGTGTGAGCAGCTGCCTAGAGTAGATGTTGCACTAGAGTTCTGGGGGAATAGTTTTGTTCCCTATATTTTAAATTTTGATAGTGCAATCATTTTATTGGTGCGATCATCTCTTGTGTGTGGTTGATTAGGTCACATACTATCATTGTTAACAGGATATCACTTTATTTGGAATAATCACTCCGAGAATATTACTAGGATGGAATGCCAATTGTCAGAGCTCTATTCATTTCATTCTCAACTGGTGTTAATTTTACTCTTTTGCATCATGTTTCATTTCACTCTACATTTTGTCAATCTAGTTGCAAAACCATTGTGAAAAAACTCTTGCTATGGCTATTTATTAAAAATCCAAATTAATAAACCTTGGATGTTGCAGCGCAATCGCATGTGCATATCAATGGAGTTGGTAACGGCGGTGTTGGGGGACCACGGACAACGCCCACGAGATGATTATGGTAAGGTTTCAAAGGAAGCCTAACAATCCATGAAATTATATCCTTGAAAGTGGTCATATGTCTTGGTTTCAAATGATCTACAATCTTCTTCTTCTTCTTCTTTTTTTCCTTTTTGATAACCGTGATGTCCGGACAGCCAGCTGCCCTGCGCGCACCTCTACTAATTCCACGGGTACCTGTTACCTCCCACTAGCGCAGGTACCGAGTAACTCTATCCAACAAGACTTGGACATATGAGAGGAAATCACCTAGTGTTTTTGCTTCCGCTGGGATTTGAACCTGAGACCTCATGCTCCGCAACCCACTTCATTGACCACTAGGCCACACCGGCTGGGTCCTCTTCAGTCTTTTAAAAGAGTACTTGACTATCTTTTGGGTGAAACTGGCTCTCGACTATGTGTTGGTCTTAAGAGATGAAAATCTATTAGTTGTGTTGAACTTTCACAACTTAAGGATCTGTAGGTGCTTGCTATGTAGGAGAATCCTCCCTAGTTTTGGAGGTTACATGAGAACATGGATTTATGCACAGTCTGAGCACCTCATTCTGATATTCCAAATGTACTTGTTTGTTGATAAGGTTGTTTATGGTCATGTGTTTGTAATTGACTGTTGTGACTTGCGACATCTATTATACTAACACCCTGCTGATACTTTTTCCAATCTTTCTTTGAACAGCGGTTGTGACTGCAGTCACGGAGTTGGGAAATGGAAAACCAAATTTCTATTCAACTCCCGATATAATTGCTTTTTGCAGGGAATGGCGATTACCAACAAATCATGTATGGCTGTTCTCAACAAGGTATGCGTTTAAGTGTGTTCTAGTTTCATTCTGATTATGGAAAATATATGTGTCAAAGTTGATACAAGCAACCATTGGGTTTATGACCTTTAGTTTTGGCAGTGAAAGTACAGCAATTTAGAACTGACTTGTGGATGGAATATTGTAAATAAGGTAACAGGACATTGAAGGTTATCTAGTAGCTGCAAAAAACAAAGATTTTGAGGATAATAAGTAGTTGAAGACTTGTAATATGAATGCCTTAGACATGGATCTTTTTGGTAGTATAGCAATGTAAACAGTAGGGCAGAGGAGGAGTAGGTCTATGAATACTTGCTAGTTTTCCATAAGAGCAGAATATATAGCCTCATAGCAGCAGGTTTGCAATAGGAGTTGGCTAGCCAGGTATCACATTGAGGCCCTGTTTGGGGTTGACTGTGAGTGGCGTAAGAACAAAGCTGTGAGATTACTGGCTGATGAACAGCCCCATGCAGTATGATGACTTTATGCTGATGATACTGGTTATGGAGTTATTTTTATGCTATGTTACATTGCTGTTCAGATACGGGTACTTCACATTTTAGTAGTTTTGGTGCTATTTAAAGGACTCAAACGAAGTAGCCATATATCTATGTTGCACTCATTGACACACGTCCATCAAGACAAATGAAGGTTACATATATTTATTTGAGTGTATAAGAAGTGGCAGTTAGCAGTACACCAGACTTTTAAAAGGACATACATTTAAAGATATCAGGCTGCAGTTTTTTTTTTTTTTACAAAGGTAACATTTGATATCAGGCTGCAGATTGTCTTCAGATTCTTGTTCTAAATCTGTAGTGGGAACATGGTCTTCTATATTGGCCTATCTGTTATATCCTTTAGTGATTTACTAGTATGAGGAGTTGAGTATACTTCCTTTCTCTCAGTTCTTAACACTGTTCAGTGACATATATCACAGGTACATGTAACTAGAAGTTCTTTAACCTTCAAGGTTAACCTAACCATGTCATATTGCTTGGTTTCAACTCTTTTTTATAGGGTCATTGTTTTATTGATATAGTTGGGATAACCCTGCATACAAAATAGTATATGAGAAGACAGTGCCATGATTCTCTACTAACCACATCCAAGTTATTTCCGCACCATTTGCCATGGTGATAATTTTGAAGTGCTTGACAACTATCTCAAACTTTTTTCGCATATAGCATCAAGTGAAGTAAATTATTTTCATGTTTCTCTAATTCTCTGCTTTAATGATAATTTCTCTCACTGCCAACCAAATGTGGGAGCTCTAAGAAACCACTGCCCTAGTAAATTTTGCTCGTATTCTTAATTCTCCGTCCTCAATATTCTATGGTAGAATGCTTTCACTGAGAAGAAGAAACTGTTCCGATCTGCCTACTTCGAGGTGTTATGAGTTATCTGTGGTATTCTCTACTTAGATAGTAGCAGCTCAAGAAGAGTATGGAATTCCCGCACCTACCGAATCCAGCAAATTTCTTCTGATTTTAAGGTCTCAGCAGACTTCTCGTTTCCCATAAATGGATACCTGTGCAATGGTCGTCAATGTTGACAAAATATACACAAGATAACAGGTTGTAGCACCGGTGTTTCTCGTTGCCTTCTGTGAGAAGCTAAGTCATGTGGCAACTCTAATACCCATTCTGAATCGCTTTCTTACTGATTGAAGATGGTTGCTTATCCATTTATTTTCTCTCAGTGTCGATTTCAGAGGGTTGTTGTTTCACATTGTCTCCTTTTCATTAAAAAGAAGAAAACATAAAATTTGGGTATGTTTCTGTCTTATTGGAGTATGAGAAACTGTCTATTTCTGAAAGATCCCTTGGTTTCCACGTGAAGGAAATCAGTGACTTCCTTCTTTGCTGCGTTTGATGCACTCTGCGAGGAAGGTACAGCAACCTCCGTTTGCCAGGCTCTTGACGAAGTTGCTGATATTTCTGTACCTGGTAAGTTTAACATTTTACAAAACATTTTTTAAATTGTTCAGCTGATTTCACTTGATTGGTCATCTTTTGTGCCATTTCTATGGTCTGTTTAATGCAGTCTCATTCCTGTTTTGTGCGACCGTAATTGTTTTGGTTAGGTGGTTTGCCGTATGAGTGTATTCTCTTCTACCCTCCCTCCACTGAGATGATGTAGTTTTACCAAGAGTTGGTGCAGAACTGCTTGGAACATTAGTCTGAACTCGGAAAAGTGGAGTAGGTAGTTAAAATAATGTCAGATGATCATCAGGATATACAGTTGTAGTTATACTTATGTATGTCACTGCACTTCTGGAGAAGGAAAAGTTTTTTAAGTAATGAAGTAACTTGTATTTAAGTAATCTGGAGGAAGAGTGGTTGGATGCAGTGCCATTCATATTCCAAATTCCTTCATATGCCATATTGTCGTCATGGCACCCCATAATCGACCAAGGAAATTACTGCTGTAGTGCTGTGATTAGCAGGGTCACATAAGACTTAATAAAGACATACTATGCAAGATTACTGCCAAGTTAAGTTGGCAAAATTTCCTTGACATAATGAGGAAGGAATGAGAGTGTTGGAATCTCGTATTTTCTGTTTGCTGGTGATACATTTTTGTTCAGTGATGTAATAATTTCCAGATGCAATAGTTGAGGCAAGTGTCGCTCATCATAGAATTATCTCTTTGAAGATTAATTGACAAAGTATGAAATCATAACGACGGAAAGCATCACACAATAATCACACAAATTTAACATACGTAATTGCAGAAATCACATTTGCTTATTTGAAAAGGTCGAAGAAATGTTTAGTAGGGTGGTACAAGATTCACTTGAAGGTGTTATTCGGATACTCTTTAACCCTCCCTGTTATATGTTATCTTCATCAAGTATCTCTTGTTACACCAAGAAACTTGAGAGGCTTAAAAAAGGAACATTTTGTGGAAACAAATGCCGAGATGAAAATATTTCATTATGTACTAAAGGAGATCACATCTCCTATGAAAGTAGGGGGACCAAGAGTAAGATTTGAGGGGACTCGAAAGTGGAATATGAAGATTCAACACTGATAAAGCAGCACTATGCAGGATAGTCACCACAAATAAATACAGAATTCAAGTAGGTGGGCAGAGAAGAGAAGACATTAGGATGTATTATGGGGGAGGGGCATGGAGGGGATCATTCTGATGTAAGGTAAAAATATTATTAGAAAGAGGGCATGAAGGTGTGGAACATGGATTGGTGTGGCCAAGATCTCCTAACTATCCGACGATTTAAGGCATAACGATTCTAATCATATCAAACTAGGGACCGATGATTATTGCACAACTACATCTACACAAAGTAGAGGATGGAAGGTACTTTTAAGGGTTGTGGGGTTTAGAAGACATTTCTAAGATTGGTGATTTAAGAGTTCCATCTCTTGTGGTATTGTACCAACCAAAAAATATTATCATTGGACCACATAGAGCTGGAATAAACAGAGTGAACAGATTTTTCACAGTTTGGCCTCTGTACCATAAAGCTTTGAGGATATTGTTATCCAAAAGTGGTTAGTTGCGTAGTGAGCTATTCTTTTATGAATGTAGATTCTTCTATTGGTATGTCTTATGTGTTGGGTATGTAATTATGTTGTACTTGTACTTCAAAACTTTGTGAAGTTTCTATGTATTTTGAGGAACCTGTGTGAAGACCTACAGTCTTGTCCCACCAATAAAAACGAGTACGTCAAGGAAAATGAAGGATTTTATATAACGTTGTTCTCTTCTTGCATATGAGAATATGAGTAAGATATCATATATATATGTGTGTGTGTGTGTGTGTAAGAGGTGGGAAGAAGAGGTAGATTGTTTACTTGTCTATAACTAAGTTACATGCAGATTGTGGGGATATCGTTTTCGATCTCTTATGCCTTCAAATGCTTGTTTCTTTACTGGGCTTTCAAAAGGTAGAAACAGGAGAGAAAACGGAAATTTTTCTGTAGAAACTAGATCTTTCTTGTTTTTGTGAAGTTTCATAGTACCTGTAGGGTTTCCAGTTAGTCTAGATGGTTGGGTACTATTTCTAGAGAATCATATTTTTGTCTAGATTTTCTTCTGTTGTATACCACTTGTATACACTAATATTTAGTACAACAATCACCTTTTTGAAAGAGAAAAAGGAAGGGCAAAAAGAAGGTTTAGTGCGAATGTATCTCTTTGTTGTGCTAACTCATACATTTGCTTTTTCCATCCCTCAGGCCTTTGCTTTTGGTGCAACTCGTCTAAGGTTTTACCCTAGATTTTCCTATTGCGGCCCTTGCTTCTCCCTTCACTCTCTTTTGCTCTTCAAAGGCCTTATCTCTATCATCCATCCTTGCCCTCAGCATATGTCGTCAGATTCATTCTCCTACTTCAGAGAATTGTCACGACTCAGCATCTTTTCTGATTACTTCTTTCAATAAGTAGTTTCATTTGTCTGGTTCTTTTATGGATCTCTAAGAAGATTTTAATTAGAGCTTTGATCGTGTCGCTAAAAGAAAAATGCTTCATGTGCTTTTAAATTTTGATTGCTGCTAAAAGTTTACATCCTTTTGGGAAGTGAAATGACAATCTTAAGATAGCCATTCCTTCATGCGATTATCTGTATATTTGCAATTGACTTTTGGGTATCTTGTATCAGTTTTCTTTCTAATCTGTTCACTTGCCTCTGCATTATGTGTTTATGTTGTTTGTACTCGTCTTTGAAGTCCATACTTCGGTTCGATGTGCAGGATCAAAAGACCATATAAAAGTGCAGGGTGAAATTTTGGAGGGCCTCGTGGCACGCATGGTGAAGCGTGAGAGCTCAGAGCATATGGAGCGGGTTCTGAGAGATTTTCCTCCTCCGCCATTAGAGGGTGGTAAGCTGATTTTTTCTTACATGATCCTACTCAATACTCTATACCGATATTTGTTGGGGTTTACATGTTGGAGTAGGGAGAAGATTGTTTTACTCGTGGTGCGATTTTCATTTGAATGGTTAAAGAAGCCTAAATGACAGTATGAGTGACCCACATCACCTTGTGACCGAGTTTTGAAAATGTATCTTCTATTCATCAGCTAGTCGTCTTAGTCTCCTGTAATACACCCAAGTTGAACGGTGAATATATTTCAAGTACATCTGGAATATGTTTCACCAACCACACGAACAAAAGCATGATATCAATGTTGAAGTGGCACAAGTAGACTAAGCCATCAGATGAACTAAAGAAAGAAAACGTACAAGTAAATAGAAATAGGAAATAGAAATATCCCTTCTCGAATAGATCATGTGAGGCAGCTACCACAAGTTCAACTCTTTTAATTTTCTTTGTTTATGTGTGCTTTTCATCTTTGTCTACTTTTGTGTGTCCTTGATGGAACATAGGTCCTTTGACGGAAAGTTTATGGAGTTGGTGGATAATCCTGCCAGAGATATAAAAAGCTCCTAGTTTTTTATTTTTATTTGTATAATATTGGTCTAAGGAGCCTGAATGGAGCGACATAGTCGATGAGGATTCATGCCCCAAACCTAATTGAGATTCAGGCATAGTAGTTGTGAGACAATTGGGTGTATTTTTTGTTTTGATGTACATAAGTGTTTTTCCTTTTTCCAGAGGGTTTGGACCTGGGACCTACGCTACGTGAAATTTGTGCTGCAAATAGATCAGAAAAGCAGGTAAATGTCGATGTGCTGCAGCAGCAAAGAGTAGTTTCATGTAACCAAAGTACTTAACTCTGTCTCTTCTATGTGCAGCAAATAAAGGCACTTCTTCAGAGTGCTGGCACGGCTTTCTGTCCAAATTATGTGGACTGGTTTGGAGATGACGATTCTGGCTCACATTCAAGAAATGCTGATCGATCTGTTGTCTCAAAGTTCTTACAATCACATCCTGCTGATTCTTCCACAGGGAAAATACAGGTTTGGGGAAATTTCTGAAGTGAATCAATTAAAGAATCTCCTAATTAATTTGTTAATGTTACTGTTGGTTGTTTATTTCTTGATAGTCATCACTGACCTAACCACATTAGTCTCTTCTAAGATATGTTATCACAATCATACCATAGTAGTACCAGTTTTCAAAAAGAGAGCTAGCTAACTTGCTACCTAGTTGTGTATTTACCCTAGTTGTTCTTCGCTAATAATCAACTTATCAGATCACCCTCTTTTTGTAGCATGTTCAACAAAACCTCATTTTAGCATAATTGCTTCCACGATGATGATTACTAATTGCTTCATGTTGACAGAGATTTCATCTCCCTCCGACGGGTGATTCATCCTAACAACGATCGATTAGGTTAACAAAGTGCCCCTACACATGAAAAAACTAATTAAAAAGGCAAAAGAGATGAAGGCCAACACATTGACTGAAGAGGGGGGCAAAGAGATATTCGCCTTTGACGTCTTCTCTGCCTAGTTGTGTATCTTTTTGCTAAAGCAGATGAAGTATGAATACAGAAACTATGGTTGGTAATATAGGAGAAATAAATTGTAGTATAGGAGATATATCCAAAATGGAAGACGTGTGAGAAAAATTCACCAGAGTTTATTATGAAGGTGATTATTTTACTTATAAAAGAAAACTGAGGGAGATAATACATCCTAAAGGGAAGTTATAATAGTGGAAGTATCAAGTTTAAGGAGGTTGCAGTATTCTGGATGAACATGTAAACCCCCGAATCTAGTTACTCATAGAATACCCTTGTGGTGCTTAATAACAGTAGTGGGAATATGGAAATATATTGCAATTCAAGTAATTTGAAGACATGGCAAAGTGAGAATAGCTGCCCCCTCGAAGGAAATGTTGTGTGACTTGGAAATTAAGCTGGCTTGGAATTTGTGGCACACCCAATGGATTTCAAATACCTGACTTCGTATTTCATGTTTTCCTGTCACAAAATCCCGTAACTTTACTTCGATGTTCTCCCTTATTAAATTATGTTGTGGTTTAATTTGACTCGAGTTGTAAATTGCAAACCATTTCATGGTAGTGTTACCCAGAGTGTGATGATGAGTTGTTAGTTTTTTGGGGTCGTGAAGGAGCGAAAGTTGAATATGCAGGTTTTCATTGTCCTTTTGGTGGAGTGTTACATTGAGAAAGTGAGCTTTGATTACAATTTGAAAAGGAGTGCCCGACAATCAATTTAACTAAGGGAGGAGTACTATTACGTTGTAAATTTGGTGTTGATGTTTTAATCTTGCTTTATTTTTGCTCCCTATTTTAGGTGATGTTTGAATCTATGTATATGTCTGATTCTCTATCTGACACCGTACTTGGTCGAGGTGAAAATGAATGGTTGCCAGAGGGGAAGTAATGTCTTACTTTCTTTTAGCTGCACAAATCAACAGGAAGGGATGAACGAATAACTTCCCCAGGAAAAAGTGAATCAATGAGTCCGTCTCTCTCTTCACTCATCTTCCCATCTCTGCACGAGGTTGAACATGGTTTTCAGGGTCAATTATTGTGATGTTCACTAGTTATATGCATCTTTTATTTCGTAAACGAAAAAGTATTGGTTTCTTCCTCTCTCTGGCTAAATTGGTACTGTCTTTCGTCGTTACTTCATATGTTCTCGTTTGACATACGTTAGCTGTTCCTTTTTTCCCCTCTAATTGTTCGGAAGAAAACATTGACATTCTGAGTGTGCTCATGGAACTACGTGGATTGGTCTTCGTGTGTGGCTTAACTGCTTTGTGACTTTTTCATAATTCCAAAGACCTGATAGATAGTTGTAAGATTTTAGTTATCTATTTATTCTCAACTTTGTTAAGCATCACTTGGGATATATTCACTTTCTTCAGGAAATGGTTCGTTTGATGAGGGAAAAGCGCTTTCCTGCTGCTTTCAAGTGTCACTATAACTTCCATAAAATTAATGATTTATCGAGTGACAACCTGCCTTTCAAAATGGTGATCCATGTATATAGTGATTCAGGCTTCCGCCGGTACCAGAAAGAGATGAGGTTTAGTTTTAACTATTTCAACAGAAATTTGTCACTGCACTCCGCTTTTTTCACATCATTCCAGCAAAATAATGTTTAGCTTTTGGGTTCTGCTGCATATCTCGTGTGATTTTCTTGATTAAAATAATTCTTGTCATGTCAGGCACAAACCAGGACTGTGGCCTTTGTATCGAGGTAATATTTGTTAATTTATTATTCTCAGCCAAAACTGGAACTGATCTGCTAGCTGCTAACGTGTAAAACCTTTAACCTTGCTAACCTGTAAAGCCTTTAATATTTGAAATGAGACACCAGTTTCTGTCTTAGTTAATATAAGGACTCATTTGGTTTGATGGATTGGATAGAACAATCATGCTATTAAATTGATATTATTTTATGAGTCTTTGGTTGGTCCTTGAGTCCTGCATACTAATCACGTATAATTTAATACACCAATTGGTATCATTTTATACCTAATATGAAACATGGAATAACAATATATGGACTAAACATCAAAATACCAAATTAACCTTTATCTTTTCCTTTAATCCATCATCAGCACCCTTTCAATTTTATTAAGTTCAAATATAAATCCATATTTTAAATCTTCCCTATATATCCCATTTTTAGTACAAACAACTAGACAACTATACTTCAGTCCCAAACATGTTGGGGTCGGAGATAACTTCTCCATTTAAGCTCATTTCATATCATCATCATACTAAATGAAATAGAACAAAAATAAGTTATATATATATATATATGTATATACAAAGAACCAAACGTCCGACAAAAAATCTGTGTTGTAAAACTGAATTACTAATCCCTGTATTAGAATCCCGCATAACTTGTTTTATAACCAAACGATGCCTAATAGAACTTGTCAGGGATATGGCGGAAACTATTCATTCTCCAGAGTTAAGAGAAATCTTCTTCCTTTTCTGGGACTGGGAGTAAATGAGTGGTTTCTTTGCTGGTGCTTGAGGTGAAACTTCTGTTACTCCTATTTAAGAACAAAATTATGGTATTTAAAACGTCATATAAAATTTTGATGCAGGACAATTTTAAAAGTCTCCTTTGGGGGAACACAAAGAGTTACATGTCATGTCACGTCTGAATGATCTATAGGACATGAACCAATTCATCAGAGTGTATCTGCATTTGATTATTGAGTTCCAATTTAGAAGTAAATATATTTTATGGTCTGTTCTGCAAATTGTTGGTGTCAAGTAAAAAAGCTATTTTTTTCTTTTAGTTCTGAAAAAAAGAAGTAGAAAAGCTAGTTGAATTTGTTGGCCGGAAGTTCCTGATTTTTTCTGTGGAGATGTAGAGAAGTTGAAGGTTAAATTGCCAATTCTCATTCCTTTCTTATCTTCTAGAGGATATGAACCCTCGTGAAGATCGGTTTGCCGAAATTCTTTGTTTTATACATCTGCTTTATCTTCCCCCCATCTTTATCCTGCTTCATGATTGATATCTCATTCCAGTTGAGCTATATGTTCCCCCCCATCTTTATCCTGCTTCATAATTGATATCTCATTCCAGTTCTTCACCTCCTATCTTCTGTTATGTTCATTAGAAGGGTTGTCTCTACTCAGTGTGAGCCCCCCTCCCTCCTTACTCATAGCATCATCTTTGCACTCTGAGTTGCTGATGTAGCTGTTCACAGGCTTTTTCGTTGACCTGGATTTATTCAAGGTCAATGAGAAGAAACCTGCTGAAGGAAGTAGCAATCAAATGGTAAAAAATGAGGAAGAGGACAACAGTTTAGCTGATGAAGATGCAAATCTGATGGTCAAGATGAAATTTCTTACTTATAAGGTATGCAATTTTTAAATAAGCTTTCATTAACAGAGACTTCATGTCACTCTTTCCTTTTGGTGAGTTGAAACTGGTTGTTCTGCTGCTAGTGCTACTAGGGGCATACTTTTTCAAGTTGTAGTTATCTTTTAAATCAATTGTATTTCTTTATTGCATGCTTATCTTACAATTCTTTAATGCATGGCTCATGCAGAATAGAGCAGTGCATGAGATAAGTGCCCATTATTTTGTGATTACCAACTATAACCAAAACAATAAGCTTATATGTTACTGGAACCAATGTTGACCGTGTGAAGATGGCGAGATATTGTCCTAGATTTAACCATAAACGACTCGGACTAGGGATCGATAGATGTTGCTTTTAGGATACTTTCATCCGCTTATGAGAAATCAAAGTTTGTGGGTTCTGGGATGGGGTATGTCTGCAAGGCTAAACTTAAAAGGAATTGGCAGAGAGACACCATCATATGTCGAGCCTGCTGCTTAATTTTATTTAAAAAATCCCTTCTGTGATACTGCATTAATCATGTTAAAGAAGGATAATCTTCTGGTTTTGGTATAAAGAATTTGTACAAAGATGGCTATATAGAAGTAGGTTTCGAATAACGGAACTCCAAGATCGTAAAAAACATATGCGAGAATCCATATAGAAGTATGTTTCGAATAACGGAACTCCAAGATCTAAAAACACATATGCGAGAATCTATTATGCACTGTACAGTACCAAGATAGCTATGGAGCCTTTTTTCCAACCTGTCCAATCTGCCAGTTGTGTTATGTCCTTATTTCCCATGCCGACGTGTGAAAAAGAATTTGGACAAGGTCAAAGGAATTTTTTTGTGGAATGGAAACAAAGAAAGGCGAGTGGTTCCTTTGGTGAAATGAGGTAGGATGGTTCAAGTTAAAAGAAGAGGTCGGGATTTAAAACTTGAATGTACATAATCAACGCTTCTAATGAAATGGTTGTGGAGATATGGAAAGGAGATTAGGAACTTATTGAGAAAGTGATCTCTTCTAAATACGTAAATAGAGAGTTTGGAAGCTTGCAACAAAAACTAATGTTGGGAATGGCAAGAATACAAGGGTCTGGCAGGATTTTTGGATTGGTCATATTCCACTTATGATAGCATATAATGATATTTTTAGCTTCTCTTCCAAAACAGAAAGCCTTGTTTCTGAATTTTTGGAATGGAAGCAGTTGATGCATAATCTTTAGAAGACTGTTTTCTCCGGGAAGTACCAAGAGTGGCTCTTTTGTTAAAAGTGCTACAGCAGGTGTCACTAAATGCAGGAGAAGAAGATCATGTTGCATGGAGGTGGCAACAGAATGGTTCCTTTTCAGTTGGCTCATGCTACAAACAGCTGAACAAAGAGCTTCGCAGTAATCTCAGGTGCCACAAACAGCTATAGAATTCAAAGCCCCTCACAAGGTAGAAGCCCCCAAAAATGGTTTTCATAAAATAGCTTGTTTTATGTGTTTGCTCACTCACGATGCTTGTCTTACTCAAAGCAACTTGAAGCGACTGGGGATGATGATATGCAGCAGATGATATTTATGTAACAAGTTGGACGAGAGAAGTAATCATCTTTTTATGCACTGCACAGTGGCAAAACAGCTGTGTAGCCTTTTTCTCAACGTGCTCAATCTGTCATTTGTGTTGCCTCTTCCTGTGAAAGATTATTTGTTAGGTCAGAGTTGTGGTCACTGAAAAGAAAATGGAACATAGGGCCAGCTTGTCTGTTTGGTCTTGTGGGAGAGGAATTCCAGGTGTTTGAAGGGAATGACAATCCGGTACAGTGGCTAAAGTACAGATGTTTGTATGTTAGGAGGATAATGTTTTGGGAAGACAACTGGTTGGGGAACGGCAGCTTGAAGCAGTTATATCCTGACATTTTTAACTTGAACAACAGCAGGGTGCCACCTTGAATGAAGTTTGGTCTACACCGGGATGGAACTTGACTTTCAGAAGACTGATGCAAGATTGGGAAATAAACACTTCCACAGAATTCTATGGCACATTAGATCAATACAATGGAGTACAGGTAGGGGCAGATACACTCAGGTGGAGTATTCATAGTAAAGACATTTTTACAGTAAGCTCTGCTTACAAGGATCTGTATCAAGTGGCATCACAGCTGAATCTATTGCCATGGAAATTAATATTGAGAGTAAAAATTCCATATAAAGTGGCCATTTTTACTTGGTTGGTGGTTAATGACTCAGTTTTAACTCAGGAGAATCTAAGGAGAAGGGGAATTCATTTGTGCTCAAGATGTTATTTTTGTTGGCAAAATCCAGAGACAGTCGACCATCTGTTTTTACATTGCAAGATGACCAGCCAGTTATGGAATTTGTTCACAACTTTAGAGGTATAAGATGGACAATGCCAGGTAGAACATCTGATGCACTGATGAGCTGGAACTCAGAGGGGAATAGCAGCACAAACAAAGATAGATGGAGAACTGTCCCTACAACAATTTGGTGGACAATTTGGAAGGAATGGAATTCTAGGTGTTTTGAAGATACTAGTAGTTCCTTACAAAGGATTAAGATGAATTGTATTCTTATGTTCTGTTATTGGTGCAAACCTGAGTATATAGATGATCCAATTTCTGTTATAGACATCCTAGAGTCCTTATGAGATGATATAGGGCTTAGGTGGTTTGCTTCTATTTTTTTTTTGTGTTTGGATCCACTGATATTAAACACTCCATTTTGGCTTCCAACACTTTTTGTTGATGATTTCTAGACTGTTAGTTACCTTGTCAAGATAAAAGGTACAGTTGTTTGTAGTTTTGGCTTTATGGTGCATCATTCAAGACATAAATTATGAAGACACATGTTAAACAGAGGTGGACCCACGATTTGTAGACAACGGGAACACCACTAGAGGCGGATGCATGTTACTCGAAGCGGTGTCACGTGACTCCGACATTGCTTCATCGGAAAATGTTGTTAAACACACATAATACCTAATGTACCAGATAAATACAAATTAAACGAGACAACTTAACAACCCACTGTGTGATTTAATGGTCCTGGCACTTTACACATTGAGGTTCTCAGTTCAAAACTTGCTACCTATGCATTTTATATGCATTTTTCTTAGAAAAATTTACAAGAAAAGTGCAGCCACGAAGATTCAAACACAGGTCATCACGCTTGCGCAGAGGGATTAAGGCGCGCGCTGGACCAGTGCACCAAATCGGCTCTTGTGTTTCAGGATGCCTAATAAAATATATGATCCTTCTGTAGATATACAATATATACATAATTTTTTTCGAAGTTAACGGGTGCACGTGCACCCCCACCCTTCCATGTAGGTCTGCCTCTAATGTTAGAGTGCATCAACTCACTTCAGATTAGAGTTTCTTTTTGTGTACATGGGATCCCTTCTTTTTATTTTTGTATAAGGGGATCTCAAAACCTGTAACTAACAAGCACTATTGATTTCCATTTATGTAATTGAGCCTTTTGACCCAACCCGTATTTTTGCTCCAAACCTAGTTTTAACTTTTCATTAGGAAGTCCTTTAGGTGTGGAGGATACCTTGTGGGAGGATGTTCTTTAACATAATTATACACACATAGTATGGCCAGGGATTTCGTAGGTAAGGTGTTCGTTATCCATGAACAACATCTGTGCTTCTGGAACTGATCTCATTTGTAATGCCCAAGCATATTACGGAACTTATCAAGCTAATTAATGCATTTGTCCAAGTTCAAGCTGTGTTGCACTTGACTTTCCAAAAAAGGCCTTCTGACCTAAATGTATTATCATATCTATATATTGGCGGGTCTTGAACAAAATCTCTTGGGTTGTGCATGGAGGATAAATAAATGATGTAAAGACAAGCACTTAAAGTTCCGCCCTAGTTGTCATTGAGGTTGGAATGCAGACCACTGGAGATCAAGGCTCAAATTCCAGTGGAGGCCAAAAAAAAAAGTTAAGTGACTTCCATCTCTATAAGTGTTCGTGAGTAAAGTTACACGGTATTTATACTTGGTTGGAGAATGTTGGTACCAATAGAACAGTATAGGTACATACAAGTTGGTCTGAACACCACGTCTTCTTCAAAGAAGTGATGTAAAGTCGAGGAAGGGGTCGGAAATCAATGCTATCACACACCTTTCCCCAGGCTAATTTCCTTCCGATTTAGATGGGGGGTCTTCAAGTTAATTTTGTTTAGTTCAGTTAATTTGGTGTAAACACGAATTTTTAGAATATCCTGAATCTATTTATGATGTATTAGAATCCTTGAGCCGATGGTCTATCGGAAACAACCTCTCTACCTTCAAGGTAGGGGTAAGACTGCGTACACACGATGTTCGCAACCCTCCCAAGACTCCACTCGTGGGATTACACCTGGTATGTTGTTAGAATCCTTGTGAGAAGGTAAAGGATTACGAGTTGTTTTTCCCTTTATTTATCTTGTAATTATAGGTGATTACTACACCCTATGTGTAGTTTATTTTTATATAAATATGTTACCTTTTCAAAAGAAAAGTCAAGGAAGGGATGAGATACAGCGTTCATAGCTAATATCATATAGCTGGAACCTTGATGTGCCTAACGCTTTTGTTGTGTGGTTCTTTATATGTTGAGTGTTTATATATCATCTCTTCAACAAGTTTAGCTTGAGCCTGCAAATTGAATTAAAATAGCTAAAGTGAACGCGGAGGATAACTCAATTTTTTTGTAAAGATACTCGGTTATTTTTCCTCTTAATAAGATCTAAATTTGGAACATAATTGGTTAGCATGTTGCTTTGAAATTTATCACGTGTTTAGCTAAGAAATTTCCTGTTAATTTTTGTTTCTTTACTGTGCAGTTGAGAACTTTTTTGATCCGTAATGGCTTGTCGACTCTTTTCAAAGAAGGCCCTTCTGCGTATAAGGCTTATTACCTGAGGTGAGGTTTATCTGGTTGGTCCTTTGTTCTTCAATGATTAAGTTCTAGTTGAACTCCTTGGTGCCTTCATATGCATTGTGTTTGCGTTTCAATTTGTTCAATAATGAGCTGCTGCTACATTGTAGTCGACATAATTCAATAATTATAAGTTGTTCCATCCACATCTTAATTGGTCTTTTAAGGGGTTTTTGTTGTCATATAATGAAGTGCTACAGTTCTAATGAATTATCTAAGTTGTCTGAGATGCGCATAATGATTTGTCATGATAAGCCTTCACATTATGGTTTTGAAAAGCCACTTGATCAAAAAAAAGAAAGGGAAAGCGATATATTAATTGAATCTATTAGGCTATTAAATATTGTTGAATTTCTAGTTTTCAGAATCTTATAGGTCCAGTCCGGCCAGTGTAACTACTTTGAATCTAGACCCTAATATTTTTTTGTAGTTGTTCTGTTTACCCAAGTTTGAGGTTATCTAACAGATGTCTGTATTCTTACATTCTCATGCTAGTGTTTTTATGGACGACCTAATTCAGTAATACAAGGACATGTTTCTAGTGCATTTCCTCTCAAAAAGAGAGAATGATGTTTTGGCTGTGCTGTCTTACCAATTTTCAAGGATAAATTATAACGTCTATTGATCTCTATAACAATATGATGAATCTAGGCAAATGAAAATTTGGAATACTTCAGCAGCCAAGCAACAAGAACTCAGCAAGATGCTTGATGAATGGTAATACTAAATGAACTTATGATTTTCTACGATAAGTCACTTTTATCTTCCCAGTGCGGCATCTTACAAGAACTAATTTTTCAGGGCAGTATATATACGCAGAAAATATGGGAACAAACCATTGTCATCATCCACATACCTAAGTGAAGCTGAGCCCTTCCTTGAACAATATGCAAAGCGTAGTCCACAAAATCAGGCTTTGATAGGATCTGCTGGAAATTTTGTCAAAGTTGAAGATTTCATGGCTATTGTTGAAGGAGAAGATGAAGAGGGTGATCTCGAGCCGACGAAAGATATTGCTCCTTCAAGCCCTAGTATTTCCACCAAAGACATGGTTGCGAAGAATGAGGGTCTCATTGTTTTCTTTCCAGGTAAGATTGAACTGGTTTTGAATATCCAGATTGTATCCGATATCTGAAGTCTTTTACGTATTATATATGTAATGAACCTCTTTTAGAACCTCCTGCAACTGTTGAAGTAAGCAGTCTTTTTGACATGCAATGCTAAATTGCAGGAATACCAGGTTGTGCTAAATCTGCACTTTGTAAGGAAATACTGAATGCTCCAGGAGGGCTTGGGGATGATCGACCAGTTCATAGTTTAATGGGTGATCTTATCAAAGGTATGAGGTGCTTTTCAACATCTTTTCGTATGTTCCCTATTTATAAAGGAATTTGATTTTGCATATCCGTGCATCTTGTGCCTTTAGGTTGTCGTCGGCATATCATGTACTCACTTCATCTCGTCCTGTATGATGGTGTTTGACAACCACAGGGTTTAGGATGTGAATTTCCTTTGTATATCGAAACAGTAATAGTGGAAGAATATCTTTAAAGTAATGGTTGGAAGTTGGTTGATAGAAAATAACCACATCAAAATTTAAAAAAGTTGAATAGCTTAATGAAATTAAATTGTTAGAAGTTGTATAGAAATAGAAGGGCGTTAAACATTTTGGGACATCCCATAACGGAAGGAGTTCTGTATTATTGAGACAGAGGGAGTACTGATTAGTTGTTCTGACAAGCATTTTCTCTTTAATACAGGTTGGAACCAATTGAAAAAAGTTGTACTTCGAACTAAATGCATTGTCATCGTGTTCTTTCTTGCCACAAACATCTGACTCCTGAAACTTCTATTACTCCCTTCGTTTCAATCTAGGTGTCTTAGTTTCATTTTTAGTCTGTTTCAAAAAGAATTCCTCTTTCTATATTTGGTAACTGTCTGATTCCAACATTCGACATGGCTTGTTCACAAGATTCAAAGGAATTTTGGTACAACGCACACATCTTTAGTTTAAGACGACAAGATTCAAAGTCTCCATTATTTTCCTAAATTCTGTGCCTAGTCAAACTAAGACACCTAAATTGAAACGGAGAGAGTAATAATCTGCCTCTTTTCCTTGCTTGAAGAACTTAACTTTCTCTCAGATAATAAAGTTTGATCTCGGTATGTCCATCATATTAATAGGTAGATATTGGCAAAAAGTTGCTGATGAGCGTCGAAGAAAACCTTACTCGATCATGCTTGCAGACAAGAATGCACCAAATGAGGAAGTATGGAGACAGGTAGTTTTTTGTATTTGCTGAACTGTTCCCTGAGCAGTACTAAAACCTCTGGTGCAATTTTTCATATACGGCCCTTTTAGGATTATTGTCAGTTCCAAATTAATATAACATGCAGTGGTAGTGTTTCAGATCTTGATATTAAACAGCCTAGTTGTAGCATCAGTTCTCTGTACTTCGCGTACTACTACTTATAATGGCACGGAATGCATAAAATGCTGTGGAATGCATATAAAGAACTTGGGTTTAAAGGTTATTTCGGTTCGGAAATAACATAAGATGTACTAGTGCTTCATTGCCTCACCAGGTTTTATTCTCATCTTTGCAGATTGAGAACATGTGCCTAAGCACCAAAGCATCTGCTATTCCAGTTATACCCGATTCAGAAGGTTTTGAGATAGTTCCTTTTTAGTTTCTGTTTTCATAGTCTGTTATGCTGCTTCTCATGCAAGTTTGCTTTAATTTATGAAAAGCTGGGGCAATTGATTTGGTAGTTCACTCAGCGGCTTTATTTTGCATTTCTTACTATGTGATTTGTGTTATTGACATTTTTTTGTTTTTGAGAATGAAAATGGTATTATTTAAATGGGGGGCATTTTTTTTTATTTGAGAATGAATAATGGTATTATTTATTGACAATTCTTGTTTCTTGCTGAGTGAAAATTATGTCCGATTCAGGTAGAACTCTGACTTTGCAGTTGTCTTGTCTGTTTAACTTATAGTGGTGAACCCTCATCATCTTGTTATATGCTTTTGTTTCTTGGAGATGAGACAGATACTTCCCACCTACACTCCTGGCATTGCAGTTGTGTTATCTTTAGAGTGGTGAAGCTCTGTATCATCATGTTATATGCTTTTGTTTCTGGGAGAACAATTGTAGGCTAATATGCTTCATGGTGCTTGCACAAATGATGCTTGACATTTCCTTTCTTTATGGTCAGTGATGTTGGTAGTGGTAGTGAGAATTGTTTGTTAGAGAGTTTATTTGTTTTTTTCTTGAGTCATACTCATCTATGTATGCACTATATGGGGTCTTAGTTGCTGTGTGGCTAATCATGCAGGAACTGAAATCAATCCGTTCTCTATTGATGCACTTGCGGTTTTTATATCCCGAGTACTTCACCGTGTTAATCATCCGGTACTAAACTCTTCACGTTACTCCGTCCTTGTTAAATGCTCTTCACCCATTTACTCCATTCAACTTGGATATTGATGCCTTAATCCTCTCTTTTCTGCTTGATCCTGAAGGGAAATCTTGACAAGTCATCTCCAAATGCTGGATATGTGATGCTAATGTTTTATCACCTTTATGATGGAAAGGTACAAAGTCTTATTCAGCTAACAAGATTATCTGAGTTCTTTCTCCCATATTTCGTTAGTCATAAAAAGTAAGGCATCTGTATCTGATTCTGTTGGTACACTTTCACTCAGAGCCGTCAGGAGTTCGAGAGTGAGCTTATTGAACGTTTTGGATCGCTTGTCAAAATTCCTCTACTGAAACCTGAAAGGTTAGTAAATTTCTTTCTTCTGAACCCTCCCGCCAAATAATATGGTTGGCCTCTTCAGCTTGAAGTGATCGTATTGCTCATTACGGGTATAAGTGGCCTTTTTCCTTCCTCTTTCTTAGTTGGCTATGTTAGATTGGAGTTCGAACTTCCGTCATTATCCACCAAATTTTGAATTGTCTACCACAGTACCAGTTGGTCCTTAGGGATTTCTCAGTTATAAAGATAGTGTTAGTGTTGGACCCCCCATATCATATTTGTTGAAGACACAACCCAAGCAAATAAAAGTGTGCTCTCTCTAATAACTTAAACTTTTAATGAGATGGTCACATAATTCAACATAGTATTAGAGCAGATAGAGGGTCATGAGTTCGAGTCTCATCATCACCCGTTGTCAGGAAAGAATTTCCACGTGCTTTTAGCCCATGAAAAAGATCAGGCTCGCATGTGAAGGGGGGCTTGAAGACATAATTATGTAGATAAAAGTGTGCTCTCTCTAATAGCTTAAGTTTTTAGATGGGATGGTCACACCTTCAACAGTTAGATTGGAGTTGGTCGCAACAGACACGTGTAAATATGTATTAGTGTCCCACGTAGGAAAAATATCATAAATATCTGCATTTGACACCTATAAGTACATTTTCTTCAATTCATCAAGTCATAACTATATCTCGCCTTTCCTCTTATTTTACGCTATTGTACTTTTATATACTATTTGTCTCCTTATGTTTCTGTCTCCCTCACCCTTGGTTTTGGTATATATCTTGAGTTGAATAACAGTGAAGCTTGGACTGTTTCCTCATTTGGTTGCTATACTCTGCTAGACTAGTGGGAAACAGTAGTTTAGGATTTTTGGGTAATTTATGGTTAATTTTCTCTTGTTTAGCGCCCTGCTTAGTTTATGAAAATTAGATTTATGAGGCCCCTTACTAGATTATGTCCATTGGCAGTGACTACATTGTATCCAAGGACAAATACATCATGTGCAACTCTTCTTCTCTTGTTTACCGTGCAGCAATCCGCTTATGAAAATTAGATTTATGATGCTCCTTATTAGGTTTTGGCCATTGGCAACGACTAGATCATATCCAAGGACAAAATACACTCGTTAACTTAGGCAGGGCAGTTTTTATAGCAGTCTGAACACGTGTCTAAAATATAATATGGCACATTCTGTTGTTGTTCTTGTTAATGATTTTGATACGATTTACCCATTTTAATGAATACAAGGAGGTCCAAAGAGAAAATTATTGATGTCAACCAATGGGCCAAGGGTTGGTTATTCATTGTAATTTTTGGGTAAACAAGAGTTCTTTTAGGTTGATCAATGCTAGTAACAAATGAGACTGAATCTGGGTAAATGAACTTGGTACAAGTTTTGGTTAGCATGTAATTTGTTTTTCTTGTAAAAGTAATTAAATTAGGCTTAGAATCACTCCTCAATCCTGAATTTTGTCCCAAAGTCCCAAAGAACTCCTCCTTATGGCCTATGGATCTGTTGTGATGTCATCTCCTTTTGGCTCGAGCTCGAGATATTATAATCTGGGAATCGTAGTTTCTACTGTGCTCTCCACCACTTGTGATTCCAAATCAAGATTCAGCTTCTATGTCTTGCCCTGAAAGTGATGTTGCCTTTGCTATTGAAATCTACTGATCCTTTAATATATCCCTCCAAAGACCGCACCCAAGTGAAGTATGACATGTTTAGTTCTCCATCCCGCTTTCACAATTCTGCACTTCTACTATCACTTCACTTTGTAGAGTATAAGATTCTTACCTCTGAGCTTCCCCCCCCCCCCCCCCCCCCCCCCCCCCCACAACCACCCACACCCACACACTCATAAGAAATTCCTTTGGAGGGTTCTCAATTTACCCATGACAGTGATATGTGCATGAAGTAATACATGAAGTGTGTGGGGATACTCAATAATATACTCTTGTTAATGCTTCCTTCCCCTCAAGACAAGAATCTCTTCTGACAGTAGTATGTGCGTGAAGCAATGACATGAAGTCTGTGAGGAATAGGATTCTGTACAATGTACTCTCTTGTTAATGCTTCCTTCTCCTCAGGACAAGTGCATCTTCTACTATCTTGCTAGTCTCTTTTTATCTCCTTTAATCATCGTGTTCCATGTTGATTTGTCATTGTTAAAAGTGTCTAACGGTAAAACCGAGAAAAGCAATAGGGAGAGCATCAATCCTGGAATTGAGCGTTTATATCAGATTCTCAATATTGTCCACTTCACCCAACAATTATCTAATTTTCAGAGGTTGATTTTGAGGCTTCGACGATGTTGGAACCAAATGAAATCGTGTAAAAAAACTGATTAATGAGTGCATCACAGAGAACTTATGTGTTGTCTGCGAACACGAGATGTGAAACCTTCAGTGTACATTGTCCCTTGTAGTTTCAGAAAAGCCCCTCAAGTAACCATCTACCACAGGTCAATTCATCAATTTAGTCAACATTTTCATTAAGATGGAAGCCTAAGAGATGATACCCGTGACTCAATCCCTCGAGCTGCCAAAGGATCACATGGATTGTGATTCACTATGATTGGAAGTCTAATCATAGATATGAAAAACTTGATCCACTTCCACCACCTATCTTGAATTCCATCTTTAGCATTAAAAAGTTCAGAAACTTTAGTTCTCATGGTTTTATGTCTTATTAAGGTCCAGTTTACATACTTCGCTAGCTCTCCCTTTTTGGTTTCAGGAGTCGACTACTTCATTTTTCACCAAAGCCGCATCTCAATTTTTTCTTCCACAAGGGCATCTTGAAAGATAAAGTTGAAATTGATTTTATGAGAATTTGTATAGAAAAAAAGTTGGCAAAGGCAAAATTGGAGGAAAAGGGGAAGTGTAAATATTAGTAGGCTATATAACATTGAGTTTGATATTATAGTTGAATGTTCTCCATAATCTTTGTTGGTCCTTTTTTTCTGTTGGCACACAAGCGAGTTAACGCTTTTTCCATCACGATTTTCTCTTTGAGAATAAGAATACGTACTTATATGATTAGGCCGTACCTACGTGGGAGCATGCTGTAGCAAGAATTTAGAACAAGATGGTGTTGGTGTTATATCTTATGCTAGGGGAAGTGTACATAATGTTGCTGAACTTGAGAAAGTACTCATAATTTGCTCTGAATTTTTTATTTCAAATAAAAGATTTGAAAGATTAATTCCTCGTATTCCTTGACAAACAACAAACTAAAGCCGTTCAACACAGTGATGAACATCTGTAAAGTATCTAAACTGGTTTAAGAGCTAAATTAATAACCCCAAAATTGCATGTCTCCATCTATTAGCAAAGTCTTCTCCAATTTAGGACTAGGTTGTTCGATATTGAATATTTGTTTGATCATGAGTCTCATTTACTTGGAAGAAAATGAAATTTGTTTTTTAAAATTCCATTTTCATGCAAGATGGAAAGGAGGACAACAATTGTTGTTGTCTAAGACATGATGACACAAAGGTCCTGCATAGTGTCATCATATATTCTTGTTTGACACGTGTCTGATTGGCATCCAATTATCAAGTATGTAGCCAAATTGGTTGTATGTGCTTTCACCTGGTCACTAATTTTTCACTAACTAGAGTGAAGATATATCTAACTTAGTTAAGCATAAATTCTAACGCCTACATTATATAAAACAGCCTTCCATAATTTTGAAGGAGAATGCCAACTTTGAAGACGAACACCAATACTTGTAAACGTATTTTCTTCGTGACCAAAATAGGAAGGGGAAGAAAAAGAAGGAAAAAGAAAAGAAGAAAGTGGGTGTTGTCTATAAATCCAATTGTTTCATATAAAGTTGGAATTCTGAATACATGTATGCTAATCACAGCAAAGCTATTTGGTCCAAAATGTTCAACTCTATTAAGGATGTTAGACAACTTGAGGTTTCAGTGATATAACTGATTAATAGCAATGCAACCAACAACATGCCGCAGGTAGTAGTTGCACTGATAATATTCTACTATCATGTCAGATGACTTTTGGCCTTAATGTCGTTAAAGTCTGTGCTCTGTTGCAATTGTTGTGGGGGCAGTATTTGGTATATGACCTGTATAGTTTGGAAGTGTCTCGATTCTACGACATGTAGGTCTTCCCTAGTTCTATTTGCTTTACTTGCTATTGATGTTGTTTATGATCATATGAAGGTCTCCTCTTCCAGATTCTGTGAGGTCTATTATTGAGGAGGGAATCAGTCTGTACAAGCTTCATACAAACAAACATGGAAGGTCAGTGTTACATTCAGCATATGTAGTTAATGAGTTCCTCCAAACCCTCTCCCCTTTTTGCACTTGAGTTATAGTGTTCATGGTAAGAAGCAGCTTTATGCCTTCTGATATGTTGCACGACGTGGAGCTCTCTCTCTATTGCATCCTCAGCTAAAAAATTATTTTCAATGTAATAGTTTATGTTGAAGCAATTATGAATTGAATTTGAGGTTTCCACTTTCTCCAGAATGCTTTATCAGAAGTACGGATATTATGAGTTTCAAAAAAAAAAGTACAGATATTATGTGTGAATCTTTCTTCCATCTGGGAGGCTTCCAATCTCATAACTTTGTGATGATTGAGTTGTAGTATGACGCAAAGAGGTCGTGATAACTTAATGGTTAACTGTGAATACTTCTCGTTGGTGGAAAAGATTAGAAGATTACTACACCTTAAAACAGTAATTCTCCACCCTTAGGGCTTTGGTCTAGTGGTAAGAGCACAACATGTGATACGTGGTAAGGGGCACGTCACAGGTTCAAACTGTGTCGCAGGAAAAGGCATGGTAATTAAGTGGAGGAGGGTAGAGGGACTGGCCCATTATCCACCAAGTTCCGAACCGTGCACCGCTAGCCCTAGGGGATTTCTCAGTTTGTTTTAAAAAAAACAGAAATTTTGCAGTTAAAGTAATGGTATGTCATCCTTAGTTTCCTCTTTTCTTTGGTTCAAGAATTTTCTAGTCCTTTCATCGGCTGAATATGGTCTTACCCTTCTATTTTGTTGTTTATATTTTAATTACTGTTTTGGTGCAAACTTTTTTGCTGGATTGAATGGTTCAAGGTAGCTCAGATTCCCTCTCAAAAAAAATGTAGCTCAGATTTGGGGTTGATCAGTGTAAAGAAATTTAGGGCTGAAGGGGGGTTCTATAATTTTTAATGGCATTTGGAACTTTCCAGCATATAGTTGGGGAAAAGATGGATCTGAGGGGGCTTTTATAGGCTGGTAAAGCAATAATGAAAATCTGATAGTCATTGATTTCCAGTGTCTTGACTCTACTGCATAAATTTCTGAGCATGATCTGGAGCTATGAAGCTCCTTTATACTCTTGAATATATAATTCTGCTCTTGTTGTGTTGCTTTGCCTAATAGTAACTTTGTATATCCACATATATGTACTGTACAAAATTAACTGCAATACGAATATGAAAACCTGCATTTTTTCTTCACGTTTTAATAGGGTTCCAAACAACTTATATGCTTTTTCTTTTGGGGTTGAGATATCTTTTCTCAACCATGTACAATAGAAGAACAGATCTCCACCAACCAGCGGTTGGGGTGGGGTGGGGTGGGGGGGTATGACCTGTTTTTTTCTAGCAAAATCATGTCATTTTTCTAGTTATACTTGGTATTTTTGGAGGACATGAAAGTCTGATGTTTGGTTACACGTTGACAAAGTTCTTTTTTTGTGTATTTGAGTGATATGCTCATGAAAAAAGGCTAAGGTCACCGTCCTATGTATATAAGTTTTCACTCCATTAAAAATGTTTTGAGGTAGTCGTGTTTTCAATTGATTGATTAATTGTGGCTGATGAACTTCTTTTCTTGTGTGTGATTTTGTCCATTCAATCTGGTAGATTGGAGTCTACAAAAGGGACATATGTAAAAGAGTGGGTTAAATGGGAGAAGCAATTGAGGGATATTCTACTTGGAAATGCAGACTATCTCAATTCAATACAGGTAAGTTTGTGCAGTTTAGCGCAGTCCTTTTAGATCTCTCAAGGCATGTAATATCTGATCTTACTTTCCAATGGAAATACAATTTAAATTGCTGTAACGTTATTCAAGCCTTTTACTTCAAATGCTACCCATGACACGTAGCGGCACTACATCCGTACTTTATTTGAGTTGTCATACCTGTGTAGGAATTGTATGTTTAAGACTTGAGTAGTCCACACGGGTTCTTCAAATACACTAAATATCAGCAATAAATTTTGGCGCGCCCATAGTAGATACTTATGCACACCCCTATAGGATATATATACACACACACACATGCACACACACTCGTAAACGGGTCCATGTAACATATCCAATGACCAAGCACAGAAGCTTTTTTACCTGCGCTCTTTGCATAAATGGGCTTTTTCACTATGTATCTTTGACATGGGAAGGGTGCAGGGGGGGTGGGGGTGGGGGAGTGGCTTCAAGTAGGAAGTCATGTCTGTAGAAAAAGAATGAATTACTTTTCCTTAAATGAGCTGGTATGCCAAAGAAGATCACAAGTGTTAGCAACGCCTTTCTAGTTGGAGGGGTATGTTGGATGGTTCAGTATTCCACGATCAGCAACCCCCCGGGGACCCCCTGGCTCAGTGTGAACGGGGAAGAGTAGTGACAGCTCTAAAGAAATTTACCACATTGTGGTAGGAGAGCTTTGGAGTGATTCTGCAAAGTTTTATTACAGGTTCCATTTGAATTTGCTGTTAAAGAAGTCTTTGAACAACTGAAAGCTATTGCGAGGGGCGAATATGCAGCACCTTCTTCTGAGAAGAGGAAGCTAGGATCTATTGTGTTTGCCGCTATCAGCCTGCCAGTTCCAGAAATTCTGGGTCTTCTGAATGATGTAAGTGAATTTGCAAATTTATTATTATGGATTCCCGATGGCTGGAGATTTTATGTCTTGATGGTTGTAGTTAGTGGTCTATGTTCTTATCGTACTTGTTAGTTTGTGCACAAAACATATAATTCCTTGTGGCTGGTTCTTGGCAGGTATAAGAGACTGATAGTAATTCTTGTTTATTTATTTGCTGCATTCTTTTTCTTTCAATTAACAATAAAAAAAAATATATTCTGCTTTCGCTCTTTTGTCCTTCCAATCTTTAATGATTTCCTATCATCTGAAATTTCTGCATTTCGTTTGAAAATCCTTCGGGTGAACAGTGAAAAGACTGAGGAGAGGCATTTCTAGTTTTACATAAAGGGACTCAACTATGTTATCTCATGCTTCTCATTATTTTGTGGACAGCTAGCCCAGAAAGATCCGAAGGTTGGTGATTTTTTGAAGGACAAAAGCATGGAGAGCTGCATTCAGAAGGCCCACTTGACCCTGGCTCACAAGAGAAGTCACGGTGTCACTGCAGTTGCCAATTACGGTTCCTTTCTTCACCAAAAGGTGCCAGTAGACGTGGGTGCTTTGTTGTTCTCCGATAAATTGGCTGCACTAGAAGCTGAGCCTGGCTCTGTTGAAGGTGAAAAGGTCAATTCTAAAAACCAATGGCCCCATGTCACATTATGGACTGGGCAAGGAGTTACAGCCAAAGATGCCAATACACTACCACAGTTGCTTTCCCAAGGGAAGGCTACTCGCGTTGATATAAATCCACCAGTCACTATAACTGGCACTCTCGAATTCTTTTGAACTCTACTTGTAATTCCTCGTCTTGTGTGGATTTACATAATGTGAACCCTACATGGGTTCTGAGTGAATATCTTGTAGTGATGATTCTCCTGAGTTGTAGGAACAATTTTGTAGGATCGTGCGCTTTGTCTGGAAAGCAGTCTTGCAGGGTAGAACTAGATCTATAGAGAAAATGTAAAGATATTTAGGCAATAAAGGTCTTTAGCCCTGGGTATTTTGAAATCCCAAGTAGCATTTCTTGAATAAAACCTTTTTGTACCCACGTTTGATATACTAGTGTCATTCCGGATGTGTTTTTGCATTTATTCTGCAACAGCTATGCTTGAATTTGAAGGAAGATGAAATTGGAGACGGAAGGATGTATGCAGACTTTACCCCTATCTTTGTGGGGTAAAGCTGCAGAGAGGTGGTTTTCGATAGATCCTCGGCTCGACAGTAAAGAAAAGAATTCAAAGCATGGTAGCAAGAGAATATGACAGCAAAGTAGTAAGATACAAATCAAATAAAGCAACAGATAATAATAGACAGAAGAAAAAGAAAAAAAGTGCGACAACACTTGGCTATCTACTAACCTTCTAACGTCGTCCTTGACCTCCACACCTTCCTATCTATCTAGTGTCATGTCCTCAGTAAGTTGGAGTTGTGTCATGTCTTGCCTAACTGCCAACCCTTAGTTCTTCGGCCTACTTTTACCTTTTCCTCTTCTGACTCATGTTACAACCAACCTCTCACACCGTCTTACTGGCGCATGTAGCCACATTCTCTTCACATGCTCGAACCATTTTAGTCTTGCTTTCCTCATCTTGTCCATCACGAGGGCTACTTCCACCTACCTCGTATAACTTCGTTCCTAATCATATCTCTCCTAGTGTGTCCACACATCCATCTTAGCATCCTCGTCTCCGCTACATTTGTCTTTGAATGTGGACGTTCTTGACTAGCCAACACTCTGTCCCATACAATAAGGTTGATTTAACCACCATTTTGTAGAATTTACTTTTAAGCCTTGGCGACACATTCTTATCGCACAGTATCCCGAATGTGAGCCTCCATCTCATCACCCTACTCCAATACGATGTGCGACATCATCATCAATTTCCCCGTCTCCTTGGGCAGTCTAAGTTGTTCCATTGAAATTGTATTTCCAGATTCACATGTTTGCGCTGTGATAGGACAAGTAGCAAAATTCCTAGTAGTAATAAGATCACCAAATTCTCCCCGCCATCTATTGAGACATGCTCAAATCTGTTTAATTACTTTTGTGGTGTGAGGTGGTGTCCAACAACATATCGAGTGTAGTCTCAGAAAGTGGGGTCTGGGGTGGGTAGAGTAGAGTGTACTCATACCTTACCTTTACTTCAGAGGTAGAGAGGTTTCTGATAGATCCCGTGAACGACGGTACTAATCTGAACAAAATTCTGTGTGAATCTGCACATTTAAAGATTGATGCCAGTAGTACTAATTAGTGTTCAAACGCTTTTGGGAGAAACTTGGTAGTCCAGACATGACCGATTAATGTAAAGCACAACAATGCATTTCTGCAGAATTTCTGTTTACATAAAGAAGAGTAACCAAACAACCAAAACCACTATAAATAGAACTATCATTTGTGTACAACAAAACAATAACTAAGCAATGGGAAATTCATTTGTGATATTTCAATCACGAGACTGGGCTCCAACTACCGATCCAATTGGACATCATCTCCACATTTTTGCTAATATCCTCAACAGAATCACTTCTTAGTGCAACAACTATATCCTCTGGATAACTCTCCTTTGCTTCCTCCAGCAAAATTTGAAATATTTCGCATTCGATATTATTGGTGAGCTTTTGACCTGTGTAACCCCTGGTACAATCAAGCAAGTCAAAGACAGATTTGTGTGAGCAACACAAAAGAGGAATATATGATGTCAATTGATAGTGTACCTTCTACTTAATCTATCGTACAAGACAGTATTGTCGGTTTGAAGAACCACCACCCTGTCGAACCAACGTTCAGGAAAGAAATCGCAACCATGATGATCAACAATGTTTCCACCAGCTTCCATCATGTCCTCAAGCTCATCACATACCTACAGCAGCCACATCATGAAACTTGTAACAGCACAATTTCTTCTTCGTAACAACAACATACCCAGTGTAATCCCACAAAGTGGGATCTGGGAAGGGTAGAGTGTACACAGACCTTACCCCTACCTCATAGGTAGAGAGGCTATTTCTTCATCGTTAATTGTAGGAAATACAAGGTCAGTCTTTTTCAGAACTGGCAAATAGCTTTTATTGTGTTATTACAGAATAAATTTAAAACCTAAAGCCATAAAAACACAGATGAGAAGTGCAATTTCAGTATCTCTGCAACAGTGACAATACCAGTTAACCACATTGGAGCAATACGAACGTAAATTATTTGCATAACACCAATTAATGCACAATTTCTGTCGAGCAGATAAATCGTAATTGGCAAAGAGCGTTCATTTGATTTCCTATCAGTTGAATAGGATATGGTGGGGTGCTTAGATTGAAAGATCAAAGCTGGTGTAATTGGTAACTATATTCTGAAAGTGCTAACGAGTGTGAGGCAAATAGGGAAGAACATCCGGAGGGTAGATGCTGCAAAAGCTCAAACTGCACCAGTAACACAGAAAAATTCTCTGTTTTCTGTGACAGAAAATCTGATGTACCTCATCCTTGCTTCTTTATTTTGTTTTGACAAGTAAACGTGTTAATACAGAAAGCAGGCATATGGGCTGCAAACCATGTAGGAAAGTTGTACGCAAAAAAGCATGTATTACCAAAGAAGCCGAGAACTTTATACCAATGCACTACTGTCCCGACAAAAGTTCTCATTTGTTATTGCTAATCTTAAATTACCATAGTTTATCCCACATTCAGCCATCTCATCTCCTTCCTTATTTTGTCAGAGGGTTTTTGCACTTCCCTTTTTCTCTGTCACTTCCCTCCAACCAGTTATATGTTATTGATGTTTAGGAAAATTACCAAATACCATTACAGCATTAAATCACCAGAAGGAAGGCAATGAAGAAGAAACGGCTACCATAACTTTAATTGGACCATCTTATCCAAAGGGATAATGACTTATACTCCATTAATAAAATTTTATTACTTTGAAACTAATTATAGGTTAAATGAAAGTCAAATTAACAACACCATCTCAGTTTTTAAACCAATTGGACACAGTGAATCAAGTTCTCTAAAACTGCTCATGAATCAAGAGAGTTCATATAGATTTGCAACTTCTAACATTATAAACAATCAAGAGCAGTTTAAGAACCTCATTAGATATTCCAAGAAACTATTCATCATTTTCCCTATTCAATCCTATTCACCACAACAAAAATGTATAATGACCATTTTTTGAGGTCATTATGAGAGCACCTTTACGGTTTGGAACCACAAGTAACTCAAAACTTGACAACAATAATGACTATACTAGAGTGTTTTTTTTACTTTTTATACTTAAATATAATTCTCTAAATCAATTAAAAAAGATTCTTAATAAACATCAAACCTAAGTGAACCAAAACAACTATGCCTTAATCCCGACTAGCCACTATGAATCTGTCATTCCATTTTGTTATGTTAAAAAATATGAAGTTACAGTCTCTTGAGACAACTTGATGTGATTTGAAGTAAACCTTCTCTCGAAAAGTGATTTTAAGTGTACCTCACCCACTAAATAACTCATACGCTTTAAACCCGTTACATTTAGAGGTCTATATATAGGACATGGTCAAACCATCTCAGATAACCTTTCTCATTTTATCTTTTATGTATGAGCTACTTGTATTGTTGAAGAGGAGCCTTGGCGTAAAGTTGCTACCATGTGACCAAGATGTCAGGGGTTCAAGCCGTGTAAACAACGTCTTCGTGCAAAAAAT
Organism: Jaltomata sinuosa; assembly: GCA_003996215.1. Taxonomy (NCBI): domain Eukaryota; kingdom Viridiplantae; phylum Streptophyta; class Magnoliopsida; order Solanales; family Solanaceae; genus Jaltomata; species Jaltomata sinuosa. Next base: position 825,195 of record QJPP01007241.1, read on the forward strand.
GAGGGATAAGACTACTTACAATAGACTCTTATGGTCTAGCCTTTACCTCTGTCCCAATTTATGGGGAGAATTTCGAGAATCAAACTATTTAATTATGACCGTGAATTCAGGCATGAAAACTATAAATTTTAAAACTACGTAAAACGTACTATAAATCACAATAAATGACAGTTCAAAATATTTATAAGATATATGAAAAAACTACAATCAAAGAAACACTCATTTGAATCTCGAAATTCAAAAAGTGCCACATATATTAGGCAACTTGAACAACAACAATTCTCTCAATTGTCACTCTATAAGAATGAAAAGAAATTGAAAAGACAAAAATATGAACTGCTGATTATTTGACATTATAATAAAAAATAAATTAAAAAAAAAAAAACGGAACTTTAAATCTAGGGTTTAGTATTTTTCAATGTTATAAAAGGCTTACAAGGTCTTCATTGATGATGTAACAGTCCAAAGTATCGTCCCATCCGTCGTGCAACTTCTTCTCTTTAACAACTTCGCCGACGTTGATATGCCGGAGCTGCGTCGCCTCCGCCAGTGCAGTCGACGTCGTCGTTTTGCCGGTGCCCGGAGTTCCGGTAATCAGTATGTTAGGTCTTCTCCTGCCACTGCTATTGTGCGCCATGGGTGTAATTAGTGTGTTTACAGAAAATAGTGAAAAAATCAGTAGACAGAATATATACTGTACTTATTTGCTGCTCACATTTAATAGATAAATGGATTTTGATTAATATTAGTAAAAACATATTTTCTTAAATTATAAATTTAAAAAATGTATTTATAATATAAATAATTGATAGTTCAAAATTTATTATAAAATACATATTTATTTTTATATTATTTGCATTGAAATATATTTATATTATAAATTTTAAAAATGTATTTATAATATAAATAATTGATAGTTCAAAATTTATTATAAAATACATATTTATTTTTATATTATCTGCATTGAAATATATTTATAAAATTATTATATTACAATTTTTATTTTTATTATTATTATTATTATTAGTGAAAACAACTTTATATTCTGTTATCTAGGCTCTGATACCAGTGAGCAGGACCAGTGACTGGGCGGTAGTCCGCCAGTGAGCAGGATCAGTGACCGGGCGGTAGTCCGCCATAGTCAAGAATCTAGCAAGAGTCAAGCATCCTTAAATTTATTTATAAGAATTAAGATATATATACAAATTGATCTATGATTTGATGACTGAGAAAAGATAAGATATAATGATGTGTGAAATGTTGATTGATTATAGGAAAAGATACATGATATGTTCAAACTATAGTAGATAAACTGTGTAAGGGATGAATGGGTCCCATTTGCTACTGTAGAAAGATTCCTTATGTTTTATATTTTCCTATAAATAAGGGAGTCCTTCGTTTGTAGATAGCAAGGGTTTTCAGAACCATCTCTAGTTTTCTCTCTCTACTCTCCCCTCTCTCTAGTATTGTAAAGTTTGCCGGAGACCAACCGGAATAAATAGAAGAAAGTGTTCAAGGTAATTACTTTGTCTTTATTACTTTTTATTTTCGAGCAACGCCGTGACTATGTCCGGCTAAACTCAGTTGTGTCTATGTCGAATAACTAACTTCGCTTTTATATTTACCATGAAAGATCTAGACTTTATCTAGATATAAACAAATTGCTATATGATTTCTTGACTTGGTTCCGAGATGGTGGCACAGTTAGATCCGATACTACTGTTATTAGCTTTGTCTTATTGACTCCGTCTAGCCAGCCGCGGTCTCAAGCCCTTTAAAAAGAGAAAAAAGGCGTCTTTACCCGGTTAGAACTGCTAGACATATGGGTTTAATAACAGTGTGTACTGGATCTTCACAGACCCCTTGCCTGGGTAAAAAGCTTCAATAGCTTTCATACAGTCATCAAATCATAGATCAATTTGCATATATCTTGATTCTTATAAATAAATTTAAGGATGCTTGACTCTTGCTAGATCCTTGACTATGGCGGACTATCGCCCGATCACTGGTCCTGCTCACTGGTGGACTACCGCCCGGTCACTGGTCTTGCTCACTGGTGGACTACCGCCCGGTCACTGGTCCTGCTCACTGCAACTGAGTAATCTCTTGCTCTAAATTCGTCTAAACAGACTATTCATTTGTTAAACAAACATGATATTGATTTATATAAACATCGTTATAACTATCTGCATATTGGTATGGTTCAAATTGCCTTTAAACCTTTGACCCTTAAAGGGTTACCTGGAACTTTTTTAGCTGCTCTTAGAGATGCTAGGAATTTAAATTTTCGTCAATCTCTAATGGGTCCGATTGAATTCACCGTGGCCTATGGCCCAATATATTTCAATACTCAGCCCAATTTGCAGTTATCACTTTCTGATGCAAATATCATAGATGCTTTAACTTTGAATGTTAAAACGCATGGTTATAATTACGTGCCTGGTTCAGAACTGATATGTTTATCTTATAGAATTTATTTTAAGTTACTATCGACTTTAAATCCAAGATGTAAGTTATATGATACATCTGATCAAACTATATTGGTGGAAACCAATTTTGCAAGGTCCAAGGTCACCACTAGGAGACCTATTAAATGGGAAGAAATTGATTTCCCAACCACATGGACTCTAAATTCGGTTATATCCCCAAGTCAAGTAACTGATACAGTTACAAACTCCGGCTATTCCCATATTTTTCAAAATCCTGATGGAAGGATATGTATTCAATTTTCTGATAATAGTTATACCTCCCATAGGCAGTCATTTTCTAATAATTTTATGCCTACAGTAAATTCTATTTATAATAGACGTTCCTTATCTAGTAATAAATTATTACCTGATTTGCATCATATTTCTCCAATCGAACCTATTTACGGTCCAGCTCAAAATCGGGCCGCTTCTTTACACACATTATCTTATATTGCCTCTAATAAAAAGGTTGAAATAAAGATTGATCCTCAGTTAAATGTGGTGAGAACTAAAGATAATTCCTCGGATGTTTCTGATAAAGATATCCCCTCTGTGTCCGAAATGGACTTTAATCCAAATGATATTTGATGATGGATGTACACCAGATAGATTTTAGTCCAGGTTCACTGGCAAGAAAATACATCCAAAATGAATTTTCAAATGACAAGTGAAACCGGTTTAAAACTTGGTTTTTTGACACTTATAGTGAAAACGATCTCAATAATATTTGTCAAGAATTTTATGAAAATTGTGCTTTACATAATCATATTATGTTTTTTGTTCCTTGGTTCATAACTACTTATTTGGCTTTGTTCATCAATGTTCTTGAACGTTCGTACAAAGATGTAAAGGGTGATATTGTAAAAACTGTTTATCCCCCGTAGTCATCGTTTATTTTACCTAATAATGTAGGTATCACTTTTACGGCGTTTCAAAAATTTGTTGAAGATGATGTGGCAGCTATTAGTATAAATGAGATTAATAATCTCATCGCTCAAAATAATTATTTAGGACTTTATGTTAAAGTCTTAGGAGAGCATATTAGTTCTCTTGATAAAAAATTAGACGAATTGACGGCTTTGGTGATTCAGATAAAAACTGACATCAAGGATTCTAATCCTGCTTCTATATCAACTTAGCTTTCTGAGCTCCCTACTCATGTCCAGAGACCCCCTGAAATTCAGGGCTTTGTTTTCAAACCTCTTCAAGAGTTAGAAGAGCTTCTTGATAAAAAGTTCTCTGAATTAGGGGCTAATCCTATCGATTTATCCGAAGGTTTTGCAACTGATATAGAAAACACTTTTGATTTAAAAAATCAAATTGATCTTGAAGTTAATAAACTTCGCGGCTATCCTAAGAAAAATAGTGGTAATACCAACTTCGCTCATAAACCTAGTATGCAAACGTATTATTATTCTAGACCAACCCCTCAAGATGTATTGATTGAAAAACGGGATTGGAACCAGACTAATACCTCTTATAGTGGTAATGAGATCTATAAATGGAACTTAGATGGCTTGACTGATAGACAGCTTACTATTCTCGTTCATAGAATGCTTATGTATTCGACTATCTGTAAGAGTACAAAAAATACAGACAGAAATATTTGCAAAATGATTATTGCAGGTTTTACTGGTCAATTAAGAGGCTGGTGGGATAATTATATGAGTGTTGAAGCCAAGGCTGCGATTATAAATGCAGTTGCCGACAATGAAGGTGTTGACAACCTAGGAATGACCTTAACCAGAAATAGAGAGGACGCAGTTTATACACTAGTCTTGACCATTCTAGAACATTTTAATGGTAGATTTACCAATCAATATGAAACTGTCCGTTCCCTATTGAATGGTCTACGATGTAGACATTTAGGAGAATTTAGATGGTACAAAGATACTTATTTGAGTCGAGTAATGGAATTACCCGAGAACAGTCTTGAGTACTGGAAAGCTAGGTTTACAGACGGCTTACCACCTTTATTTGCAGAAAGAGTTAAAAAGTCTCTAAGGAATCCGCAAGGGACTATCCCTTATGGCACTTACACCTATGGAAAACTTATAGGAGCTTGCACTCAAGAAGGTATCAACTTGTGCAACGAATTGAAACTATCTAGACAGCTTAAGATTGATAAGCTTAGAGAAAAATCCCAATTAGGAGATTTTTGTACTCAGTTTGATTTACCTAATACCACTGCTAATAAGCACAAAAAGGCTAGAGATTTAGATCAGAATAGTCATTATAGAAAAAAGAGATCTAAACGAAGGTCTAGAGAAGAAAGAGAAGAGCGAAAAGCTCATCGTAAGTCTCATAGATTTACAAAAAACAGGTCTAGGCGTGAACTCGCAAAGATCAAGTGCTATAAGTGCGGAAAAATTGGTCACATAGCACCCAATTGTAAGCTTGAAAAACTCAAAACTTTAGAACTGGATAAAGATATTCATTATAAGATTTATAGCTTTTTATACACTTCAGGTTCTGAGTCAGATTATGATTCTGATTCTAGTTCACAGAAAGAAGAAGATCAACCTGAATCACCTGGAAATAACCAGACAGCCACAACTGAAGCTTGCAAATGCCATGGCGATATTTGTCATTGCGAAAATGACGAGTTTTATAAACTTCAATCGCAATTCGAAGATACGAATTTACTTACCATTACTTCTGATAATGTGGTAAAATTACTAAAGGAAGTAACTGATAATAATCTTCGTGAAAAAATCATTCAATTAGCAGCTAATAACAAAGCTAGTTCCTCAAATTCTTTTGGATCAAAAAATGATTTTGAGCTAGATTATTCTGCTCCTTATTCTTTGTCTGAAGTTTATAATAGACTAGCAAGACAACCCGTTGTTATACGAGATACTTCTTTTGATGATTTAAAAGGAGAGGTTGAAAATTTGAAAAAGGAGATTAAGGCGCTTAAACAAAATCAGATTATATGTGATCATCGCCTTTCTCAAATTGAAAAAACTGATAGCAAAGGTAAAGGTATTGTCGAAGATAATACTTTAACCAAACCTATTACTATTGATAATAGGCAAAACATGTTTTTGGGAATGATGCAAATTGTTACTGCGCACAAATGATTTGTTAAATACACCATATTAATTGATAATACTTTTTCTATAACAGAGATAGCTATGATTGATAGCGGGGCCGATGTAAGTTGTATTCAAGAAGGCCTTGCACTGACCAAATATTTTGAAAAAATAACTCATATGGTCAGATTTGCTTTGGGCCATGCTCTTGATATAAAATACAAATTACCTAACACACGTATTTGTCAAAATAAAGTATGTATTCCTCACTTCTTTTTCTTAGTGAAAAATCAGTTATACCCCCTATTATACTTGGAACTCCTTTCATAAATGCTATCTATCTTTTCACTAGCATAACGGCTGAGGGCTTTTCTGCTACTTACAAAGGACAAAACATCAGTTATACTTTTGTCACTGATCCTGTTTCTCGTGATATAAACGCCTTGATTAATATGAAACAAAGGCATATTGATTCCTTGCAATTCGAATTGTTTAGCTTAAATATATTCGATACTTTGAAATCAGCCAAAATACAAGAAAAAATAAAGTTGATTTCTGAGCAGATGGCCATTGATATTTGCGCCGATCATCCTAGTGCCTTTTGGAATAGAAAAAAGCATATTGTGACTCTTACATATGAAGAAGGCTTCTCTGAGGATAATATTCCTACTAAATCTCGTCCTTGCCAAATGAACGCCGAATTGGTTGAATTCTGCAAAAAGGAAATAGATATGTTATTACAAAAAGGTTTGATAAAACCTTCCAAATCCCCTTGGTCTTGCACTGCCTTTTATGTTAATAATGCAGCAGAGAAAGAACGTGGTGTACCCAGGTTAGTAATAAATTACAAACCTTTAAACAAGTATCTTAAATGGATTCGATACCCTATTCCTAATAAAAGGGATTTACTTTCAAGATTATATGATGCTAACATCTTTTCAAAATTTGATTTAAAGTCAGGATATTGGCAGATTCAAATCTTCAAAGAGCATTCTTATAGAACAACTTTCAACGTTCCATTTGGACAATATGAGTGGAACGTTATGCCTTTCGGTTATTTTTATATTATCTGCATTGCAATATATTTATAAAATTATTATATTACAATTTTTTTTTATTATTATTATTATTATTATTATTAATGAAATTAACTTTATATTCTGTTTATTTATTTTATTATAAAGTATGATTAGCTTATATATTTAATCACTATTTTTTACTTTTCCTTTTTCGTAGGCGTTTGGCCATGAGAATTTTTCACTTTTTTCCGAAAAATTATTTCACTTTTTCCGGAAATAGTGTTTGGCCATAAAAATTCCAAATACAACTTCGGAGTTGTATTTTAAAAAAGTGAAAACACTTTGGGTGTTTTCACTTTTTTCCGACTCACTTTTTTCACTTTTAATTTTTTTTTTTGAAAAAATCCTAAATTTTTTATTTTCATAAAATAACCACATTTAAATTATATTTCATTATTAAGTCATATTTTATATTTTTTTAAAATATATATTTAAGATCTAGATAATTATTGCAAAAGTTATGGCCAAACACAACTCCAACTTTGAAAATTCCAAAAAAGTGAATTTTTTTTGATTCTCATGGCCAAACGGCACCGAATTCATATTCCATTGTGAATTTCAAAAGGTATTTTTATTGTATTAATTAAATGTATTTAAAAGCTAATATATTATTAAAAAATCTATAATTAATTGTATCGTACCTACAGAGGATTAAACTATCTAAAGCATATACTTATTTTAAAACTAATTAAAATTAAATTAAATATTTTCAAGTTTAATGAAAAAATTTATAATAATAGTTTGTTTCGTAGATTTCAGTCTCTTCGTAACAATATACCGCTTGAATTAATGAAGATTTTCCATCCATTTTTTTTGGCAAAAGGGTATTTAATAGCCTTCTCTCGAAGGCAGTTTATAAGGGATTGCGTAGTTCACATACCAAGTTATCTCGAGTTATAGTTTTGGAATTATATTTTTTGGACTAATTTATTTGACCTTTTAGGTGGGATAAAGTAACACTAGGGTGTGTTCGGTTTGAAGGAAGATGTTTTCTTGAAAAATATTTTCTAAAAAAATAAGCGAATTTCTTACTTATCTTTTTATGTTCGATAGATAAGTAAAAAATATTATCCTAAAACCATTTGTATACAATTTAGACAAATACTATAGGGGCTGGGGATGAGGAGGTAGGGACATGGGTGGAGTACATGTTATTGATGGGTGTCGACCGACACCTCTTCGTCGAAAAATTACATTATATAGCTAGGTGAAAATATTTTTTTATGTATATATATATTACATATTGACACCTCTTGGCTTTTTCGTGAATTTACTTTTTTATATTGTGACACCTCTTAGTGAAAATTCTGACTCCGCCACTGAATAGAGATGATGGGGATGAGAGCTATGACGGGTAGGGGTAAAAATGAGATATGTTGGAGGGTGGAGAGGACATCATAATCAATATGGAATATTACTAGTGGAATTTGTTTTTCCTACTTTTAGTCGGGAAGTTATTTTCCTTATTTTTAAGGAACTTGTTTTCTTAAAGAAAACGTTTTTCAAAATATTTGATCAACGGAGAACATGAAAAAATTGAAAAATACTGAACCCTAGTTTGATGAAATATTTCAAAATTAAATTTATACTTTATTTACGGCAACACATATAATATTATATATCAAATGTATAATTATTGTTGCAAAAAGAAAATTGATCATGTCGATGTGAATTAGGAATATGACTACGTGAATATAGGCTGTATTCGATATGAAGGAGAATATTTTTCAGAAAATATTTTATAATTTTTTTTTTATGTTTGATAGATCAAATATTTTTTTAGAAAAATAAATTTCTTAGAAATAAGAAAAAATGACTTTCCTAATAAAAATAACAAAAATAAATAGTAATATTTTATATTAATTGTGTCCCCCTACCTTTAACATACCTCATATTCACACCCACCCCAATAACCCTCATCCCCGCTACTCAACACCCCTACCTCCCCACCGCACCTCCCATAATATCCTCTCATAACATTTACCTAAATTATATAGAAATATTTTTAGAATGATATTTTTTGTTTACCTATGGGTTAAAAAAATAAATAAATAAAAAACACGCTTATTTTCCTAAAAAAATATTTTCCTTCGTACCCGTAATGTGTATTGTGTTGGTCCGTATATACTACTACTTATGTAGTCATCACCCTTTCCCGTGGCGGGAAAAGAAACCAAAACAACAGCAAATCAACTTATTAAGAAACAATCATATATCAAGGTTATTAGTAATTTTGGTTGTTAATAAGTAGTAATGTTACTTATATATAGAGGTATAAGTTTGCTCGCACCTCTACTAATTTGCCTCCGATGTCTCAAGAATCTCAGCCAGATGAGTCTGTTTTTTATTCGAGTTACGGAACTGGTGTTGATTCTGGTGATATGCTACGGAATTGAAGTTTTAGAAGCTTTGCCAAATTTGAGATTTTCTCTTCAAAAGAGGTAAGTTTGGTTGTTAAAAAGTAGTAATATTTCATCTGTTGTCTATTATGTTTCAGTTATCGCATTATTTTGGAGATTTAGACGTCGTATGAGAATTCTGTTAGTTCCGTTAACTCCAGAATACCATTTTTGGACTTTATTTGAAAGGTATGTTAAGGCTTCCTTTTTGCTTTCTAGCATGACCCTGAAGGCTCAAGCTTGTTATAGTCTGTCTAACATCGTTATTCGACTTATTTTTGATAGATTGGGTACGTTCTGAAGCTATTCGGAAAGCAAAGGCTCGTGTTGATCAAGTAGAGACCGTTGTTAGTGTTCTTTTTTCTATATACTGCTTTCCTTATTAATTGACATGTTTTCTTTTCATAACTATTTTGATTTGCTGCACTTGAACCGAGTGCCCTTTGAAAACAACCTCTCTGCCTCCATATCTACACTCAAATCCGTGATATTAAAGATGACGGACTTACCACTCCATCACAATCGACTAATGTTAGTTCCTATTGTTAGAGTGGGTGAAAGTCCTATATTGGTTGGGGAATGGACTAGTGGTCTGTTTATATGGACTTGGTCAATTCTTCCCTCATGAGCTAGCTTTTGGGGTTGAGTTAGGTCCAGGTGCCATATCTTTACATGGTATCAGAGCGGGGTCCATTCCCGTTTGGGCTCCCGGTGCACGCTCCAGTTGGGCCTTGTGTGTGAAGGGGGTGTTAGAGTGGGTGAAAGTCCCACATTGGTTGGGGAATGGACCGGTGATCTGCTTATATGAATTTGGACAATCCTCCCCTCACGAGCGTAATTTCACTTAATTTATAAAAATATGTCCCACTATGAATTCTCAATAAGTGCAGGCCATAATCATCATGAGCATCACCTATCCAATAATCAAATCCTACTTTCTCAGAATTATATTACTCATTTCCCTTTATATAATGGTGGTGTCCACCAATAAATTATTATTATTGAATGGAATTTGATAGTCAAGTCAAGAAAAGTTTAGTCATTCTCCAAAATAGGTTGTTAAAAACTTGAACAGGGAAAAATGATAAGATGACAAAATGAGTCTATTGAATTTTTGAAGGTTTATGTTAAATTGAACCATTGGAAATTATTAGGATTGATTTTTAGAAGGTTGTATATCAAATTCTAAGTCATTTGAATTGATTTGGACTAATTCTGAAGCAAATACATATCGGAAACACATGATGAAATTTTTACATAACAAGTTCTGGTAATCCGTCAAGATTTGTGGTTGTAATTCTGGCAGTCCGTTAGAATTTGACCACAAATACTAGTGGCCCATCAGGATTTGTGACAAGACTAGTTTTATCACCGATTTGAAAATGTTCATGATTGTTGCCAAGATTCTAGTGATTCGTCAAGAATTGACCAGAATGATCATTGTGAATAGACAAGTTTTGCCCGTCAATTTGAATCTTGGCGATTCTTTAGGCTGCGTTAACCTGACCGCGAAATTATCATTGCAAAACTTTTCTTAACGAGTTCAAAATTTAAACAACACACTGAAATATCTTATTTGTGAAAATCACCCTAATACTGAATTCTATTCAAGCACACACCTTTAGGTCCTACCATATTGTTTGCATACTTAACACTTTATAAAAAAATGAAATCTTTTTGAAAAGAGAAAAAGATGGTTTCCCTGTTTTTTCTTTGACCAATAAACATAGTAGTTATTGGTATAGCAATTGCAAATCAAGCACACAGTCAGTATACTCCCACCATTTTGTTTGCATATTGCTCTACCATTCAACAGGTAAATTCAATCTCTTAATTACTAGTAAAAATAGACAACCGTATTGTCCATTTTGTGATTCTTTGTTTTGTTTTGCAGGTTTCAGAAATGGATATTGGCTTAGCAGTTGGCGGTGCATTTCTCTCTTCAGCTTTAAATGTTCTCTTTGATAGGCTTGCTCCTCAGGGTGAGCTGCTAAAGATGTTTCACAGGGACAACTGTAATGCCCGATTGTTAAAGAAGCTGAGGTTGACTTTGCTTGGCCTTCAGGGTGTGATAAGTGGTGCGGAGAATAAGCAAGCATCAAATCGATACGTGAGCCAGTGGCTTAGTGAGCTTCAAGATGCTGTGGATGGTGCTGAAACCTTAATAGAAGAAGTCAATTATGAGGCTTTGAGATTTAAGGTGGATGGTCAGCATCAAGATCTTGTGGAAGCAACTTGCAGGTAAGTGGCCTCAACCTGTGCTTGAGTGATGCTTTTTTTCTTAACATAAAGGAGAAGTTGGAAGATACCATTGAAACATTGGAGGAGTTGGAAAAGCAAATTGGTCGCCTTGATCTGACAAAGTATCTTGATTCGGGTAAACAAGAAAAAAGGGAATCTTCAACTTCTGTGTTTGTTGAATCTGAAATCTTTGGCAGGCAGAATGAAATAGAGGAATTGGTGGGCCATTTAACATCTGATGATGCGAATACTAAAAAATTAACAGTAATTCCTATTGTTGGAATGGCTAGAATTGGCAAGACAACACTTGCTAAAGCTGTTTACAATGATGAGAAGGTGGAAGACCATTTTAGTTTGAAAGCTTGGATTTGTGTGCCCGAACCATATGATGCTTCCAGAATAACAAAGGAGTTACTTCAAGAAATTGGCTTAAATGTTGATAACAATCTTAATCAACTTCAAGTCAAATTGAAGGAAAGCTTAAAGGGAAAAAAGTAAGATCATTGTGACGACACGTAAGGGAAGTGTTGCCTCGATGATGGATAATGAGAAAATTAGCATGGACATTTTGTCTAGTGAAGTCTCTTGGTCTTTATTCAAAAGACATGCATTTGAAACCATAGATCCTAAGGAGCATCCAGAACTTGAAGAGATCGGGAAACATATTTTGAGACGCTCGCTGGCATGTTACGCTCCAAATCAGAGGTTGAAGGGTGGAAACATATTTTGAGAAGTGAAATTTGGGAGCTTCCAAACAATGACATATTGGCAGCGTTGAGGTTGAGCTACAATGATCTTCCTGCACATGTAAAGCGATGTTTTTCCTATTGTGCAATATTTCCCAAAGATTATCTATTTCAGAAAGAACAAGTCATTCAACTGTGGAATGCAAATGGTCTAGTACAGGGGTTGCAAAAAGATGAAACAATTGAAGATTTAGGCAACCTATACTTTCTCGAGTTGAGATCAAGATCATTGTTTGAAAGGGTCTCAGAGTCCTCTAAGAGGAATACAGAGGAACTCTTAATGCATGACCTTGTTAATGATTTGGCACAAATGGCATCTTCAAAACTTTGTATCAGGCTCGAAGATTACGAAGGATCTCACATGTTGGAAAAAAGTAGACACCTATCATATTCAATGGAATATGGTGACTTTGAAAAGTTGAAACCACTCGGCAAATTGGAGCAGCTAAGGACATTGCTTCCAATCAATATCCAAAGGAATTACTTGTCAGAGCTAAGCAAGAGGGTGCTGCATAACATATTACCCAGACTAACATCCTTAAGGGCACTATCATTGTCTCATTATTCGATTAGGGAGTTTCCAAATGACTTGCTTATCAAGTTAAAACTCCTTAGATTTTTGGACCTTTCTTTGACAAGCATAAGAAAGTTACCAGATTCCATTTTTGCATTGTATAACTTGGAGACACTTCTCTTGTTTTCTTGTGGATATCTTGAGGAGTTACCGCTACAAATGGAAAAGCTAATCAACTTGTGTCACCTTGATATTAGTGGGACTTATTTCTTGAAGATGCCGCTACATCTGAGCAAGTTGAAAAGCCTCCATATGCTAACTGGTTGCAGTGGTTCGAGAATTGAAGATTTGGGTGAAGTACGTAACTTGTATGGATCTCTATCGATTCTAGAATTGCAAAATGTGGTTGATAGAAGGGAAGCTCAAAAGGCAAACATGAGGTAAAATGAACATGTTGAAAGTTTATCATTGTTGTGGAGTGAAGGTATTGCTGACAATTCACAAACGACAGCAACCAGTTAGCATATGGAGGCTTTTCAACCACACACAAACTTGATGAGCTACAACCACACACAAACATAGAACAACTCGTGATTACCGGATATAGAGGGACAAAATTTCCAAATTGGCTAGCTGATCATTCGTTTCTTAAGCTAGTGAAATTGTCTCTTGGCAACTGCAAGGACTGTGATTCCTTGCCAGCACTAGGACAACTTCCTTCTTTGAAATTCCTTTGGATTAGGGGGATGTATCGTGTTACAGAGGTGACTGAAGAATTCTATGGTACTTTGTGTTCGAAAAATCCATTCAACTCTCTTGAGAAGCTTGAATTTGCAGAGATGCCGGAGTTGAAGCAATGGCATGTACTAGGGAAGGGAGAGTTCCCTATACTCCAGGAACTTTCAATTCAAGATTGCCCCAAGTTGATTGGGAAGATGCCTGAAAATCTTTGTTCTCTGACAGGATTGACAATTTCAAGATGTCCTGAACTCAGTTTGGAGACACCTATCCAACTTTCAAATTTGAAAGAGTTTAAAGTTGTTGGTTCTCCCAAGGTTGGAGTGTTGGGGATAAACCCCGCCACAGAAATAATATTTGCGGTAATAACAGCGGAATAAAAACGTAGCACCGTGATACGGTAATCAACAAGAATTAAAAAGAATAACAAGGACACAAAGATTTTAACGTGGAAAACCCTTCTGAATAAGGGAAAAAACCACGGGCCCGAGAAGAGCAAAATAATCCACTATAATGAGGAATTTACACTTTGTAGGTCCGAGTAAATACTCCAGGAACCACTACACACTCAAAAGAAATAACCCTCTTTTGATTTTCCCACCTCACTATAATACCGCTCACACTCTCTATTTTTCCTCACAGATTATTTTCCTATCTGTGAAACTCTCTCACTCGCTGCTTTTTGGTGTGTTCAAATGAGGAGCTGAAGGTCTCCATTTATAGGAGAAGTTGCCTCCCTCATAACCAATCACAAGCAGTGATTTTCTTGCAATTTGCATAACAAGTTGCAGCCGTAACAAGTTCTGCCAATTTGGCAACTTGTTATGTCACTTGTTATGACATTTACTTTCTCTTTTCTTTTCTTTTTCTTCAAATGGGTGTGGACCCCATCAATCTCCCCCTCCAGACCCATTCACCGGAAGGAGATAGCATCGGTCATCTAGTTTGAGTGCATGCCAACAAGTTCTTTGCACAATTCGAACTTGTCCCTTTGTACTACCTTGGTCAGCATATCTGCAGGATTCTCACTTGTAGAGATCTTCTCAACCTGCATAGATTCGTCTTCTATCTTTTCACGAATCCAGTGATATCTCACGTCTATGTGTTTTGTTCTTGCATTGTACATGGAGTTCTTGCTCAAGTCTATTGCACTTTGACTGTCACAATAGACGACATACTCCTTCTGATGCAAGCCAAGCTCTTGAATGAACCGTTTCAGCCATACCATCTCCTTGCCAGCTTCAATAGCTGCAATATACTCTGCCTCAGTTGTAGAGAGTGCAACACACTTCTGCAACTTTGACTGCCATGATATAGCTCCCCCTGAAAATGTAAATAAATATCCAGTAGTGGATTTTCTGTTATCAAGGTCACCTGCCATATCAGCATCTGTATAGCCCTTCAAGATTGGTTCAGATCCTCCAAAACACAAACAGTCTCCAGAAGTACCTCTCAGGTACCTGAGTATCCACTTGACTGCTTCCCAGTGTTCTTTTCCAGGATTTTCAAGGAACCTGCTAACAACACCAACTGCATGAGCAATATCAGGTCTGGTACATACCATAGCATACATCAAACTCCCGATCGCCGAAGAATAAGGAATTTTGGCCATGCTTTCTTTCTCCTCATTTGTTGTAGGACATGTCTTCTTGCTCAGCTTCAAATGACTAGCAAGAGGCGTGCTAACAACTTTAGCACTCTTCATGTTGAAGCGTTCCAGTACACGTTCAATGTACTTCTCCTGAGATAGCCACAACTTTCTGCTTGTTCGCTCTCGAACAATCTTCATCCCCAGAATTTATTGCGCTGAGCCCAAGTCCTTCATATCAAATGACTTGGACAGATCTCCCTTCAACTTGACAATCAGCTCCTTGTCCTGTCCTACAATCAACATGTCATCCACATAAAACAACAAAATAATAAAGTTTTTGTCAGAAAATCTTTTGAAGTATACACATGGATCAGAATAGGTCTTTGTGTAAGTTTGACTTTGCATGAATGAGTCAAACTTCTTGTATCACTGCCTGGGTGCCTGCTTCAACCCATAAAGACTCTTATTCAGTTTACACACCATGTGTTTCTTTCCAACTACTTCAAATCCTTCTGGCTGCTCCATATAGATCTCCTCTTCCAAATCTCCGTGAAGAAATGCAGTTTTCACGTCCAACTGCTCCACCTCAAGATCTAGGCTAGTTGCTAAGCTCAAAATGGTTCGAATAGAAGTCATTTTGACAACAGGTGAGAAAATTTCATCAAAATCAATACCTTTCTTCTGTTCGAAGCCTTTTACCACCAATCGAGCTTTGTATCTGACCAACTCTCCATTACCATCTTTCTTGAGTTTAAAGACCCACTTGCATTTGAGCGGTCTTTTACCTTTTGGAAGTTCAACCAGCTTGTACGTGCCATTTTTCTGTAGAGATTCCATCTCTTCTTGCATGGCTTTCATCCACTGGCTCTTTTCTGAATGGGACAGCACCTCCTTAAGACTTTCAGGCTCCCCCTCATCATTGACGAGGACATACTCCGAGGAAGGGTACTTGGATGACTCTACCCTTTGCCTTTCTGATCTCCTCGGAGGCTGAGATTGTTCTTCTTCCTGAGTAGGGTGCTCCACTTGCTCGGTATAATCACCAAGTTGCTCCCCCTGCTCAACAATCTCACCAGGTTGCTCCCTCTGCTCAGCAACCTCGCCGGTTGTACTTTCTGCACTTCGGGGATTCTTAGAAGTAGAAGGAATGGTAATAAGGTTAGGGACTATACCATTCTGTTTCTTGGCCTTCTCTGACAGATCATCAACAGTTCCGACTTCACTTTCTCGGAAGACTACATCTCTACTTCTGATGACCTTCTTCTTTACAAGGTCCCACAGTCTATACCCGAACTCTTCATCTCCATATCCGATGAATATGCAGGGAACCGATTTATCATCCAGC
The DNA here is from genome assembly GCA_003996215.1 of Jaltomata sinuosa. Taxonomy (NCBI): domain Eukaryota; kingdom Viridiplantae; phylum Streptophyta; class Magnoliopsida; order Solanales; family Solanaceae; genus Jaltomata; species Jaltomata sinuosa. The sequence goes on from QJPP01007241.1 coordinate 841,351, forward strand.
TTTGTTCTCTGCTCCTTCGGTACATGTGCAAAGGCTCTACAACCGAACACCTTTAGATGCGAGTAGGACACCTCCTTGTTGGTCCAACTCTCTCTGGGATGTCAAACTCCAATGGAACTGATGGACTACGATTGATCAAGTAACAGGCTGTCTGAACTGCTTCACCCCAGAATGACTTAGGCAGTTTAGCCATTCTGAGCATGCTTCTCCCCTTCTCGACAATGGTGCGATTCATCATTTCAGCTACACCATTGTGTTGTGGGGTTCCAGGAACTGTCTTCTCATGTCTGATCCCATGACTTGAACAATACTCTTCAAATTCCCTTGAAGTGTACTCACCTCCATTGTCGGTGCGGAGACGCTTTAGCTTTCGACCCGTCTCCCTTTCCACCAGAGCATGAAACTTCTGGAATACTTGAAACACCTGATCTTTGGTTTTCAAGATATAAACCCATAATTTCCGTGAAGTATCATCAATAAAAGTAACAAAATATTTGTTACCGCCCATCGATTCTACCTCCATTGGACCACAAACATTAGAATATACCAAATCAAGTATATTCAATTTCCTTTCGGACGATGTCTGAAATGAGACTTTATGCTGCTTACCGAATAAGCAGTAGTTACAAGGTTTTGCCGTCGTACCTTTGGCAAAAGAGATGAGTGACTTCTTGGCTAGAATCTGCAATCCTTTCTCGCTCATATGACCCATTCTTTTGTGCCACAAATCTGCAGAAATCTCTTCTCGAGTGGTGTTCAATTCACCTCGACATATTTCTGCATTTGTCCTATAAAACGTGCCACGAGCAACTCCCTTTGCAATCACCAATGCTCCCTTAGTGAGTCTCCATTTTTGATTTGCAAAATAGTTCTCGTATCCATCTTGGTCCAAAGCAATTCCCGAGATTAAGTTCAACCGCAAATCAGGTACATGACGCACGTCCTTTAGAACCAATGTGCATCCGACATTTGTCTCAGATTTGTCTTGATACAAATGTCACCGATCCCCGCAATCTTTGAGTAACTTGTGTTACCCATTTTCACAGTGCCAAAATCACCTGCTACATATCTGCAGAACAGATCCCTTACCGGCGTAGCATGGTAAGATGCTGCTGTGTCAACCACCTATTCCGACTCTAGACCTGCCAAGTGCATGCATTCCTCTTCTTCGTTTATGAAGAGAATAATATTATCATTGTTTTGCACTGTGGTAGCTGTGTTGTCGTCATTCTTCTGGCCACTGCTTTCAGCTTTGCCCCTTTTTAGATTTGGACAATCTCTTTTGAAGTGACCTGGTTGATCACAATTGTAGCAATTTCTGGCTCTTGATTTAGATTGGACCTTGGACTTTCCACGACCTCCAGATCTACCATAGTTACTTGAACTCCTTTGGTGACTCCTCCCTCTACTTTCTGTGATGAGAGCCTGCCTGTGATTTTCAGGCTTTTTTCTCATCTTCTCGTTAAGTAGAAGAGCTGATGTGACATCCTTCAGCTCAATAGAGTCCTTACCATGCAAGATGGTTGTTGCCATATTATCATAAGAAGATGGCAACAAGGTCAAGAGCACAATGACTTTATCTTCCTCCTCGATCTTCACTCCGAGGTTAGCCAGCTGTGTGATTAGTCCATTAAGCACATTTAAATGTGAAAAAAAATTTGTACCTTCACCCATATGTAGGGCGTACAACTGCTTCTTTAGGTACAATTTATTTGTCAGCGTTTTGGACATGTATAGATTCTCTAACCTTGTCCAAATGCCACATGCACTCTCCTCATCGATGATGTTGTTGACCACATCATCTGTTAAGTGCAACCTGATTGCACTAGCAGCCTTTTCATCCATTTCCTCCCAATCCTCCAATTTCATGGATTCGGGCATTTTGGATTTGCCACTTAGTGCCTTGTGTAATCCTTGTTGGATGAACAAATCCCTCATCCTTCTCTGCCATGTTGAGAAACCGCTATCACCATTGAACTTTGCTACCTCGTACTTTACTCCGGACATTTTTATCTTACCGAGTATAGTACTACCAACCGCAAATAATTATTTTCGTGAATGAGCAGAACCTGTGCTCTGATACCAGTTGTTGGAGATAAACCCCGCCACAGAAATAATATTTGCGTTAATAACAGCGGAATAATAACGTAGCACCGTGATACGGTAATCAACAAGAATTAAAAAGAATAACAAGGACACAAAGATTTTAACGTGGAAAACCCTTCTGAATAAGGAAAAAAACCACGGGCTCGAGAGGAGCAAAATAATCCACTATAATGAGAAATTTACACTTTGTAGGTCCGAGTAAATACTCCAGGAACCACTACACACTCAAAAGAAATAACCCTCTTTTGATTTTCCCACCTCACTATAATACTGCTCACACTCTCTATTTTTCCTCATAGATTATTTTCCTATCTGTGAAACTCTCTCACTCGCTGCTTTTTGGTGTGTTCAAATGAGGAGCTGAAGGTCTCCATTTATAGGAGAAGTTGCCTCCCTCATAACTAATCACAAGCAGTGATTTGCTTGCAATTTGCATAACAAGTTGCAGCCGTAACAAGTTCTGCCAATTTGGCAACTTGTTATGTCACTTGTTATGACATTTACTTTCTCTTTTCTTTTCTTTTTCTTCAAATGGGTGTGGACCCCATCATGGAGTTCTTTCTGATGATGCTCAACTGTTTACATCTCAACTTGAGGGAATGAAGCAGATTGTTGAATTATCTATTACTGATTGTAAATCTCTTACCTCCTTACCTCTTAGCATTCTGCCAATTATTTTGAAGAAAATAGAGATATATAATTGTGGGAACTTGAAATTGGAGAAGGCAGTTAGTGAGATGATTTCTGGAGGAAGTAACATGTTCCTCGAGAATTTGACACTGAGTGAATGTGATTCTATAAATGATATATCACCTGAGTTGGTTCCAAGAGCACGTAATTTGAGGGTACAGTGTTGCCAACGCCTTACTTGGCTTTTGATTCCTACTGAGACTGAATATCTCTCTATTAGGAATTGTGAGAATCTTGAAATACTTTCGGTGGCATGTGGGACTCAGATGACATCATTGCATATTATCAACTGCGAGAAGCTGAAGTCATTGCCGGAGCATATGCATGAACTCCTTCCATCTCTTAAGGAACTGGTTCTGTATGGATGTCCAGAAATAGAGTCCTTCCCTGAAGGAGGATTGCCCTTCAATTTACAAATCGTTCATATCAGGTATTGCAAGAAACTGGTGAATGACAGAAAAGAGTGGTGTTTACAGAGACTCCCCTCTCTCAGAGAGTTGTGGATCGAACATGATGGCAGTGACGAAGATATTCTTGCTGGTGAAAACTGGGAGTTGCCTTGCTCTCTTCGAAGTCTTAGCATATACAATCTGAAAACATTAAGCAGCCAACTTCTCAAAAGCCTCACCTCTCTTGCATTTCTATCTGCTGGTAATTTACCTCAAATTCAGTCACTGCTGGAAGAAGGGCTTCCCTCGTCTCTTTCTCAGCTAACATTACGTGACCATGATGAGCTCCATTCACTACCGACCGAAGGTCTTCGGCGCCTCACATACCTTCGACATCTATCCATCACGGATTGCCCTAATCTCCAATCTCTTCCTGAGTCGGGGATGCCCTCCTCCATCTCTGAGCTGCAAATTTCGAGTTGCCCTAATCTCCAATCTCTTCCCCAATCGGGGATGCCCTCCTCCCTCTCTATGCTGGACATTTCGTATTGCCCTAAACTCCAATCTCTTTCCGAATCAGGGATGCCCTCCTCCCTCTCTGTGCTGTCCATTTCAAATTGCCCTAATCTCTAATCTCTTCCGGTAAAAGGGATGCCCCCTTCCATATATACACTATCTATTTCTGAATGCCCATTGCTCAAACCACTCCTTGAATTTGGCTTGGGGGATTACTGGCCAAATATTTCTCAAATTTCCATTGTAGATATCGACGAGGAATGCCTGTAATGATTAAAAGAAATGGTGCTCTGATAAATGTAAGTTATTCTTTTTCCCCTGTAGTTTCTTTTATTTTTTTACTTCTCTTTGTTCGTTTGTTAATTCTTTTTCTTTGTTAAATCTTGTTGAGCAGTATGGAGCGTCTACTGCCAGTCTGCCACTATGAAGTTGAGGAAGCATATTCAGCTATATTTGCATTGGAACACTGTAAACGAAATCTGATAAAGGTAGGAATTAAAATAATTTGCTCCATAAAGTTGATAGCTTAATGTAATATCAATGAACTAGTAATCTTTTACCATGCACACATATGTCAGCTAGATGTCTACTGTCTTTGGTAATTCATCTCAATAGCGATTCATGTATCCTTGTTATATTTCTCACTCTTCATCTTACTTGAATATTTTTAGTCCCGTGTATTGCTTGAACTTTCATTTCAATAGCAATTCATGTATTCTTATTCTTTCCGTTTTTCAGTGAGTTGAGCAAGGAGGAGGAGGTTTAAAGTAACGCGCATGCTCACTCATGAATGCATAGCTCTAATAGAATTCAAAGGTATACGAGACACAAAGTTTGCTTCCAATAATTAACAACTAATTAAAGCACCAGCAATGTATAGGTTATTATGTATGATTTTTGGATATCAACTCAACAATTTTATTTTTCTTTCTTTGTCAGGATTTTGGTAACAATGTATAAGCTATTACAGCTCTTACCTCAGTTGGTGAAAGTAAACTGACATTGTCTATTGAATAGTCAATCACCTCGACTGTGGTCTATCAGCAAAGTGTAAGTGAAGAAAGACTAGTCATTTTTATCGTCCAGTGTTCTTAACTATCAGGACTGATATTTTTTCCAGATTAAGATAGGTTCGCAGTTTTGTTATTCGCGAGTGTAACATTATGTTTATGCTTTGAAAGATTTATACATTGGTCTGCATAATTCTTTGTTTATAGTGGATTGGTTATCATATAGATTTTGATGGTAGCTAATATGAGGCTTGGCTCTATTAACGTTCATTTTCTCTACCATATTCAGTTTCAAAAATTTCACTCGATTGCACCACTTTCAGGTTTTCTTCCAAAATATCATAACAAATCAGAGGGAAATATTTGACAGAATGGAAAACATTTTGCCAGATGTCTCTCCTAATGGATCAGTTAGAGCCTGTTTGGATTTGCTTAAAAAAAGTAGCTTTTAAGCAGATGTGATTAAAAGCTAAAAATAAGTGCTTATAAATAAGCAGATACGTGTTTGGATAAAAAGTGCTGAACCAAACCATGATCAGCATGATATTTTTCCCCTTGATTAAGAAGAATAATTCATCTTAGTGCTTGAAGCTTCATTTCCAACAGAAACTAGAAAGACAGAAATCTGTATGATCATCAGAATGGTGTATCTCTTTGCTATTAATGACGTTTAATTTTCTTTTCAGGACATGAATTATGTTCTGCTCATCATCGATCAACACATAGCTTTACTTTTTTTAGAAAAAGATTTATGGATTACCACCTGAAGTTTTAGGAAATAAGTAAACCTCGATTGTCAGGATTTTGGCAGCAATACAGCATCCAATTGTTGTCAGTTAGATTGCTCATTTTCACAAATGTAAGTGCAGATTTTCTGAAATGATAGCAAAAGTATGAGTCACTTTTCAGCAGTCATGTGATGCTAATTTCTTCTCTTGTCTTGCATTTTCGTCTTTGCTTTTAGCCTAAGCCTGGGATGAATATTATCCTTGTCATCTGGAATATGATAAGTGTTATACCCCATTTTAACCGAGGTCGAAACGGTGTACAACGTATTGAAAACTTCTAAATTAATTAAAGGAAGTCGCCACCTAATTAGTCTTACGGTGAATTAGGACACCTATAATTAGCTATGCGATTAAAGCAAACAAAAGACTTCATTTTAAAGGTCTACTAAACTTAAGATTCTAAGTAAGGGTTCTAATTATCCTAAAGGGAAGGGGTTAAGCATCCTTTAAGATCCGCCAAATACGGTTAACCGGCCAGACTTAGGTTAATCAAATAAGGGTCTAAAATATAAATATAACATTTTATATATTGAAGAAAATAACTTACAAAATATTATTAAGGTTACAAATTGAAAGCATAAAAATTACTAGTAAAATTGATAATTTGTAGAAGAAAATAATTAGTGATAAACTTAAAATAAAGGGTGTCTAAATCAGAAAATAAATCATGGTAAAGTATCAAATGAGTTATCCTCCAAAAATATATGTTGAGCAATAAAAAGATGTGCAACTAAACTATCTGGTTATAAAGAATAGCTTACTAGAGAAGACCTTCTGGAATTAAAAGATTATAGACTTAGACTTGAAAAAATAAAGATTTCAAAGATATCTATTAGTAAAATAGTTAAGGAAAAATTCCAATGATGTAAAAAAATATTAGTTTTACCTTTCACGAAAGTGTGTTTTGATCCTTTCGAATAGCTATATTTTACTAAAAAAAGATAAAGCATTTTTTCATGTTCTTGATAAGAGCATTTTTCACTTCAAAAATCTACATCTTTTTATGCAAAATCTGCACCTTGAAGATCACAAAGGGAGTTCGTTTTGACCTCAAAATCTGCGTTTAAAGCTCTTGAACAACTATGTTTTTTAGTTCAAAAATCTGCACTTTTTAAGTCCTTAATCAAGTATATTTTGCCTTCAAAAATTGGGTTTTAAAACTCTTGGGAAGCTGTATATTCTTTACACTAAAATCTGCGTTTTTTTAGCACCAGAAAAGCTGAGTTTTGCACATAAAATCTGCACTTTTGAACTTACTAAAGTTGCATTTTTTACACCAAACATATCTGGATTTTAACTCTACTTTTAACAAGAAAGATTTAAAAAATGAAGGCAAAGCATTTGGTTAGTAGCCATGTATGTAATATACGAAAGAGAGGAGCTAGTCATATACTTCTTTTATTATATATATAGCAAACTACCCTTTCTAAGGTTCAAGTATTCTAGGCCTAATTCTTTTATTGACATCAAATAATAAAACAAAGACACTATTAATTAACTAGATTAACAATCTCGCATAATTAAATAAAATTAGTCTAGTGTTAAGAAAGAAATTCAACAAATGATCTCAAACTTGAGATAAAACCAAATCAACACAAATAAACCACTAAATAATAATAAGAAGGTAATAATGAATGGTAAGAAGGAAGGACACCATAGGCGACCCCAAGCGTTTTGCTCGTTTTTCTTGCTAATTGATGGGTTCTAAGGAAGATGACGCATAATGACTCCATGTCGCGTATGATGGTGCGAGTCTCATAGACTCAATTTTTGCGAGAGTCCCGAATTAAGACTCCATTTGCTCCCAAGGTGTTCATGCAAGAAGAAGGAAGAAAGATTAGGCAAACATCCATTCTGTAAATGTGAATGCAAAAAGAAAGCAAATTGAAAACATAACGTAAGAGAAAACACAGAGAGACAATATGGAACCATGTATACATTCCATCTTCTCAAAGCGAAGCCAAAAATACAAATTTTCTTTTTCTTAAACGGAAGGCAGTGGCTTTCCTAAATATAAATGGCCTTTTACATGTTTATGCCAACATGCCGAAAATAATTAAAGGAGCTTAACACAAAATGCTATGCTAGTTCAAACATACAATTAAGACAAGCTTTGCTTCATAGAGAAAGAAATCACTCTAAAAGAACCAAAACCAATCTTAAGCTTAGATCTACTGTATTAGACTACATAAGTATTGGGTTTAAACAACAACAACAAACATTAGAAAACTATGTAGTAACTTACAAAGAAAATAAAATAAAAGCACTCCTTAAACTAATGTATAGAAAATCCTAAAGTTATCCAAAACTCATTTCATATATCTTAATGTATAGATTATATGGGAAACATCTAAACCAGATATTCAAATTAATTATCAACATAGCAATGTGCTAAAATATGCAATACCTAAACAAGGAAGAAACATCCTAAAAACAGAGCTAATACTATTGTATTACACATTTATGAACTCAATATAATAGTTTCAGACATTACCTTTTGCGGAGCAGTGAATCTAGGTCGTTGGCCGAAGATCTATACTCGAAGGTTTAATACGCTCAGATTTGGAGGCCTTGGCTGAGACTAAAAGTGAAAGAAAGGAACTCGTTTTTTTCAAAAACAGAGGTGTGCTAAGAGTGCATAAGCAGTAGTTCTTTTGGGGTGTTTCTCCGCCCGAAAATCTCTCAAACTCGAGCGACAACGAGCTCGAAACACACTCGAAAAGCTAAAGTCTCGACAGAGACCAACGAGAATGGAGAACCCAACGTTTTAGAGCAAATAGTGGCTATACTAGTATGGGGGCGGAGAAAAAGCTTGTTGAAGGCTAAGTAAGCAAATATATGAGAGATTTAGAGGGGAGAGAGACGGTTAGAAAGCTTCTCCAAAACGAGACCAAAAGCTTAATATTTATAGGAGAAATCTAGGGTTAGAGTTCTTGAGCGGGAATTTGAGTTTGAGAAAAATTGAAATCGGGGTTCAAATCCGAACGTTGCAGCGCTCACGTGAAGGATTCAAGATTTTTCCCAAAACGTTGATATCTTTCCCATCTTTGAAGATTTGGTGCATCGCGGAGTATGAGACGAGAAAGGGGTGATAGGGACGCATTTGGAGCTTCCAATGCTTGCACAAAAATGGAGCAAACGAGCTCTGTCCATAGTGAAAGAGGGCTGCAATTTCGCCCAAAATGGAGAGAGAGAGAGCGGCGGATTTTGAGAGGAGAGTATCAGCCAAATCGGCTGATGCAACTTACCCCATTTTTTAGGGTTTCAAAGGGTATATTGGGTATTTTGCTTAGATTAAGTGGGGGTAAAATAGGTAGTTCAAGCAAAATGGGGTGAGTTGGATTTTGGGATGAGTTTGACCAACCAATAAGAGAGCGACATATGGCGGAGGAGAGGCTAGGCGTGTGGAAAGTGTGGAGAGAGTGTGCAGGGAGTGTGTGTTTATGACTGTTGGGTGCTTACGTGGCGCTTACGTGGCGTCCACGTGGAAGAGAAGGGTGAAAGAGATGGGCAGCAGATTGGGCTTAATTGTTGGGCTAAAAAGATGAATTTATGGATCAAAGCTTATAAAAAATAGGCTGAATAAAAATTCATTCTTCCTTGTATTTCTTTGGGCTTCATAAATCAAGATTAAAGACTCTAAATAACTTATGCATTAATACGTATTCAATTAAATAAATTATTTATGATTAAAATATAATTATAAAAATATTAGGCAAAAATCAATATCGTAAGAATTACGATAACATTTATAAAAGTTAGAAAATCAAAAGAAGTATTTGTAGGAAATGGGAGCAAACACGGAAACGGAAGGAAATACGAGAAAAAGAGGATTCTGCCTAAGAGTGACGGCCTGAGTGACGGTCCGTCACATGTGTGACGGTCCGTCACATTGACCGTCAAGGAGAGGAGCAACACTGTCTAGGGGTGACGGCCGCCGTGACGGTCCGTCAAGGTGGTGACGGTCCGTCATCCCCACCGTCGCACCATGGCAGCAAAGAAGGCAGTGCCACTGCCTTAAGGTGACGGTCCAGGCGACGGTCCATCACTGGCTTGACGGTCCGTCAGCCTGGCCGTCAAGTTAGGGCAGTAGCGTCCAGCGGCTGCCCGCGTTTTGAGGATTCCTAGCCCGTTTTGGATTTGGTTTCTATTACTCCTATAAATACCCTATGGTAGGGTTATTTTACACATCGCTTTTCCAATAATTTTTACACACATTATTAAATATTTTTAGGAGAGTTTCGAGCGAGTTTTGAGAGGGGAAACGCGCTACACACGGTTTCCTGCTACTCAACCTTGTTCTTGAGTTCGTGGGGGTGACGGACCGTCCTTTGCTAAATTAAAAATAACGAGCACGCTGCTAGATTTATAAAATAATAACAATAATAAAGTAATAATAATAATAGTAGTAGAACTACATTGATAATTTCACAAAAATAAGGACGATAGCATTACATAGATTTCTAATTATAATAAAAATAACTTGTATGCATTCTTAAATTATCAAAATTATTTGAAGCATAAAGAATTAATCGGGAAGAAAGATGGGACAAAATTGGGTGTCAACAGCTTGTCCCTCTTTGACCGAGGATGATGTAAGAGTTTTCGGGCAAAGAAGTTGACTTAGTAACCTAATTTTGTCTCAATGGATAGAATTAAGTATGAAGGAAATTTGAGAGAGTTGTGGCCGAACTCTGGTCTCCGAGTTGCCTACATATCTCGGGTTGCATGAGAATCAAGCCGTCTGTAGTTCTGAAGTTATGATGAGATAAGGTGGAGTGAGTTTAGAACACTATAACTAATAAAGTGTCCCTGTATCAATGAATGATGAAAATGATGGTGGGGCGGCTGAGCAAAAGATTAAGCCTGAATAAGTAAAGATGTAAATTTGAAAATGAAGTGAAGTAAGGAATAAAGCAAAGCATAGCCAAAGATTGATATATTTTCTAAAAATTATCCCAGTATCAAGTTACGATGAGACTGGATTGCAAGATTTGTAAAGAGAACGAAGAAAAAGGGCTGAAAAAGTTATAAAAGCGGTGAGGAATGAATATAGGAGAGCTTGATGCAAAATTTTCTACATGCTCCGAGCTGTGGGATGTAGGTTGAATAGAGTTCGAGTGTAGATCCTTGACCTTTGTTGGGAGTCCGATCGACATTCCCAACAAATTGCCCCAGTTCACTGCTTAGATGAAGTTCCACGTTGTGCTATGTCTCTTGTTGCTGCATGTGGGTTGTACTTTCTGCAAAGTCTTAATAAAGTTGTTAGCAAATAAAGCGTGAAATATAATAAATATCTTACGACAAAGATCAGAAGAAAGATGCATCCATTCTGAACTGGTGCTAAGTCAAATGTGCATTATTTCTTTTAACATTAAATAATTGCTATGCGCCCGCAAAATCTAAGTAATAACGTCAGCAAAGCAAACACATATACAAAGCGTGATTTCCAAAAAATTTAAAAGATAGCATCCGGTGCTTGATAAGTAAATAAATAAAAATAATGCATTGCGAGATGTGCAATTATAAGCGGGCGATCATAAATATTTAATTGAAAGAGGATAAGCCTAAAATGTCCTATTTGAGGGTGAACAAACCCAGCATATCCTATTTTGGGGTGGACGAACCCAATGTGTCCTATTTTAGGGTGAACAAACCCAATATATTCAAAGCGTGATTTTCAAGAAATTTAAAAGATAGCATGCGGTGCTTGATAAGTAAATAAATAAAAAATAATGCATTGCGAGATGTGCAATAATAAGCGGGCGAGCATAAATATTTAATTGAAAGAGGATAAACCTAAAATGTCCTATTTGAGGGTGAACAAACCCAGCATATCCTATTTAGGGTAGATGAACCCGTTGTGTCCTATTTTAAGGTGAACGAACCCAATGTGTCCTATTTTAGGGTGGACAACCCAATGTGTCCTATTTTAGGGTGAACGAACCCAACGTGTCCCATTTTAGGGTGGATGAACCCGATGTGTCCTATTTGAGGGTGGACAAACCCAATGTGTCCTATTTTAGGGTGGACGAACCCAATGTATTCTATTTTAGGGTGAACGAACCCAACGTGTCCCATTTTAGGGTGGATGAACCCGATGTGTCCTATTTTAGGGTGGACGAACCCAATGTGTCCTATTTGAGGGTGGACGAACCCAATCTGTCCTATTTGAGGGTAGACAAACCCAAGGAATCCTATTTGAGGGTGGACAAACCCAATGTGTCCTATTTTAGGGTGGACGAACCCAATGTATTCTATTTGATGGTGGACGAACCCAAGAAATCCTATTTGAGGGTGGATGAACCCAATGTATCCTATTTTAGGGTGGACGAACCCAATATTGATGCAAACTTATAAAGATAAATATTGATGCGATGCATAAAGCTTGATGCGATGCTTGATTTGCGGTAGCTAATATTCATATTGCAATGCAGAAAGCTTGGTGCGGTGCCTTTACAATAATGGGCATCATGATGCGGTGCAGTGAGCTTGGTGCGGCGCTCTTAAAATAATAAATATGCAAGGTGCGGTGCAGCAAATTTGGTGCAGTGCCTTCATAGTTGCGAACATTCATAATATAATATGGAGAGATTGGTATGATGCCTTTGCAGTAGCAACATCCAATGAGTGCTCCAGAAAAACTTAATCAAATGCCTTTATAGTAGTATGCTGAAATGCATAGTGCTTGGTGCGATGCCTTTGCAGTAGCCATTATTTAAAGTACGATGCTTTGATGAAAATTTACTGCGAATCAGAATTCTGCACTCAAAGAAAATTTGTGAAATACAACATTCAATTTGCGTCATCATTTGCGTGCGTTATCATTCCAAAATTAGCCTCTGCATTACTCAAAGAAAACTTGTTAGTATAAGATGAAATGGTTGCCTTGCATTGAACTTTGAAACTTTGACTTTGAATCTACGCTTCTCGTTGCTATGGCACTGCAACAATTTGATGAGCGAATATGATTTCTGATCTTGACTTCTGCTTTGTTGAATAAACGTAGGACATTTGCAAGGCTGTCCCAATTTTGGCTAATGGAAAAATGAATTTTTTATTATAATGAGACCGAACTCAGAATGAGCGCCTACGTATCCCGCTACTAACAGGAATCAGGTCAAACGTAGTTCATACAAAAGTTTAGGAAAGGATTGCAAAATAGTAGCTACTCATAAAGGAGGGAAAATGGAGAATGATATTCTCAAATTTGCAAAATGATGCCTTTGTCAATTCTCTTGATTGGTTGCACGCTTTCTCTTTAAATGCCTTGGTGCCAATTTTGATGGATCACCCTTAACAAAGATTGTGCTGCCACTTGCGATATTGTCATTTTTGGTTGGAGGCTCTTGGTGCAGTTTTATCTTGCCACTTTCAATCATGCTTTCAATCTTGAATCTCAGTGCCGAACAATTCTCAATATCATGTCCCTGAATATTTGAATGATAAGCACAACTTTTGGATGAATCAAAATTTGGAGATGGATACTTAGGCATGAATCCTTTTTTTGATTGCAGAAGCCCATTAGCTTTCAATCTCTCAAATATATTTGTCAATGGCTCATCTAGAGGAGTGAAGGAGAAAGATTTCATCTTCCTTTGTTTTTGTGAGCTAGATTGTGCTTGGTGAAGTTTTAGTTGGCGATCATTTTGAAAGTTTTGTTGGCAAGAAGGCTTTGGTTGAAAGGTTTGGTGAACAACTGGTGTTGTTGGGTTGTCTACAATTCGCCCTTCTTGAATTCCACTTTCCAACTCTTTGCCAACACGAATCAAATCAGAAAAGTTGCGTGCACAAGTCCCAAGCAGCTTATTATAATATAGATCATCTTGAATTTGAATGAAGGCTGAGATCAATTCCTCTTCAGGCAATGGAGGATGCATTTTTGAAGCTTCTAACCTCCATCGTAAGGCATATTCTTGAAAAGATTCATGCGGCTTTTTCTTTACTTTGAACAAATCGGCTATATGAAGATCATCCTCGCAGTTGAAATTGTATTGCTTGACAAAATCGCGAGCCATATCTTGCCATGTATACCATTTGTTAAAGTCTTGCTTAGTGTACCAAGAGAGTGCCAATCCTGATAAGCTTTGAATGAATAGTCTCATTCGTATGGCTTCATCATTGCCAATTCCGATTAACCTGCTGCAGTAATCTTTCAAATGAGCGACAGGATCTCCTTTCCCGCTGAAAGTGTTAAACTTTGGTAGCTTGTAACCTGGCGGAAGCTCAACATTTGGGTGCACACATAAATTTTCATACTTTAAACTCTGGTAATTTCTTGAATGCAACTCTTCATCAAATGCTTTTCTCAAATTGTTAAGTTCTCTTTCCAAATTTTCATGGCAAGGTGACTGAATCTCCTTTTCACATCTAGCATATTGATAAAATGCTAGTTGATCGTGCTCATTTTCCTTGAAAGGAAGCACAATTGTGGAAGGATGAGTATTTGGCATCATGGTAAATTGAAAACTTTTGGCTTTAGCGTATACTGATGGCATTTGCGGAGAAATTGTATAGGAAGGAGTCGGGCAAGGGGATATAGTTAAACAAATATTTTTGGTTGGGCTAGAAGTTGGGGTAGGAAGAAGGCTGAAGGTATTTGGTAGATTAACCAACACATTTCTTCGAACCACATTCTTTTCATTATCATCATTTTGTGCCTGCACCAATTTCATACCATTGTTGAATGCTTCAAATCTGTCTGCCATTATAGTTTGCCCTTGATGCAGATTCACAGCCAAAACAATGTTCAATGCTAGGCAACCTCTAAAGAAAAGATAAAGCTTCTTAAAAAATAAAAATATTAGCGCATGAAAATAGGAAGTAAATACATAAAGTATTTGATAAAATAGATAAATTTGTGACTTGCTTACGTAGAAGCTCTAAGATAAAAGGGATGACTTAAATCGCAGAATGAGTGAATGGAAATCACTTATTTGGCTCTAACGCTCGAATTTTTAACAAAAGAAAAGCAAACTAATTTGGAATAGAATGCGCAATTCGAAAAAGGCTGACTTATGTTGAACAACAAAGCTTTTTTGACTTGATCTTCATCCCTTGCGAACTCTGGTAAATTCCAAAACTTGCCCCAGTCTAAAGATATTTTTGATGATGACGCCATGATTGTACGCTAAAAAATTTGGCGGAATATCAATCTTCTCTGAGGAAATTAAAATTTTACAATAAAGAGACCGAGCCTTATATAGGCTGCCTACGTATCCTGTGTCCGACAGGAAATCAGGTCAAACGTAGTTCCAATTACATGCAAAAGAAATATAACTACCCCAATATGACCGAGTCCCTATGTGGGCTGCCTACATATCCACCAAGGAAATCAGGTCATGTGTAGTTCTGCTTTACATAAAAAAAAGAGATTATAATAACAAAACATACAAAAGACTGATCGTTTAAGCTTGCAAAAGTACATAATTGATCCCAAAAGATGCTACCCAAAAACTAACTATCCTATTACATGCTTCCTAAAGGCCACATATATTTTTTAATGAACAAAAGTCCCATCATAAGCTAATAGTCCTCTTCGATGAAACCATTGTTGCTGTTCCATCCGGCTATATCATGAGTGCTTGCGAAAATTGTATGAGAAGGTAAATTTGATGCAATTAACCTTGGTCCAATGGTCGCCTGATTGAGGGGAGGAACTTGACTGTCAAATTGTGGATGAATTGCTTGATTGTGACTCAGTGCAATAAGCCTTGGTCCGACAGTTTCTTTTCCTTTTGGACCCTTAAGAGATTCTGTAGATTTCCTTTTAGCTGACCAAACTCCCCTAGATACATTATTAGGAGACCAATGTCGTTCAACAAAATCTTTAACCAGATCGCTCCAAGAGGACCATTTCCGTGTATCTTGCTTTGCATACCATATCAAGGCTGACCCTGTAAGCGTTCTAACGAAAAGCCTCATCTTGAGTTCATTGTCTTGCCCAATACTTGTCAACCAATCAAGATATGCTTTCAAGTGGTTTAAGGGATTGCCTACCCCATCATACATTGGAATGAGATTATGGGGGTTCTCAAAATTTGTCTTAAACTGTGAAGCAAGCTCATTTGTGAAAGAAACTTGATTAGTCTCAACATTAAAATGTCTTTCACCATTTTCTCTATTCTTGCTTGTCTCCGCCAAGTTGTTGAATGTCTCATTTGGCAAGGCTGGGTGCATATTAGAGAAAAGTTGGGCATTAGAATCAAAGGTGGGAGGTGTGACAGTATGAATGGGTGGGTATCCCTCCGAGTCTTCAGTGAATGAATTCTTAAGGTCGACTATCACTTCTTTCATGCTGCCAATTTCTTGTTCCATTTGTGACACTTTTGTCTCAAACTTAGCAATTTTATCTGGGTATGACTCAGGTTCTCCACATTCAAATTCATCTTCAACTAGGTCAATCACAGTAATTTGATCGGCCATGTCGTCCTTGAATCTTTGATGTTCAACTTAAGTCAACCTTTGGAAGGAAAATGGAACATTTGATAAGCGCAGAATAGACATGCAAAAGGCTAAGGGTAGATTATTTAAACATGTGATGCTTGAGAAGAAATCAAAGGATTGAGTCTTATAAAGAATATATTAAAGACGGATTTGATGACGAGCGTGAGATTAAAATAATTGAAAAGGAAACTAGACGCACGAGGATTGGACTTGAACGATTGCAAATGACTCTGAGTTGGCGGGTTGAAAAATTATCGAGGATGAGAATAATGTCGATCAATTGAAGACCTATGAGATGCCTCGACTTGCATGCCAAAACTAAGAAATAAAAGGTGCGAAAAGATTAATTTTGATAGCTCAAAAATAGGAACGACACAAGCATTTTGAATGAATGATAAACTCTAAAGAAGTATCAATTTTGGATAGTCATTTTTGAACAAATTGAATGGAGAAGATCGAGCAAATGTCGACGAGTGCTATTTGATAGATTGCGCAAATAAATTTGGTCATCTACCAATTTAAGAAACCACAAATGGCACAGGGATTAATTAAAGATTGAAAGAATTTGAGAGCATAAGTAGAAGTTTCATGACGTAGATCGGGAGCTAAATAGATTCTACGAAGCATGAAACTAACGGGATAAATATTCTGTCATTAGAAACAGAAGATTAAACCCGTAAAGAAGAGACTTGAAAAAGCTTGAGAAAGTAAAAATCTAGAAACTTTGAATTTTTGACACGAGTCTTATAGACGAGCGGAATGAGGGAGTAGAAATTTTGAAATAACTAAGGCAAATTTGATTTAAAGAAGATTATACCCTAAACGGGAGGAGAATTTAATTGAGAACTCTAAAAGCTTGAGCGAGCCTAGGATAATGATTCTAAACGGTGCTCTAAAATCTTTAAAGTGCGCTAAGCAAAGAAAGATTATAATCAATAATAATAATAATAATAATAATAATAATAATAATAATAATAATAATAATAACAATAATAATAATAATAATAATAATAATAATGATAACAATAATAATAATAATAATAATAATAATAATATTAATAATAATAACAACAACAACAATAACAACAATAATTGTGAACATGTAAAAATATAATAGACAATTAAATAAAGAGATAAACAGATGCAAGTCACTCTTCTTTAAATAAAGAAAATCAAAGATAATGTTAGTAAATATCAAGTGAAATCATATAGCAAATAAATTCATATACGGCACGTAGCAAGTAAGCGAGCAAACAATTCGTATAATAATAATGTGTCCTACTATACAGGTGCCTCTTTATGGCAGAGGTAGGCCTAACGCGTATTTAAAGAATAAATGTGCCATAATATGTCATTCATTTGCTCTTTAATTAATTAAACAAATCTTATTCTCAATAAAATAATATTAAAAAAAGTTTTAATCATTATAATATGTCAAAAATATAAAAAATTTATTTAGAGTAAACGGTCCATATTTAGGCACAATCATTTTTTAAATAATGCACATATAAATGATAAGCGTCACTCGGGGTTGTGAACCCACTCGGACATTTGGGCGAGGTTGACTAATGAACTTAATATGCCAAGTATATTAAGCCTCCTAAGTTTTCATGATGCATGTACCTAAAATAGGTGTTGGCTTAGCTCTATCTTAGGTGAACTAAGATTTGGGTAGACCCGGACTTGAGATTTTCCTATTTGAAAAGGTACGTGGTCACACGGTAGTAAAACTATCCGCTCACCCCACGCATGCACCGATTCTCTAAATATAAGGTGTTTGAAAGAATTTCGGAGAAGTGAAATGACACAACTCGCGTGTACAATGTGTGTGAAAGTGTCAAATTTCCAGAAGTGGAGGAAATATGAACGTAATGACAGTTTATATAAAGCAATAACAGATAGACAAATTATATAAAACAATAAGAAATAAACAACATAGCACATAAAAAATGACAAATAACACATAAAACAACTAAAGAAAAACAAACAAATATACCGTCTTGATTATTTACCTAAGTCTGTTATGGTTTAGAACCTAAAATCCCCAGTGAAGTCGCCAAGCTGTTATACCCCATTTTAACCGAGGTCGAAACGGTGTACAACGTATTGAAAACTTCTAAATTAATTAAAGGAAGTCGCCACCTAATTAGTCTTACGGTGAATTAGGACACCTATAATTAACTATGCGATTAAAGCAAACAAAAGACTTCATTTTAAAGGTCTACTAAACTTAAGATTCTAAGTAAGGGTTCTAATTATCCTAAAGGGAAGGGGTTAAGCATCCTTTAAGATCCGCCAAATACGGTTAACCGGCCAGACTTAGGTTAATCAAATAAGGGTCTAAAATATAAATATAACATTTTTATATATTGAAGAAAATAACTTACAAAATATTATTAAGGTTACAAATTGAAAGCATAAAAATTACTAGTAAAATTGATAATTTGTAGAAGAAAATAATTAGTGATAAACTTAAAATAAAGGGTGTCTAAATCAGAAAATAAATCATGGTAAAGTATCAAATGAGTTATCCTCCAAAAATATATGTTGAGCAATAAAAAGATGTGCAACTAAACTATCTGGTTATAAAGAATAGCTTACTAGAGAAGACCTTCTGGAATTAAAAGATTATAGACTTAGACTTGAAAAAATAAAGATTTCAAAGATATCTATTAGTAAAATAGTTAAGGAAAAATTCCAATGATGTAAAAAAATATTAGTTTTACCTTTCACGAAAGTGTGTTTTGATCCTTTCGAATAGCTATATTTTACTAAAAAAAGATAAAGCATTTTTTCATGTTCTTGGTAAGAGCATTTTTCACTTCAAAAATCTACATCTTTTTATGCAAAATCTGCACCTTGAAGATCACAAAGGGAGTTCGTTTTGACCTCAAAATCTGCGTTTAAAGCTCTTGAACAACTATGTTTTTTAGTTCAAAAATCTGCACTTTTTAAGTCCTTAATCAAGTATATTTTGCCTTCAAAAATTGGGTTTTAAAACTCTTGGGAAGCTGTATATTCTTTACACTAAAATCTGCGTTTTTTTAGCACCAGAAAAGCTGAGTTTTGCACATAAAATCTGCACTTTTGAACTTACTAAAGTTGCATTTTTTACACCAAACATATCTGGATTTTAACTCTACTTTTAACAAGAAAGATTTAAAAAATGAAGGCAAAGCATTTGGTTAGTAGCCATGTATGTAATATACGAAAGAGAGGAGCTAGTCATATACTTCTTTTATTATATATATAGCAAACTACCCTTTCTAAGGTTCAAGTATTCTAGGCCTAATTCTTTTATTGACATCAAATAATAAAACAAAGACACTATTAATTAACTAGATTAACAATCTCGCATAATTAAATAAAATTAGTCTAGTGTTAAGAAAGAAATTCAACAAATGATCTCAAACTTGAGATAAAACCAAATCAACACAAATAAACCACTAAATAATAATAAGAAGGTAATAATGAATGGTAAGAAGGAAGGACACCATAGGCGACCCCAAGCGTTTTGCTCGTTTTTCTTGCTAATTGATGGGTTCTAAGGAAGATGACGCATAATGACTCCATGTGCGGGTATGATGGTGCGAGTCTCATAGACTCAATTTTTGCGAGAGTCCCGAATTAAGACTCCATTTGCTCCCAAGGTGTTCATGCAAGAAGAAGGAAGAAAGATTAGGCAAACATCCATTCTGTAAATGTGAATGCAAAAAGAAAGCAAATTGAAAACATAACGTAAGAGAAAACACAGAGAGACAATATGGAACCATGTATACATTCCATCTTCTCAAAGCGAAGCCAAAAATACAAATTTTCTTTTTCTTAAACGGAAGGCAGTGGCTTTCCTAAATATAAATGGCCTTTTACATGTTTATGCCAACATGCCGAAAATAATTAAAGGAGCTTAACACAAAATGCTATGCTAGTTCAAACATACAATTAAGACAAGCTTTGCTTCATAGAGAAAGAAATCACTCTAAAAGAACCAAAACCAATCTTAAGCTTAGATCTACTGTATTAGACTACATAAGTATTGGGTTTAAACAACAACAACAAACATTAGAAAACTATGTAGTAACTTACAAAGAAAATAAAATAAAAGCACTCCTTAAACTAATGTATAGAAAATCCTAAAGTTATCCAAAACTCATTTCATATATCTTAATGTATAGATTATATGGGAAACATCTAAACCAGATATTCAAATTAATTATCAACATAGCAATGTGCTAAAATATGCAATACCTAAACAAGGAAGAAACATCCTAAAAACAGAGCTAATACTATTGTATTACACATTTATGAACTCAATATAATAGTTTCAGACATTACCTTTTGCGGAGCAGTGAATCTAGGTCGTTGGCCGAAGATCTATACTCGAAGGTTTAATACGCTCAGATTTGGAGGCCTTGGCTGAGACTAAAAGTGAAAGAAAGGAACTCGTTTTTTTCAAAAACAGAGGTGTGCTAAGAGTGCATAAGCAGTAGTTCTTTTGGGGTGTTTCTCCGCCCGAAAATCTCTCAAACTCGAGCGACAACGAGCTCGAAACACACTCGAAAAGCTAAAGTCTCGACAGAGACCAACGAGAATGGAGAACCCAACGTTTTAGAGCAAATAGTGGCTATACTAGTATGGGGGCGGAGAAAAAGCTTGTTGAAGGCTAAGTAAGCAAATATATGAGAGATTTAGAGGGGAGAGAGACGGTTAGAAAGCTTCTCCAAAACGAGACCAAAAGCTTAATATTTATAGGAGAAATCTAGGGTTAGAGTTCTTGAGCGGGAATTTGAGTTTGAGAAAAATTGAAATCGGGGTTCAAATCCGAACGTTGCAGCGCTCACGTGAAGGATTCAAGATTTTTCCCAAAACGTTGATATCTTTCCCATCTTTGAAGATTTGGTGCATCGCGGAGTATGAGACGAGAAAGGGGTGATAGGGACGCATTTGGAGCTTCCAATGCTTGCACAAAAATGGAGCAAACGAGCTCTGTCCATAGTGAAAGAGGGCTGCAATTTCGCCCAAAATGGAGAGAGAGAGAGCGGCGGATTTTGAGAGGAGAGTATCAGCCAAATCGGCTGATGCAACTTACCCCATTTTTTAGGGTTTCAAAGGGTATATTGGGTATTTTGCTTAGATTAAGTGGGGGTAAAATAGGTAGTTCAAGCAAAATGGGGTGAGTTGGATTTTGGGATGAGTTTGACCAACCAATAAGAGAGCGACATATGGCGGAGGAGAGGCTAGGCGTGTGGAAAGTGTGGAGAGAGTGTGCAGGGAGTGTGTGTTTATGACTGTTGGGTGCTTACGTGGCGCTTACGTGGCGTCCACGTGGAAGAGAAGGGTGAAAGAGATGGGCAGCAGATTGGGCTTAATTGTTGGGCTAAAAAGATGAATTTATGGATCAAAGCTTATAAAAAATAGGCTGAATAAAAATTCATTCTTCCTTGTATTTCTTTGGGCTTCATAAATCAAGATTAAAGACTCTAAATAACTTATGCATTAATACGTATTCAATTAAATAAATTATTTATGATTAAAATATAATTATAAAAATATTAGGCAAAAATCAATATCGTAAGAATTACGATAACATTTATAAAAGTTAGAAAATCAAAAGAAGTATTTGTAGGAAATGGGAGCAAACACGGAAACGGAAGGAAATACGAGAAAAAGAGGATTCTGCCTAAGAGTGACGGCCTGAGTGACGGTCCGTCACATGTGTGACGGTCCGTCACATTGACCGTCAAGGAGAGGAGCAACACTGTCTAGGGGTGACGGCCGCCGTGACGGTCCGTCAAGGTGGTGACGGTCCGTCATCCCCACCGTCGCACCATGGCAGCAAAGAAGGCAGTGCCACTGCCTTAAGGTGACGGTCCAGGCGACGGTCCGTCACTGGCTTGACGGTCCGTCAGCCTGGCCGTTAAGTTAGGGCAGTAGCGTCCAGCAGCTGCCCGCGTTTTGAGGATTCCTAGCCCGTTTTGGATTTGGTTTCTATTACTCCTATAAATACCCTATGGTAGGGTTATTTTACACATCGCTTTTCCAATAATTTTTACACACATTATTAAATATTTTTAGGAGAGTTTCGAGCGAGTTTTGAGAGGGGAAACGCGCTACACACGGTTTCCTGCTACTCAACCTTGTTCTTGAGTTCGTGGGGGTGACGGACCGTCCTTTGCTAAATTAAAAATAACGAGCACGCTGCTAGATTTATAAAATAATAACAATAATAAAGTAATAATAATAATAGTAGTAGAACTACATTGATAATTTCACAAAAATAAGGACGATAGCATTACATAGATTTCTAATTATAATAAAAAAATAACTTGTATGCATTCTTAAATTATCAAAATTATTTGAAGCATAAAGAATTAATCGGGAAGAAAGATGGGACAAAATTGGGTGTCAACAATAAGGATAAAAAGATATGTTTTATTCCTCATGATATGCAGATATTTGTACACTGCAAATTTACATCACCCGAGCTTAGGGTGTGTTCGGTTTGAAGGAAAATGTTTTCTTGAAAAACATTTTCTAGTGTTCGGTAGGTAAGCAAAAACTATTATCCTAAAAGCGTTTGTGTATAATTTAGACAAATACTATGGGATGTGGGGGTGGGGAGGTAGGAATGTGGGATGGTGGGGATGAGGGCTATGGGGGTTGGGGGTGAAGATGAGGTATGTTTGAGGGTAGGGAGGACACAATCAATGTGGAATGTCACTAGTAGAGCTTGTTTTCCCTACTTTCATTAGGAAGCTCATTTTTCTCATTTTTAAGGAGCTTGTTTTCCTAGAGAAAATGTTTTCCAAAATATTTGACCAACCGAATACGGGAAAATTGGAAAACATTTTCTGGAAAATGTTTTTCTTCATACCGAACACACCCTTAGTCTTTTTCAGTTTTATCTTATAAAGGAAGACAGTTTTTTAAGTTTTGGATGTACAGAAAGAGAAGTATCATTTCCATCTGACATTAATTGCTCTTTCTATCTCTGAACTATGTATGTATGGCATCCATTGCTTGAGCCATGTTTACACTTGAGAGAGGTGAGGACTGGCCTAAGATTTCTAGTACCCAACTAAAAGGATTGTAAGTTTGGCTATAACATGACTTACTCTCTAGATAACCTAGCAGTTATCTTTGAACCTTGCTTGTCTATTAGCTCATTTTAGTTCGTTGATCCATTATCATTGCAAGAGTTGTTCAATCAATTCGCGGAATCACTTGGAAGAGCATGAATTCTTGGAAAAATGAGATCTCTATTTCACAATGAGGTATCTTTTGCTTATTCCTTGCAAGAAGACTACATAAATCTTGGAAATCAAATAATTCCAAGGAAGATTTCCAAACACAGTTCTTTTTCATTAACTAGCTTTATTCGTTTGATCTTGACGTTTTAACAACATGGCATTTGATAGTAGGTGATACTGGTGATTGATGGAAGTTGCCTTTTTCCGAATCTCTAGAGTACAGTTGAATGGATATTTAATTGCCACTTTCCAACTTCATTTTTTCTGTTTGTATTTGTTTCCTTTTTCTTTTCCTTTTTTGAGTCAGCCTCATATGGAAGCTTGGAATTTGAAAATCAGCATTGATTTGCATCAGAAACAAATTTAAGGTCAGGAAACAAAATAGACGTATCATGATGTTGGTAAAACTATGCCAGGTGTCTGAATTTCGTGCAAATGCGAGTGTCTACTGCATAAGACTATGCTAGATGTTGAACAATTGACAAACCTTCAGTGCTTGATTAATCATCAAACCGGTGATATCAGTCTTCAGAGATGAATCGACAGCTGCATGAATGTCCATAAATCGAGTCCTTCAATTCTCCCTTTGATTGGATTTACCAATCCGGTATGCGGAACCTACTGGTCTGACTAATCCGGATTTGTATCACTTAGCGCCTACTATACTTGGAAACGCTCCCTACTAGGAGTTTCTACATTCTCAGGGCTCGAACTTTAGATAAGGTCCGATGGGTTCCATCCATCCTCCCATACCCCTTTGTGGTTCTTTCTGCCTTCCATTTCAGCCACAGAAATATATCGGAGTTTTGGTAAGTCCATCAGAACATGAAAAGTGGCTTTCCTCAGAAATATATCGGAGTTTCGAAGGTCTCTTAGCTCAAGTTAAGAAGGGAAAGTTGTTGAATCTTTAAGTGTTATTTAATCTTTTGTGGATTCAACATCAGGACAATGTCGTTCTTCTTTTTGAACCATCGGCTCTCAACTTCAGTGGCTCAAGATATTAATGTTGTTCTGAGAAGGACACAGCAGTAGCTAATTAGGCCTTTTTTCCGGCTACATTTTGGTCAACAAAAATCAAAAGACGACATGATTATTGGACTTTCTGTATTGAGAAATCTGAATTTCTAGAGGTGAATGGTTAGAGTAAACTGTAAATGCACTGTAAAATGTATAAGAAACCGGGGAGACTTTGAGGAGGGAAATATGTTGCATAATTTCTTAATGTTGTTATCACCAAGTGAAATACAGTTTACCTTACAAGAAAAAAAGAAGAAAAAAAAGAGGTCAATGCAGCTCATCATTTTTATATTAAATTCTAATAACAGGATAGTGACTTTTTTTTTTTTTTAAAATAAAAAATTTTAAATGTTGAAACAAGACAATGTAGTGGTTAGGTTTCAACTTCAAAGAGGTATCTTCCAAGAAAAATTGTTTACCAAAAAATTATTAGTTGATTGAGATCGTTGATAACTAAGTCATGTAATATGTTTAAGTTTAGTAGTATTAATTTTGTAAGTTTGTAAGAAGAATCAGCTGTTTAAATGTGCTCGTCATGTACGAAAGAAGTGTCACCACCAAGGATAATGGTGGGATGGATAAGATTGTTCCACCGTTAACGAGATCTCAGTTTCAAGCACGGGGAATGAAAAAAATTCTATAGAAGCATTTTCCCTTTTAATGGGCCTTATGCGGCATCGATCCAAATTAGTAGGGACACTGCACAGATTCGGGTTAAAAAGAGTGTGACTCAATTAATTGAAGGTTAAATGAGCTTAGTCAAATATCACAAGGACAATAATAAGAATTTAGTAATAAATAAGGGATCAAAAGTGTAGTGATTAGGTTTCAACAAGACAAAATTGTAGCATTGACTTTGAATAGTAAATAATGAAATTTTAGTGCCAAATTGGAAGCCTCAGCTCAAGCAAAGTGAAAAAGCTCTAGCATTCAATAGGTAAGGATAAAGCTCTTAGTAGAGACTGTTTTAAGATAGAAAAGTTTATCTTCTCGAAATTCATAAAATCATTTTGCTTTGCAGATTTCAGAAAATGGAGATTGGGTTAGCAGTTGGTGGTGCATTTCTCTCTTCAGCTTTGAGTGTTCTCTTTGATAGGCTTTCTCCTCAGGGTGAGCTGCTCAAGATGTTTCATAGGGACAAGCGTGATGTTCGGCTCTTAAAGAAGCTACGGATGACTTTGCTTGGCGTTCAGGCTGTGCTAAGTGATGCAGAGAATAAGCAAGCATCAAATCCATACGTGAGCCAGTGGCTTAGTGAGCTTCAAGATGCTGTGGATGGCGCTGAAAACTTAATAGAAGAAGTCAACTATGAATCTTTGAGACTTAAGGTGGAAGGTCAATATCAAAATCTTGCAAAAACAATAAGCAACCAGCAGGTAAGTGACCTCAACTTGTGTTCGAGTGATAAATTTTTTGTTAACATAAAGGAGAAGTTGGAAGACACCATTGAAACTTTGGAAAAGTTGGAAAAGCAAATTGATCGCCTTGGCCTAAGGGAATATCTTGGTTCGGGTAAACAAGAAAAAAGGGAATCTTCAACTTCTGTGTTTGTTGAATCTGAAATCTTTGGCAGGCAGAATGAAATAAAGGAATTGGTTGGCCGTTTATTGTCTGTTGATGCAAATGAGAAAAATTTGACAGTAATTCCTATTGTTGGAATGGCTGGCATTGGCAAGACAACACTTGCTAAAGCTATTTACAATGATGAGAATGTGAAAAAACATTTTGATTTGAAAGCTTGGATTTGTGTGTCCGAACCATATGATGCTCTCAAAATAACAAAGGAGTTACTTCAAGAAATTGGCTTAAATGTTGATAACAATCTTAATCAACTTCAAGTCAAATTGAAGGAAAGCTTAAAGGGAAAAAAGTTTCTTATTGTCCTAGATGATGTGTGGAATGACAACTATAAAGAGTGGGATGACTTGAAAAATCTTTTCGTAGAAGGAGATGCAGGAAGTAAGATCATTGTGACGACACGTAAGGGAAGTGTTGCCTCAATGATGGAAAATGGGAAAATTAGCATGGACATTTTGTCAAGTGAAGTCTCTTGGTCTTTATTCAAAAGACATGCATTTGAAAACATGGATCCTAAGGAGCATCCAGAACTTGAAGAGGTTGGGAAACAAATTGCAGCTAAGTGCAATGGATTGCCCTTAGCTATAAAGACGCTCGCTGGCATGTTACGCTCCAAATCAGAGGTTGAAGGGTGGAAACATATTTTGAGAAGTGAAATATGGGAGCTTCCTAACAATGACATATTAGCAGCGTTGAAGCTGAGCTATAATGATCTTCCCACACATTTAAAGCGATGTTTTTCCTATTGTGCAATATTTCCCAAAGATTATGCATTTCAGAAAGAACAAGTCATTCAACTGTGGAATGCTAATGGTCTAGTACAGGGGTTGCAAAAAGATGAAACAATTGAAGATTTAGGCAACCTATACTTTCTCGAGTTGAGATCTAGATCATTATTCGAAAGGGTTTCAGAGTCTTCTCGAGGGAACACAGAGAAATTTTTAATGCATGACCTTGTTAATGATTTGGCCCAAATTGCATCTTCAAAACTTTGTATCAGGTTGGAAGATTACAAAGGATCTCACATGTTGGAAAAAAGTCGACACCTGTCATATTCAATGGAATATGGTGACTTTGACACGTTGAAACCACTAGGCAAATTGGAGCAGCTGAGGACACTGCTTCCAATCAATATCCAGCACGGTTGCTCATATATTCTAAGAAAGAGGGTGTTGCATGACATATTGCCAAGACTAACATCCTTAAGGGCACTATCATTGTCTCGTTATGATATTGTGGAGTTGCCAAATGAATTGTTTATCAAATTAAAACTCCTAAGATTTTTGGACCTTTCTTGGACATGGATAAAAAAGTTGCCAGGTTCAATTTGTGTACTGTATAACTTAGAGACACTTCTCTTGTCACATTGTCGTTATCTTGAGAAGCTACCACTGCAAATGGAAACATTGATCAACTTGCGCCACCTTGACATTAGCAGCACTTCTCGTTTGAAGATGCCACTACATCCAAGCAAGTTGAAAAACCTCCATGTGCTAGTGGGGGCTAAGCTTCTTCTAAGTGGTCGCAGTAGTTTGAGAATTGGAGAGTTAGGTGAACTACGTAACTTGTATGGATCTCTATCAATTCTAGAGTTGCAAAATGTGGTTGATAGAAGGGAAGCTCTGAAAGCAAACATGAGGGAGAAGAGTCATGTTGAAAGGTTATCGCTGGAGTGGAGTAAAAGTATTGCCGACAATTCACAAACTGAAAGAGACATACTTGATGAGCTACACCCACACACAAACATAGAAGAACTCCAAATCACCGGATATAGAGGGACGAAATTTCCTAACTGGCTCGCTGATCAGTTGTTTCTTAAGCTAGTGAAATTGTCACTTAGCAACTGCAACGACTGTGATTCCTTGCCTGCACTAGGACAGCTTCCTTCTTTGAAAACCCTTACAATTAGAGGGATGCATCGAATAACAGAAGTCACTGAAGAATTCTATGGTAGTTCATCCTCCAAAAAGCCATTTAACTCTCTTGAGAAGCTTGGCTTTGCAAAGATGCCGGAGTGGAAGCAGTGGCATGTACTGGGGAAGGGAGAGTTCCCTATACTTCAGGAACTTTGGATTGATGATTGCCCCAAGTTGATCGGGAAGTTGCCTGAAAATCTTTGTTCTCTGACACGATTGAGAATTTCAAAATGTCCTGACCTCTGTTTGGAGACGCCTATCCAACTGTTTACATCTCAACTTGAGGGAATGAAGCAGATTGTTGAATTAGGTATTACTGATTGTAACTCTCTTACCTCCTTGCCTTTTAGCAGTCTGTCAAATACTTTGAAGAAAATAGTGATATATGGTTGTGGGAAATTGAAATTGGAGACGCCGCCAGTTAGTGAGATGATTTCTAGAGGAAATAACATGTTTCTGGAGAATTTGGTTTTACATGGATGTGATTCTATAGATGATATATCCTCTGAGTTGGTCCCAAGAGCACTCTCTTTGAGGGTAGAAAATTGCCACAGCCTTAAAAGGCTTTTGATTCCCACTGTGACTGAATATCTCTCTATTAGGAATTGTGAGAATCTCGAAATTCTTTCAGTGGCATGTGGGACTCAGATGACGTCATTGCATATTCACGACTGCAAGAAGATGAAGTCGCTGCCAGAGCATATGCATGAGCTCCTTCCATCTCTTAAGGAACTGAAACTGTCTAAATGTCCAGAAATAGATTCCTTTCCTGAAGGAGGATTGCCCTTCAATTTACAAGTCCTTGAGATCTGGTATTGCGAGAAACTGGTGAATGGTCGAAAGGAGTGGCGTTTACAGAGACTGCACTGTCTCAGAAAGTTATGGATCGAACATGATGGCAGTGACAAAGAGATTCTTGCTGATGAGAATTGGGAGTTGCCATGCTCTATTCGAACTCTTATCATATCCAATCTGAAAACATTAAGCAGCCAACTTCTCAAAAGACTCACCTCTCTTGAATATCTACGTGCTAGTAATTTACCACAAATTCAGTCACTGATCAAAGAGGGGCTTCCCTCGTCTCTTTCTGTACTAGAATTATATTGCCATCATGACCTCCATTCACTACCGACCCGAGGTCTTTGGCACCTCACGTCCCTTCGACGTCTAGCAATCAGGGATTGCCCTAAACTCCAATCTCTTCCCGAATCGGGGATGCCCTCCTCCCTTTCTGTGCTGGACATTGAGGATTGCCCTAATCTCCAATCTCTTCCAGTAAAAGGGATGTCCCCTTCCATCTCTACACTATTTATTTCCGAATGCCCATTGCTCAAACCACTCCTAGAATTTGACAAGGGAGAATACTGTCCAAATATTGCTCATATTTCCATCATAAATATTGATGAGGAATACCAGTAATGATTAAAGAAATGGTGTTATGATTAATGTAAGTTAATTCTTTCCTATTTCATGTTTTTTAATTTTTTTTTTACTTCCCCTTGCTTGCTTGTTACTTCTTTTCCTTTGTTGTATCTTTGAATAGCACAAAGCTTCTATTGCCGCGCGGTGAAGCCTAGGAATCATCTTTGGATTGGGATGACCCAAAAACAGAAGAAGGTGATAATCCTTATATGCCTAGGAATCATCTTTGGATTGGGATGACCCAAAAACAGAATAAGGTGATAATCCTTATATTTGCATTGAAATATTATGAAAAATTGGGTACATGCACATATACGTCATCAGGATGTTTATTGCCTTTGGGAATTAAGCTCAATAGTAATTCAAGTTGTAAAGATATGACACCTGGGCTTAACTCAACCGCAAAAACTAGCTAATGAGGGAGGATTGCCCAAGACCATATAAGGAGACCAATTACCCATTTCATATCCGATGTGGGACTCTTAACACATGTATTCTTGTTATATATCTCACTCTTCATCTTACTTGACCATTAAGATTATTCTTTTAAGTCTCTTTTCTTAATGTACTAGTCATCTTTTAAGACTCTCTTTGCTTGTCTATTAAACTATGTTCTCCTCCATCTAATCTTGCAGACTGGAAAATTATTTGCCATCATGAAAGCTGTTAAATGTAAGTTTTTTTTCCCCTTTTCAGTAGCTTTTTATTTTTTTTCTCTAAAGATGAAGTTTGTGCTATTAGAAACATGGCTTTGAAAACTTCTCCTTGCTCTCTAGATAAACCTGCCAGTTGTCTTTGGAAACTTCTCCTTGCTTGCCTATTAGCTCATTTCAGTTCGTGGATTCATTTATTATAGCAGGAGTTGTTTAATCAATTTGCGGAATTACTAGGAAGTGCACAAATGCGTGAAAAATGAAATCTCGATTTCTCAATCAGGTGTGTTTTGCCTATTCCCTGTAATAAGACTACATCAAGCTTGGAAAGCAAAAATTTTGAAGGAAAATTTTCGTACTCGGTTCTTTTTCATTTGGAAGTGCTTTATTCATTGTGCTTTAATGTCTAGATAACTTGACAGTTAATTTTGTGAATTTCTCCTTTGCTTTGTCTATTAGCTTGATTTGGTGATTGATCCATTGTCATTGTAGGAGTTGTTCAATCTCTGAGATGCATATATATCATTGACGTAATCAATCTCCAGTCGCTTCCAGAACCATTGGATTGCCCTCTTCCATGTCTGAACAATATATGTATTTCCAACTGCCCGTTGCTCGAACCACGTCTAGAATTTGAGAAGGGTGATTACTTGCCAAAAATTGCTCATTTTGCCTACTTCGAGATTGACTAGGAATACCTATAATGATTAAAACGAGTGTTGCTCTGAGAAATGTAAGTTAATTTTTATTTTTTCTATTCGTAACTTTATATTTTTCGTTACTTCTCTTTGCTTGTTTGTTAATTCTTTTCCTTTGTTAAATCTTGTTGAGCAGCGTGTGGCGTCTATTGCCACTGTGAAGCTGAGGAAGCATCTTCAGATCAGGATGAAAGATGACAAAAAGGGTAATATGTTGTAACTAATACGCTGTTGCAATTTACTGTCCAGATAAATTGACTGTTAATTTCGAGGATTTCCTTTGCTAGTCTATTAGCTTGATTTGGCTGTTGATCCATTGCCATTCTAAGAGTTTATCAATCTTTTCTTTGTTGTTCTTAAAGTCCGTGAATTCGTGGAATCACTAGGAAGAGCATGATGGTCAGAAACTATGCAATGAAAATTTGGAAGAAGATTTCCAAACTCAGGTCTTTTTTCTTCCTTTTTTTGAGGCAGCTTAAAGTATTGCTTAAGAATGTTATTTCCTTTTTTCGGGTTAGTTGAGGAAGGAGGAGGTGGTTTAGAGTAATGCACAGTTAATTCTTGAGCTTTGATATTTCTACTCACGACCTGTTTCCACGGACCGTGGAATGATCCACGAATCGTGGAATTGTCTCGTGGGACTCAAACCTGAGGGTCATCAATCCCTCAGGAACTACAAACAGGTTCCACGAGCCGTGGATGGGTCCACGAGCCGTGAACCTGGTTCGTGGTTATCAGACCCGCAGTCAGGAAAAAGGACCCAGGAACCACGATAGGGTTCTAATCGTAACTTTATTATCTATAATTATCTTTTTTCTTTCCTTTTCAGGTTTTTTGGTAACATTTTGTAAGCTATTCCAGCTTCTTAAGTCAGTTGTGCCGAAATTCTCTATTGAATAGACAAATATCAGCTCAATTGTGCTCTGTCAGCAGAGTGTGTAGGTGAAGAAAGGTACTTTCTCTTTTCTCTGGAATTTTACTTTTCTTTCATCAGTCTGAGAAGGAAATATGAAGTTTTTTGTGCATGAAGCTCTGATGGTTTTTCACTGCTCCAGCTGCACTTCAAATTTAAGGAACTGGAAATGTGGCCAATAAATCCCATTATATCATTTTGTGTTTGAGTTATTTAACTGCTGTGGTCTTTTTCAGGTAAACATGTCGACCGTGAGACTTCCTTCCAGCTGTATGTCTGAATGTGCTCCTCAGACTCAAAGAAAGACTTCTTAAAACGTTTGACTTGAAAGCTGAACCTGCATTTAGACTAGCAGTGTTACAAGGTCAAGTTGGTATGTCCAGATGGTGTCGTCCACGAGTTTGGTGATACCTTGCATCCTTGATATTGCTCTGTTGTGCGCGAGTTTGAAGCACCTGATGGATTTTATTTTATTTTTTGTATGTATATATAGCGATGTTGAACCCCCTTGGTAAAAATCTTGCATCCGCCACTAGTGGTACTAGGTACTAGTTTCAAGTTATGCCTTGGATCTTAGTTAAGGTGAAGCAGCAAATATTTCTATGTCGTCCTTGAGAATGTTCAGGATTGAGATTACAAGTGATATTAGTTAATTAATGTAATTACGTAAGACAAAGTCAGACCTCTTTATAATGACACCGTTTGTTAGATCATTTTTTGGCTGCTATAGCGAATGATTGTTATTGTTACACACCAGAATATCATTTGACGTTTAAATTTTTTTGGCTGTGATATATAAAAATTAATACGCAAGAAGTCATTTTCCTCTAACTTTTTATGTTATAAAAAGAAAACAAAATATTTAAAACTAGGTGTGTTGTACCTACAAGAATTAAACTATCTAAACAACACACTTCTTTTAAATCTAATTAAAATTAAATATTTTCAATTTTAATGGAAGAAATCTACAATAGTAGCTTGTTTAGTAGATTAATTTCAGTCTCTTCGTGGAGACATATAGCTTGAATTGAAGAAGATTCTCGTCCAAAATTTTCAACCAAAGGGTATCTAATAGCCTTCTCTTGACGATAGTCGATAAGAGTTTAACAATTGAAGCTTTTATCTCAATCCGAGTAGTAGGTTGAGTTTCTTAGTGAAAGACAAAATCAATTAATACTTGAGTAGGGAATGATGACCGTTATTATTATAGGTAGAATACTAGAATGTTGTTATGGAGAATTAAAATGTAACACGAAAATGAGTTCTAAAAGAAACTTGATTACAAAATATATATTACTTAACTACGATTAAACCAAAAAAATTCATTTGTCATGTATTTATTAATCTGGCCTCCGCTTCAGAAAATTCTAATTTTTGTCTAATAAGGCAGTGAACCTGCTCAATTGATCAGAAGTTCTGCCTTATAAGTAAAAGTTAAAACTTAGGTATATTGTCTGTCACACATAAATTTTGACTCTTGCCCATAAAGCAAACAATTCATGACATTTTTACAATAGTGAACATGCTCAATTTTGACTAGAAGTTCTGCCTTATATGCAAAAATTAAAACTTAGTATGTTGCCCATCAGACGTAAGTTTTAACTTTTGCTCATTAGTCAGACGTTCAGGACATTTTAAGACAGTGGACCTGCTTAATTGACTAAAAGTTTTGCCTTACAAGAAAAAATTAGAACTTAGGTATGTTGCTCATCAAGCATAAGTTCTAACTTTTGATATGTCACACGTTCAAGATATTTCAACACAGTGAACTTGTTCAGTTGACCGCAAGTTCAGCCTAATACGAAAACGTTAGAACTTATGCCTGATAAGCAACATAAATTGTTGCTAGCGAATTTTTTAAAGTTAAGGTCATTTAAAAAAAAAATATATTAAATAGGAATAAAAATTCAAGATCGAACACTTTGAAAGACATTAGGGGTAATTTCCTCACTTATCTAGTAATCACTCTTTCCCCTGGCGGGAAAAGAATCCAAAAAACCCGCTAAAACATTAACGTAACTGGTTCTTCCTTTTTAGGGGAGAAATCCTCCCAAATTCAAAACCTACAACAAGCAAATCAACTAACAAACAACCATATATCTACGTTTTTTGGGTTCAAATTGAAGTTTTGGAACAACGACAACATACCCAATGTAATATCAGGAGTTTCTTTTTGTATATTATATGGATGATCCGATCCGCAAGGACCATGATTGAGAATTTTTGATCGTCTTTCTCTGAGGAAGAGTCGAAATAGAATCAACTTAAATTCGGGACCGCTATTCGAAATCTTAGTGAAACACTGAATTTCTTATCTCATATCTGCTTTTCGTGAAAAAAATACTAATTGAAGTGGAGGTTTCTTCAAACAACAAGGGAGGTTGAATCGATCATCAGAAGAAGAATTAGGCCTAATTGAAAATGAAGCGAATTGTTGATTGTGTCATAAAGACCCTTATGTCCACGCCCCAATCATCCCCACAAAGTGGAGAAATTGAAGTTTTGGAAGCTTTTGTTAAATTTGGGATTTTTCTCTTCAAAAGAGGTAATTTTGGTTGTTATTTTGATAGTATTGTATCATAGAAACATGATTTATTATTGTTTTCGGTTTTCCTATGCTATTAATTTGAATTTTTAGTGACATCGGATTATCAATTTTATTGTTTAGTTTTAGGGTTGTTTTTAGTTAGTTGTTATGTTTCTTTTGTTTTTGTACCTCTACTGAAAACTGTGTGATGCAACACAATCCAGAACCCGTTTGGTATGAATTAATCAAAGTTGGAGAAAACATGTCTGAATCATGTGGTATAACTGCCTTTAATTTATTAATCAATTTTGGCAAAACCAACTTTGATTATGCAAATCTACGCACCTCAACTTGTCTTCAATCTGTATCAGTTGAACACTCCAACTTACAAAATGATCATCTAGATACCTCTAAAATTTATGTGCCACATCAGCGTCGAGTGCTATGTTATGGAACAACAATATACCCGGTGTAATCCCACAAAAAAGGAAAACTGAAGTTATGGAAGCTTTGTCAAATTTGGCATTTTCTCTTCAAAATAGGTAATTTTGGTTGTTAAAAAGTAGTAGTAATTAATGTTATTCTTGATAGTATTGTATCATAGAAACATGATTTATTATTATGTTTGGTTTTCCTATGCTACTAATTTGAGTTTTTAGTGTTTATTTTAGGGTGTTATTAGGTAGTTCTTATGTTTCCTTTGTTTTTGTTTTTTGGTAAACTGTCAGAGATAAATTGGCAGGTTTGCTTTGGTTCCTCATCTTCAAACATTGACCTTTTCTCTTTAAAATAAAGAGCAAACTTATAAAAACAACATACCTATTGAAATTCCACAAGTGGGGTCTCGGGAGGATAGAGTGTACGCAGACCTTATCACTACCTCGTGGAGGTAGAAAGGTTGTTTTCGAAAGACTTATAAGAAGAAAAATTAAAATACACTAATTTCAAGAAGAAACAACCAACGCAAAGAACACAATTAGTAGGAAGTTTCTGGTCAATTTTAAAGCTAATGCTAGTTCATTGTAGAGACCAAGAAAGCAATTAGTAGGAAGTTTTTTGGTTAGTTATTTAAAGCTAATGCTAGTTGATCCAACAAAGCAATTAGTAGGAAGGTCGTTGAATTAAAATAATAGGAGATTTGTGTATTTTTGAATTAAATTAAATGACTTTTTAAACAAAAAAATTGAAATGTTGAAACAAGACAATGTAGTGGTTAGATTTCAACTTCAAAGAGGCATCTTCTATGAAAAATCATTTAACAAACAATTTGTTATAACCACTCTGTTCTTGTCTTGGAGTTCGAATTTCTACAAATAAAGTTTTAAAAAAAACGAAAAAGATGAAGAAGCGGGTCTCTGCCGCTCGCAAATGATGAAGATAAAGGTAAAAAAAATTGTAAATAAAAATTTGTTAGACTTAGGGGTCGAGAAGGGAAACTAGCATCTGGTGCCCGATGAATGTTCAGTGGACATGTCATTTTCATTTCTTTCAAGCACAAAGGCGTAATCCCTCCTCATTCTTCCTATCTCTTCAATGATTTCATTATTGATTCATGAATTTTGCGACAGAGCCGAGAGTGTATCGGAAACAATCTCTCTACCTCAAAGTCAATGCTACTTCATGTGTGAAACTATTAGTAAATGTAAAGCATCTATTTATTTAAAAGCTATTTGTACTCTTTTAAATAAGTATAAGGAGCCAGAGTTTAAAATAATCAGTTAGTTAACACATCAATTGTGGCATTGACTTTGAATGGGTAAATGATGAGCTGCTTTCATGAAATTTTAGTGCCAAATTGAAAGCCTCAGCTCAAGCAAAAGCGAGAATTTCTGCAAAACAGTCTGTCAACGAAACATACTTGTCTGCATATTGCTCTAGCATTCAATAGGTAAGAGAAAATTCTAATTAGAGACAATCTTATCATAGAAGCATTAATCATCTCCAAATTCTTAATCATTTTGTGGTTCCCTGGTTTTGCTTTGCAGATTTCAGAAATGGAGGTTGGCTTAGCAGTTGGTGGTGCATTTCTCTCTTCAGTTCTGCAAGTTCTCTTTGATAGGCTTGCTCCTCAGGGTGAGCTGATGAAGATGTTTCGGAGGGACAACCGTGATGTTCGGCTCTTAAAGAAGCTGAGGATGACTTTGCTTGGCCTTCAAGCATAAGTGATGCAGAGAATAAGCAGGCATCAAATCCATACGTGAGCCAGTGGCTTAACGAGCTTCAAGATGCTGTGGATAGTGCTGAAAACTTAATAGAAGAAGTCAATTATGAGGTTTTGAGACTTAAGGTGGACGATCAGCATCAAAATCTCGCAGAAACAAGCAACAAGGAGGTAAGTGACCTCAACTTGTGCTTGACTGATGTTTTTCTTCTCAACATAAAGCAGAAGTTGGAAGACACCACTGAAACATTGGAAGAGTTGGAAATGCAAATTGGTCTCCTTGATCTAACAAAGTATCTTGATTCGGGTAAACAAGAAAAAAGGGAATCTTCAACTTCTGTGGTTGATGAATCTGAAATCTTTGGCAGGCAGAATGAAATAGAGGAATTGGTGGGCCGTTTAACATCTGATGATGCGAATACTAAAAAATTAACAGTAATTCCTATTGTTGGAATGGCTAGCATTGGCAAGACAACACTTGCTAAAGCTGTTTACAATGGTGAGAGTGTTAAAACCCATTTTGATTTGAAAGCTTGGATTTGTGTGTCTGAACCATATGATGCTCTCAGAATAACGAAGGAGTTACTTCAAGAAATTGGCCTAACGGTTGATGACAATATGAATCAACTTCAAATCAAATTGAAGGAAAGCTTAAAGGGAAAAAAGTTTCTTATTGTCCTAGATGATGTGTGGAATGATAACTATAAACAGTGGGATGACCTTAGAAATCTTTTTGTACAAGGAGATATAGGAAGTAAGATCATTGTGACGACACGTAAGGAGAGTGTTGCCTTGATGATGGGTAGTGAGGCAATCAACGTGGGAACTCTGTCTAGTGATGTCTCTTGGGCTCTATTCAAACGACATTCGTTAGAAAACAGGGATCCTGAGGAACATCCAGAACTTGAAGAGGTTGGAATACAAATTGCACACAAGTGCAAAGGATTGCCTTTAGCTCTAAAGGCACTTGCTGGTATCTTACGCTCCAAATCAGAGGTGTATGAGTGGAGAGACATTTTAAGAAGTGAAATATGGGATCTGCCAAGTCGTTCGAATGGCATCTTACCAGCATTGATTTTGAGCTACAATGATCTTCCTGCACATTTGAAGCGGTGTTTTGGTTTTTGTGCAATATATCCCAAAGATTATCTATTTTGCAAAGAACAAGTTATTCACCTGTGGATTGCTAATGGTCTTATACAGCAGTTGGATTTAGGTAACCAATACTTTCTCGAGTTGAGATCAAGATCATTGTTCGAAAGGGTCCAAGAGTCCTCTATATGGAATTCAAAGGAATTCTTAATGCATGACCTTGTCAATGATTTGGCCCAAATTGCATCTTCAAATCTGTGTATTAGGTTGGAAGAGAACCAAGGATCTCATATGTTGGAACAAAGTCGGCACATGTCCTATTCAATGGGCCATGGTGACTTTGAAAAGTTGAAACCCCTCTACAAATTGGAGCAGCTGAGGACATTGCTTCCCATAAGTTTTTCTGGTGGTTTATTCCCTCAAAGCAAGAGGATGCTGCATAACATATTACCAAGACTAACATCCTTAAGGGCACTATCATTGTCTCATTACCGGATAAAGGAATTGCCAAATGACTTGTTTATCAAGTTAAAACTCCTTAAATTTTTGGACCTCTCTTTGACAGATATCAAAAAGTTGCCAGATTCAACTTGTGTACTTTATTACTTAGAGACACTTCTCCTGTCACATTATCATCTCTTGAGGAGTTACCGCTGCAGATGGAAAAACTAATCAACTTGCGTTACCTTGACATTAGCAACACTTCTTCTCTCTTGAAGATGCCGCTATATCCAAGCAAGTTGAAAAACCTCAATGTGCTAGTGGGAGCTAAGTTTCTTCTAATTGGTTGCAATGGTTCGAGAATTGAAGATTTGGGTGAAATACATAACTTGTATGGATCTCTATCAATCCTGGAGTTGCAAAATGTGGTTGATAGAAGGGAGGCTCTGAAGGCAAACATGAGGGAGAAGAATCATGTTGACAAGTTATCATTGGAGTGGAGTGAAAGTATTGCCGACAATTCACAAACTGAAAGAGACATACTTAATGAGCTACAACCAAATACAAACATAAAAGAACTCCGAATCACCGGATATAAAGGGACAAAATTTCCAAATTGGTTAGCTGATCATTCGTTTCTTAAGCTGGTGGAATTGTTTCTTAGAAACTGCAAGGACTGTGCTTCCTTGCCACCACTAGGACAACTTCCTTCTTTGAAATTCCTTTCAATTAGGGGCATGCATCAAATAATAGAGGTGACTGAAGAGTTTTATGGTAGTTCGTCCTTCACAAAGCCTTTTAACTCTCTTGAGAAGCTTGAATTTGCAAAGATGCCGGAGTGGAAGCAGTGGCATGTACTAGGAAATGGAGAGTTCCCTACACTTCGTGACCTTTCGATTAAAGGTTGCCCTAAGTTGATTGGGAAATTGCCTGAAAATCTTTGTTCTTTGACAAGATTGAGAATTTCAAAATGCCCTGATTATGCTCAATTGCTTGCATCTCAACTTCAGGAAATGAAGCAGATTGTTAAATTACAACTTACTCATTGTAACTCTCTTAACTCCTTGCCTATTAACAGTCTGTCAAATACTTTGAAGAAAATAGAGATACATCATTGCGGGAAATTGAAATTGGAGACGTCAATTAGTGAGATGATTTCTAACATGTTCCTCGAGAATCTGGAACTGCGTGAATGTGATTCTATAGATGAGATATCGCCTGAGTTGGTCCCAAGAGTACGTAATTTGAGTGTAAGTAGTTGCCACAGCCTTACTAGGCTTTTGATTCCTGCTGGAACTGAAAGTCTCAGAATTGGGTCTTGTGAGAACCTTGAATTACTTTCGGTGGCATGTGGGACTCAGATGACATCACTGTATATTAACCACTGCGAGAGGCTGAAGTCGCTGCCAGAGCATATGCATGAACTCCTTCCATCTCTCAAGGAACTGTATCTGCAAAAAATTGTCCTGAAATAGAGTCCTTTCCACAAGGAGGATTGCCCTTCAATTTACAATTCCTTTTCATCTCGAATTGCATGAAACTAGTGAATGGCCACAAGGAGTGGCGTTTACAGAGACTCCACTGTCTCACAGGGTTAACCATCAGACACGATGACGAAGAGATTCTTGCTGGTGAGAATTGGGAGTTGCCTTGCTCTATTCGACATCTTTGGATATCGAATCTGAAAACATTAAGCAGCCAACTTCTCAAAAGCCTCGCCTCTCTTGAATATCTACGTGTTGAGGATTTACCTCAAATTCAGTCACTGCTGGAAGAAGGGCTTCCCTCGTCTCTTTCTAAGCTAATATTATCTCGCCATCATGACCTCCACTCACTACCAACAGAAGGCCTTCGGCGCCTCACGTCTCTCAGACGTCTAGAGATCAATGATTGCCCTAATCTCCAATCTCTTCCTGAATCGGGGATGCCCTCCTCCCTCTCTATGCTGAACATTGCGAATTGCCCTAATCTCCAATCTCTTCCGTAAAAGAGATGTCCCCTTCCATCTCTACACTATCTATTCACAAGTTCCCATTGCTCAAACCACTCCTAGAATTTGACAAGGGAGAATACTGGCCAAAAATTGCTCATATTTCCAAAATAGATATTGATAGGGAATACCAATAATAATTAAGAGAAATGGTGGTCTGATAGATGTAAGTAATTCTTGGTTTTTCACTTTTTTTTTG
The DNA here is from genome assembly GCA_003996215.1 of Jaltomata sinuosa. Taxonomy (NCBI): domain Eukaryota; kingdom Viridiplantae; phylum Streptophyta; class Magnoliopsida; order Solanales; family Solanaceae; genus Jaltomata; species Jaltomata sinuosa. The sequence goes on from QJPP01007241.1 coordinate 881,153, forward strand.
TTTACTTCCATTTGCTTGCTTGTTAATTCTTTCCTTTGTTAAATCATTGAGCAGGGCAAAGCGTCTATTGCCACTGTGAAGCCGAGGAAGGTGATGGGAACACTGTAGACGAAATTTGGTGTAGGCAGGAAATGAAATGATTTGCTCCGGAAAGTTGATAGCTCAATGTAATATTAATGAACTAGCAATCTTTTACCATGCCCATATATGTTTATTGCCTTTGGAAATTCAACTCAATAGCAATTCATCTTCCATAGACTCTCTTTTCTTAATGTACTAGTAATCTTTTATGACTCTCTTTTCTTGTCTATTAAGCTATGTTCTCTCCCTCAACTTGCAGACTGGAAAAATACTCGTCATCATGAAAGCTGTTTAGAATTTGTTCCCCATTTCTCGTCTCCTCCACAGATATAAAGGGTCCAAAGGAATGCAACCTCACTTTATTAGTCAGGTAGCCAAAACCTTGAAACTTAAAGAAGTTGGAAAAGACTTTCAATATCTGCTTCTATTATTTAAGGCATGTTTGTGACTGCATTTGATATCAAATACTGAGCTTTTGTCAGTATTTGGATCTTTAGCACAATAGCTTTTGTGTTTTTATGTATATAAACCGAAAATCTGAAACTAAAAACCTGACTAACCTATACTTCTTTGTTATTGATGTAGTCTATGCCTACTCGGTGAATTGATCAAATTTGGTGCTTATCCCTCACCCACACCCAGATCGTGTTGGATCGAACTTTGCTAACGGAGAGTATGCATCTATATGTCTGCGCAAAGGCGAGGACTGACTCAGGATTGCTTTAACCCTCAGCTTTTGGATTGGTGGTCACTTCATCTGGTATGCATCTAAAAACTTCTTGTTTCTTTCTTTTCTGTAGTTTTTTTCTGTCACATACTAATGTTTATTAATACAAGTAATTATTGTATCTTACTAGCTTGCCTCTTATGTTTTAAGACTCTTTTCTACCCAAATCTTGCAGAATGCAAAATTGTGAAAGATGTTCAGCTATGTTCCCTATTTTTGTCTCTTACACAGAGATATAAAGTTCGAAGTAAGGGAACCTCACTTTCTCAGTTAGGTATGTTTCACGTCAAGCTTGAAATTTAGAGAAATTGGAGAAGACTTTCAATGTCTGCTTCTGATATATAGGTCCGACATAAGGCAACCTCACTTTCTTGTTGCTCATTCTTGACCATCCTAGTTTTGTCATTTATCGATGCTCATAATAACATGCACGTTTATTTCTTCTGTAGGAGAAAAAACTAGGTGAAGAAGCTTTAGAGCTGCTTGAAATAAGGTGCAAGTTATCGGAACACCAGTTGCAGTTGTGCATCTTTTTGCATTCTTTGGTCAGGGTACTCAGGATTCACCTCTAGCAAGTATGATGTTATGTCGCGTTGATTTCAAGTTGATGTGACTGCATTTGGTAGCAACTACTGAGATTTTTTCAGCGTTTGGATCTTTGGCACAACTGTCAAAACATCTTGGTGTTTGATTTGAACGGTGGAGATCGGATTTGGAGGTCCGCAGCATCTGGTTTTGAGTCCCGAAAAGAAGCTCTGTTTTGGGTGATTTCTCTCGATTTATTTTTATTGGTGTAGCTATTGCTTCTCCGTGTTTGGCACTTGTTGTAGCCATTGTTGGAGAATAGTTGTAACCCTCTTATTTTTATAGTGGAGCTATTTGGATCTTTGTGATCCCATGATTGTTACCTTCGATTTGAAGGGCTTTCCACATTAAATTTTATATTCTTTATTTTTTTTATTTTCGGATTTATCGCTTTGATTTCAAGTTGATGTGACTGCATTTGGTAGCAAATACTGAGATTTTGTCAGCGTTTGGATCTTTGGCACAACTATCAAAACAACATTTCTTTTTTCCTCAGTAAACTCCTTGCTCATTGCTCTTTCCTCTTTTCGTTTAGAGTGACAGATTAGCATGTGATGTTAGGTTATCACCAAAAGTACTTTTTTGAAAAGTATCTTTGGAATTTTTTCGAACTCCAATTCTAAATCTAATTTTGAAAATTTAAAATAAAGCAAAAGTTTATTTGATTTTCATGGTCGAGGCGGTAATACTTGTCTAAATATTTGGCCAAACCTATACGATCATATCAAAATCCTTAAAATTCTGGAACACATCGTCCTAATTTTACAATCGCCCTATTTCGACCGATAGCCATTGCTCAAAACTTCCATGGAATCGAATGAATCCCGTCTTTCATTAATCTCTAAGTCTCAGCCTGTGAGAAAGAGGAAGCAAGTAGAGAGCTCCTCCAATGAGCCTTCTCAAGAAAGGGTAGGTTTTTTTTCTTTGGTGTATTGTTGTTTTTCTCAATTTGGATCTTGTTTTTTATGAGTATACTGTATATTGTGCATACCTATTTGGCTATTTGATTGGTATACCTTGAATACACCTTATCAAAATAAAAAATTGGTATGCTTATGGTTCTGTGTTCACAGACTAAAGCTGCTCATGTTCTCAAAAAGAATGATTCTGGTACTGGCAGTAATTCTGGTGGTGGTAGCTCGCTGCTGCAGTTTGCTATCGAAGAATTCCAATTATTGCTCTCTAACAGTATGACTAAGCTTGCCCCAGCTTCTTTTTTGCTGATATTATTTCGATTTGCATATTTACTTATCTTGAAAACGTTTATATTCACAGAATGGATTCGTTTTGTAGAAGATATATCTTATTGTTTTGCTGGCCGACTCCAGGTAGAAAGTGTGTCTTGATTACTTTATTGTGCCTTCTTCTTTACGTGGTTGTAGCTTCACACTTGCTTTATCTTAATGGTTTTGCGTTCACAGGCTGAAGCTGCTTGGGTTCTCCAAGACAAAAGTTTTAAGAGTTCGTCATTACTTAAAAAGTTTCTGGATGGTGATTTGGTGTGTGGCTGACCCCTTATGTTGTAGAGACTGAAGCTCTGTTGATTAGCTAGCTTATTGTATTTTGTTTCCAAACTATTGGCTGAATGTGGTTTTTAATGGTATCTGACTTGTTGGTTTACAGGATGATCCTCAATCAGTGGTTGTTCGTGTTTTGGCTAGCACTCGGCCGCTGTCAGCAACCGAAGAAAACAAAGAAATGCTCTCTGACATTAAGACTAAGACTAACCCGGCTTCTTTTCTGCTGATTTTATTCAACTTGCATAGCATTAACGTGCAAATTTTTGTTCACAGTATTGATTCGTATTGTAGAAGATGTATATTCTGTTTTGGTTGACCGTCTAGAGAGTAAATATCCGTTGAAGCTCCAGGTAGAGAATGATGTGTTGATTACTTTCATGTGTCTTCTTTAGTGTATTGTGGTTATAGCTTCACCCTTACTTTATCCTTATGGTTTTGTGTTCACAGACTAAAGCTGCTCATGATTCTGGTAGCCACAGTAATTCTGGTGTTTTGCCGGGTCATAGCTCTCTGCGGCAGTTTGCGATCAAAGAATTCCAAAAATTGCTCTCTGACAGTATGACTAAGCCTGCTCCATCTTCTTTTCTGCTGGTTTTATTTTGATTTGCATATTCACTTATCTGCAAAAAAATTATTCACAGAATGGATTCCTTGTTTAGAGGATATATCTTATGGTTTAGTTTGCGAACTTGTCATAAAGAGAAAATGTTGTTTGCAACTCCAGGTAGAGAGTGATGTCTTGATTCCTTTATTGTGCCTTCTTTATGTGGTTGTAGTTTCACACTTGCTTTATCTTAACGGTTTTGTTCTCGCATATTGAAGCTGCTCGGCTTCTCACAGACAAAAATTTTAATCGCTCACCATTACTTCAAAAGCTTCTGGATGGTGATATGGTGTGTGGCTAACCCCTTATGTTATAGAGACTGAAGCTCTGTTGATTAGCAAGCTGATTATATTTTGTTTCCAAACTATAGGCTGAATGTGGTTTTTAATGGTAACTGATTTGTTGTTTTACAGTTATATCTTTCGTCAATAGTTGCTCGTGTTTTGCCAAGCAATCTGCAGCAGTCGGTGACCAAAGAATACGAAAAAGTGCTCTCTGACAGTATGACTAAGATTGCTCTGGCTTCTTTTTTGCTGAGTTTATTCAACTTACATATCATTTACGTGCAATTTTTTATTCACAGAATTGAGTCGTATTGTTGAAGATGTGTATTCTGATTTTGTTGAGCTTCTAAAGAGAAAATATTTGTTGAATTTCCAGGTAGAGAGTGACTTTCTTGTACATTCTTTAGTGTATTGTGGTTGTAGCTTTACATTTGCTTTACTCTTATGGTTTCACGTTCATAGCCTGGCGCTGCTCGGGACAATGATTTTGGTTCCTACAGTACTACTAAAGAAAGTACTCCGAAATTCCTGTACCTGCCTGATCCTAGTCAAAAAATTCGAACAGAGTTTCAGGAGGTTGATCTGGTGTGTTCTAAACCCCTTATATAGTAGTATAGACTGAAGCAATGTTGATTAGCAGGCTGGTTGTATTTTGTTATCAAACTATAGGCTGAATGTGGTAATTGAATTGTTGGTTTAGAGTTAGATGTTGAATCAGTGGTTTCTCTTCTTGAGTCTGCTGATAGCAGTACACAACTATTGGGGATCAAACAACTCGGACAATTGTTTTCTGAAGGTATGTCTAAGATTGCTCTTGTTGATTTTATTCAACTTGCATATCACTAACATGCAAATTTTTATTCACAGGTTTCGTTTCTGAAATTAAGGGTATTCGTACATCTTTTGATGTTGTTGTTGTTCCTCTACTTGCCAATATTACATGGACAATGGATTCACTAGAGCTCCAGGTAGAGTGTTCTGTTGATTACTTTTTTGTGCCTTGTGGTTCTAAGTTTCACCCTTGCTTTATCCTTACGGTTTTGTATAGTCTGAAGCTACTAAGACTCTCATACACATTATATCTCACTACTCGAGGAAACCTTTATTGGTGATTAAGCATGAGCTGGTGCAAGTTCTTTTAATGCTTCTGGACACAGATGTTGTTTGTGAGAAGGTATGTTTTAAAATTGACAGATCCTGTAGATTGAAAGTATGTTTATTAGCAGACTAATTGCATTTTCTGTCCAACTATAGGTTGTGGAGGAACTGCAGAAAATTGTTTTCTACATTGTAAGTCGTAATTATGCTCTTCAGCATGGGGCTTTGGATACTTTGCTGTGTAAGTTGGACACTACCACCAATGTATCAATGCTGAGAAAACTCACGTGGACTATATCAAAGTTTTGTGGAGGCATAATAGAACCTCCTTTCTATCGGGTCAGTTAATGACTGTTGAAAAGTTTTTAGGTCCACAATTATGTTATGCAATGAAATTGCTTTTCTTAATCATTCAAAATAGGTTGAACTTACTGGATGCTTTACATTACTGATTTAATTATCAGGTGAAACCAACAATCATAGTTCTTCGTGACTTTGTCGATGCAAATGATGATGAAGAGGTGCTAAGTAATGCATACAAGACACTTTGTTACCTTTCTGGTACAGTGGATTTGTCCTCCGGTACAACTATTTGGGGTGTAGAAGAATTTGAATATAATATTGTAAGCCGGAGTGAGGTTATTGATGCCTTCCATGCTGTGGATGTTCTTCCGGTGCTAGTTAAACTCCTCAAGTGAGTGGGATGTTTAAGTTTCTCATTCAACCTACTTCATATCTGACTTACAATTGAATCTGATATATAGGTCAATTTGATGTTTCAGCAAATATAGCTCTCCTTCAATAATTTCCCCTGCCATCCGTACTGTTGTAAATATTAGTACAGCAGATGACCGAAAGAACTTTTGTATACTTGAGGTAAGAGAGTTTGGCTCACCATTGCAAAATAGCCAGTGCCTTAGATTGGTTCGCTGGAGATGGTCATTTATTTTTCTTTCTTTCTTTGCTGTCTTGTTAAACTACTATAACATCATCCTTCTTCAATGTGCTAAAATAGTTCCACGCTTGAAAATGGATTTTTTATTTTGTTATTTATTTCAACCGTTTAACCGAGTCAGACATGAATTAATTTTTTTGACTAATGTAGTCAAATATATTCGCTACCCAGGACGAGAAAGAACGTTTTCTTCATTGCCTGTTAAGCTTTCTAGTTAGAGGACTAGAGGAAAAGATGGTCTGCGTGATTATAGCATATATTACTGGTGAGAGCACTCCATGGGCAGAGGTATGTCTTCAAGATTTACAAAGGACAGCTGTTTGCATGTCTTCTCCAAGGAGTTTGCAAATGTTGGGTGGTCAAATAGGGAGTTCTTCGCATTTGCATTACTTTTCGAATCATACCTTGTCCTCTTTTTTTTTTCTTTTAAAAAAACGATTTTCCCCTGCTTAATATGTTCATTTCTTTGCAAAATCGTGAAAGAGTTCATTTTACAAGGGGCAAAATAGGAAACTATATTTTGTCAAAAAATTATATAAAGAAAGAAGTTGCCCAGAGGAATGATGTAATCAGCAACTGATTTGTTATTGTTGCTCCTGCTGTGGAACTATAGGCTTTTTGGGAGGGAATTTGTGTACTGATTCTTCTATTTTTTGTTTATTTTCTGTTTTTGCTTACATCATACTGACTTGTATCATAAGACTTAACATTTAGTCAAGGATTGCAGAACATGTATCAGATAGCGATTGCATGTTTTGGAAAATGTTTTCCGTGTAGCAATTTCTCTGTTTAGGAGAAATGAACTTTGTACGTAGCTGCTGATGTCAAAGTCAAAGATACTGAATTTTAACAATGGTACCAAGGTAGTACGTCAAAATACATTGGCGTTATACAATTGATGAATGTTGATAACTAAGGATAGAAATGTAAATCGACTTCTCTTACATTGATGTCTACGTTACTAATAAAAATGCAAATATCCTATAGTTAATGAAAATTATACTTCTTCGAATACCTAATTGCTTTTGGCCGGTGGCATTTATGTTTTTTTCTTTTCTTTGTAAACAAATATTGGCTTAGTCCTTACAATGTAAGACAGAAGAGTAACCCTTCTAAGTGATGAACTTCATCTGAAGTGATATGATGTGGAAATGAGTTGTTAAATTAGGTATATGAGTTTCATAAAACTAAATTGAAAGTTTAACCTTAATCATGTATCCTTGTGGTAGGTGTTTGAATTTCTCAGGCTGTATTTGTTGTTGGTTTAATAGAACCTCTGCGTGAGTTGGTTGAAAAGAAAAGAATGGATATTGCCGTTGTTGCAATTGCAAATGCTATTGATGGTACTGTAGATGATGAACAAATGGAGTATGTAACCTCTTTTCTTGAATAAATCATCTCTGATATATTGATTGATATTTTTTTACTGAACTCTGAGTGTTTTCATTTGCTTTTGGCTTTAGGTCCTTGATGGAATGCTGCATGGGTCTTTTGTATAATTATGTTGATAGCGATGATAAAAAATGGGTTGGCGCGGGTCTTACAGGAATAGAAAAAATATTGAAGCTTGGGGAAGCAAAAAAGGCAAATACTGGTGGCAATAATGTTTATGCTCAGAAGATCAAAGAGGACGGGAAGCTGGAAAATTTTACGACTCCCAGGCATTTCTTCCAAGCTAAGGCAATGATGATGACATACTGGCCATCAATGGAATGAATAGGGATCCAATTATACTATACTGGTAACCTTGCCCGCGGTCATAATATATTTTTATTTTCGAGCTTGTCCTTGGCTTCTTTGAGAGCATCTGTTTCCCTTGCAGCCTGCATATGCAATCTCTCATTCACAATGATCTTCCTTGTCTGAACCAGATGATATGAAGACATTACTACAAGATATGATCACAGAAATGCATAACAAACCATTTTGAGATTTCGAAGCTCCCTCCTGGAAACCCGTTGCCTCCAACCTCACTGAGTAATATGATCACTGCTCCCTGAAGACTTCTGTAATAAAAAAAGCCAGCACGGCAACACAAATGAGCCTGCAGGATAGCAAATCATGTATCAGATATTATATTCTTCGACATTTCAAGACTTCACGTATCTTCATTAAATTATAGGGAATATCACAAGGGTGACTATAGCCAAGAGGACTCGTGAAACTAGTTGACTTCTCAATGCTAGCTCAGCTTTTGTATTGATATGACTTTGTGCAGATTAGGGTGCTTCTTTTGTTTTTTATGAACTTTTGGTGCACCAGTGAGATTCCTGTAGTATAAGATGGCTGGTGTCCACTTTTTTAAAACTTCTCTTGTCCAGTGATTTCTCCTATATCATTAATAATTTATTACTATAAAACATAACTAAATAATAATGTACGTGTACATAACTGAATCATATTGGAAGCTTTTGAAACTTGAGTTTTTTTCCCCTTGAGGATTTCCCATGTAAAATTATGTGTGTGTTTTTTTTCGTTATTACTGTTTTCATTAGTTGTTGTCTCATATCACTCCAAATCACTAAAATTCTCAAATTTTGCAGGTGAAGCATTCTCAGTAAAAATTGAGAAGTTGCCTATTTCAGGGAAACCGAGGAATCATCTTTGGATCGAGATGATTTTAATTTTAGATTACAGCAAAAAGGAGATGAAATGAAAGCTGGTGTAGGTAGAAATTGAAATAATTTGCTTCGGAAAGTTGATAGCTAAATGTAATATAATGAACTAGTAATCTTTTGTCATGCACATATATGCCAGTCGGACGTTTATTGCCTTTGGAGGTTCATCTCAATAACATTTCATTTATATTTGTTAGATACCTTACTTGAAGATTTTTTAGTTCTTTCTGTTTTTCAATGAGATTCATGTGTTTTTAGTTTTGGTTTAGAGTAATGCTCACTCATGAATGCATAGCTCTAATAGAATTCAAAGATATACGAGACAAAGTTTGTTTCCAATCTATAAATAATATACTTGCCAAAAGTTGCTTGTATTCCCACAATAGAGATCGGCAAGGCAAATCTTTACTGATTAAAATGAATGGTGCTCCAATCGATATAAGTTGTTCTACTTTCTTAGTCTCTTGATTTTTGGTTACTTCTCTTTGCTTGTTTGTAAATTCTTTTCCTTTGTTAAATCTTTGAGAAGCATAAAGTGTGGGATGAATTTAATTTTAGATGACCCAAAAGAAAAGATGATAAAATCCTTATATTTGCTTCGATACATTGTGAAAAAATCGTAGTACTGGCAGGAATTAGCAAGATGTTTATTGTCTTTGGAAATTCATCTCAATTGCAATTCATGTATTCTTGTTATGTATCTCACTCTTCATCTTACTTAGACTATTAAGACTAAACCAGAGTCTCTCTTCTCTTATTGTAATATTAATGAGCTAGTAATCTTTTAAGACTCTTGTTTCTTGTCTATTAACATATGCTCTCTCTCAAATCTCGCAGACTGGAAAAAATTTGTCATCATGAAAAGTTGTTCGGCTTTGTTCCCCATTTCTCGTCTCTTCCACAGAGATAAATCGTCCAAAGGAACGCAACCTCATTTTCTCAGTCAGGTAACTAAAACCTCGAAAAGACTTCTAATATCTGTTTCCCTTAATTTTTTTTTTTTTTTTTTTAGAAACAGATAATCAGATTAAAAGCTGGTTTTAGGTCCAGACAGCAGTTCACTTTCAGAAGCTAACATAAATCAAAATTATCCCATTACATCATTTAAATTGAAGGGAAATGTAAATCAAAAAGGTCTACTTCCAGATATCTACCAGCACCACACTCAGAGAGGTCCTCGTAGAAACTCTGTTGAAGATTTAACGGTACTTAATGAATCCAATTTCCTTAGTATTGCTGTGGAAGCACTGTCTACAGCACATGAGTCCATACTTCCTAATATTTGCATGAGGATTCCCACAGACACGGCAGGTGCGAGAGCCAGGGCCGTAGTTCTTAGGGTGAGCGTTCCAGATGTTGGAGTGTCCCATCTTCACAAGCCAGTAAAGTGAGGCTGCGCGCTGTGCTTTGTATGAAAAAACCTACTTTTGCTTGCACAACTCACAATGAGTGTTTCCCTTATTTAAGCCTTGCTATATCACATTGATTTCAAGTTTGATGCATTATTTTAGCCTTGTTATTATTTCAAGTATATATAGGTAAAAATTGAAATAATTATCTCCACAAAATTGATTGCTTAATGTAATATTGATGAACTTGTAATCTTTTACCATGCACATATATGTCAGCCGGATGTTAATTACCTTTGGAGATTCATCTCAACAACAATTCATGTATTCTTGTTATTTATATCAATCTTCGTCTTACTTGAATATTTTTAGTTCACGTATTGCTTGAAATTTCATCTGAATAGCAGTTCATGTATTCTCGTTCTTTCCCTTCCTCAGTGAGTTGAGCAAGGAGGAGATGGTTTAAAGTAATGCACATGTTAACTACAAAATATAGAGCTCGGTATTCAAATTGCTAGGAGGTTCAGTCTTGAATACAGAGCTCTAATAGACAATTACCTTGAATGTGGTCTGTCAGCAAAGTGTAAGTGACGAAAAGTACTATTTGTCGTAGGAAATATTGTGCAAAATTTTGTACAAGAGTTTCTTGTGATGGCAAATTTCAAACTTCAGTTAAAAGGACTAGTCATTTTCTATTCTCTGTTAAATCATTCAGTGCTATTAACTATAAGAACTGATATTTGTCTAAATTAATGTAGCGAGGCTGATGCAAGCTCTGTGTTTTGTGCAGTTCAACCTTGATTTGCTCTGGGTAATTGCTTGCAATAGAAGGATTTGATGCTACTTGTTTAATGCTTGGCTGTATTGATATTCAATTGCTCTACCAAGTTCGTTAGCTTAAAATTTTTCACTTGATTGGACTACTTCCAGGTTCTCTTCCAACATATCAGAGAAGTATTGCTTAAAAATGTTATTTCCCTTTTTCGAGTGAGTTGAGGAAGGAGGAGGTGGTTTAGAGTAATGCACATGTTATGTCTATTGACAGAAAGTTTGTCTCCCCATAATTTGACATCTAAAAGCCTAAGCACAATCTTAACTTTATTATCTGATCTCAACTTAACCATCTTTTTTTCTTTCTTTGTCAGTTGTGCCGAAATTCTCTATTGAATAGACGAATATCACCTCAACTCTGATCTGTCAGCAGAGTGTAGGTGAAGAAAGGTACTTTCTCTTTCGCTGTAATTGGACAGTACTACTTTTCTTTTATCAGTCTGAGAAGGGAATATTGAGAAAACTTTTGTACAAGGAGTTTCTCCTATAGCACGTTAAGATCTTTCTATTTTCTTCTATTCTGTCAGCAGTTCAACAAAGTACAAGGTTCGATTGATAAGTTTCTCTGCTCCATTTTAAGTATGATTTGGCAAGAAACAATGTCATTTTGTCGAGATTCTTTCAGTATAGCTGAAGTTTGCCACCAGAATCAATGCTAGATACCTTCCATCTCTCGAAATAATGGTAGGCTTTTCGTTCTCAGAAAATGAGTCCTTTCAGAAGGACAGCCAATAGAAAAAAAAAAAAAGGATTGAGAAACTGGAATAGTGGCCAATAATTGCTCAAATTCCAGTTGTATCATTTTGTGTTTGAGTAATTTGACTGCTGTAGTCTTTATCAGGTAAGCATATCGGCCATGAGAGTTCCTTCCAGCTGTATGTCTAAATGTGCTCCTCAGAGTCATAGAAAGACTGCTTAAAACGTTTGGCTTGAAAGCTGAACCTGCATTTAGAGCATCGGTACCAGCAGTGTTACCAGGTCAAGTTGGTATGTACAGATGGTGTCGTCCACGAGTTTGGTGAAACTTGCATCCTCGATATTTGATCTGTTGTTCCCGAGTTTGAAGAACCAGACGGATTTTTTTTCTTTTGAATGTATATATAGTAGATGTTGAACCCCTTTGGTAAAAATCTTGCATCCGTCACTCGTGGTACTAGGATTAGTGGTAGCCATGTCAGCGGATTCTGTTGTAACTGCCAGTTAGTTAGTTAAGCAGAGTACTGTTCATTACTGTTCCATTGAATTCCCGTTCACTCAGTTAGTTAATTGAGATTAGACTGAATTGATTACACTATTACAATACTGTACAATTCAGATATCATAATACAAATCATTACTTCTCTTTTCTAGATTTCTCTTCTCTTCTTCTCTAGTTCTCAGCACTGTCCAGCAAGTGTAACTAGAAACAATGTTTGTAAGACTTGTTGATTTACCGTTGCCAAAATCACTTGATTCGTATGGAATCGTCAATAAACAGAGCGTAATTTCAGCGCCTGCCGTATGGTATTTCTTTTTTGTTTCCTATTGGGTGTTTGGTGTCCGCATTAAAGTCCGTGTAAATCTGGATTCGCCACGAAAAGTGTCCACATTATGGGTTAAAGCGCTCTGGTGACTTCATACCCAAGGCTCGAACCCGAGATTTCTGATCAAAGATGAAGGATTCTTACTATTCCACCACAACCAGCTAATGTTGGTTCCTACCATGTAATTTCACTTTCTTTATAAAAATACGTCCCACTATGAATTGTCTCAATTAGTGCAGACCATAATCATCATGAGCATCACCTACCCAATAATCAAATCTTTGAATTATATTACTCAAATCCCCTTATATAATGGTGGTGTCCACCAATAAATTTATTATAATTGTATGGAATTTGATATTCAAGTCAAGAAAAAAAGAGTAAAATATAACAAAGTGAAGAGGGAGGCAGCTAAACTGTGGAAAATTGAAATCTTTTTGAAAAGAGAAAAAAAGATGGTTTCTCTTTTCTTTCTTTGACCAAAGAGATAAACGTAGTAGTTATTGGTATAGCAATTGCAAATTAAGCACACAGTCAGTATACTCTTACCATATTGTTTGCATATTGCTCTAGCATTCAATAGGTAAATTCAATCTCTTAATTACTAGTAAAAATAGACAACCATCTTGTCCATTTTTTGATTCTTTGTTTTGTTTTGCGGATTTCAGAAATGGATATTGGCTTAGCAGTTGGTGGTGCTTTTCTCTCTTCAGTCCTGCAAGTCCTATTCGATAGGCTTGCTCCTCAGGGCGAGCTGCTGAAGATGTTTCAAAGGGACAAGCATGATCTTCGGCTCTTAAAGAAGCTGAGGATGACTTTGCTCGGTCTTCAGGCTGTGCTAAGTGATGCACAGAATAAGCAGGCGTCAAATCCATATGTGAGCCAGTGGCTTAATGAGCTTCAAGATGCTGTGGACAGTGCTGAGAACTTAATTGAAGAAGTCAATTATGAAGTTTTGAGACTAAAGGTGGAAGGTCAGCGCCAAAATCTTGGAGGAACAAGCAACCCGCAGGTAAGTCAACTCAGCTTGTCCTTGAGTGATGAATTTTTTGTTAACATAAAGGATAAGTTGGAAGAAAACATTGAAACATTGGAGGAGTTGCAAAAGCAAATTGGTTGCCTTGACCTGAAATCATGTCTTGATTCGGGTAAACAAGAAATTAGAAGACCTTCAACTTCTGTGGTTGATGAATCTGATATCTTTGGTAGGCAGAGTGAAATAGAGGAATTGGTGGGCCGTTTATTATCTGTTGATGCAAATGGTAGAAGTTTGACTGTAATCCCTGTTGTTGGAATGGGGGGCGTGGCAAGACAACACTTGCTAAAGCGGTTTACAATGATGAGCAGGTGAACGACCATTTTGATTTGAAAGCTCTGGTTTTGTGTGTCTGAACCATATGATGCTTTCAGAATAACAAAAGGATTGCTTCAAGATATTGGCTTAAATGTTGATGATAATATAAATCAGATTCAGATCAAATTGAAGGAGAGCTTAAAGGGTAAAAAGTTTCTTATTGTTCTAGATGATGTTTGGAATGATAACTATAACGAGTGGGATGACTTGAGAAATCTTTTTGTGCAAGGAGATCCCGAAAGTAAGATCATTGTGACAACACGTAAGGAGAGTGTTGCCTTGATGATGGGTTGTGGGGCAATGAATGTGGGGATTCTGTCTAATGAAGTCTCTTGGGCTTTATTCAAACGGCATTCATTAGAAAACAGGGATCCTAAGGAACATCTAGAACTTGAAGAGGTCGGAAAGAAAATTGCAGTGAAATGCAAAGGATTGCCTTTAGCTCTAAAGACCCTTGCTGGAATGTTACGCTCAAAATCAACGATTGAAGAGTGGAAATGCATTTTGAGAAGTGAAATATGGGAGCTGCCAGACAATGGAATGTTACCAGCATTGATGTTGAGCTACAATGATCTTCCCCCACATTTGAAGCGATGCTTTTCCTATTGTTCAATATTTCCGAAAGATTATCAATTTAACAAAGAACAAGTCATTCAACTGTGGACTGCTAATGGTCTAGTAAAACAGTTGCAAAAAGATGAAAGGGTTGAAGAATTAGGCAACCAATACATTCTCGAGTTGAGATCAAGATCATTGTTAGACAGGGTCCCTGACTCTTTTAAATGGACGGGAGGGACATTCTCATGTGAGGACTACTACAAATATTCTCAAATGAAGACTGAGAAATTCTTTATGCATGACCTTGTCAATGATCTTGCCCAAATTGCATCTTCAAAACTTTGTACCAGGTTGGAAGACATTGAAGGATCTCATATGTTGGAACGAACTCGACACTTGTCGTATTCCATGGGTGATGGTAACTTTTCGTCATTTTCAAGGGGAGATGGTGATTTTAGTAAACTGAAAACCCTCTACAAATTGGAGCAATTGAGGACATTACTTCCGATAAATATCCAGCTCCATTTGTTTTCAGTTAATCTAAGCAAGAGGGTGCTGCATGACATATTTCCAAGACTAACATTCTTAAGGGCATTGTCATTTTCTCGTTATGATATCAAGGAGTTGCCGAATGTCTTATTTATCAAATTAAAGCTCCTAAGGTTTTTGGACCTTTCTTGGACAACGATAACACAGTTACCAGATTCAATTTGTGTATTGTACCACTTAGAGACACTTATCTTGTCGGCTTGTGATCATCTTGAGGAGTTACCGCTGCAGATGGAAAATTTGATCAACTTGCGTCACCTTGACATTAGGTGCTGTTTTCGCTTGAAGATGCCGCTACATTCTAGCAAGCTGAAAAGCCTCCAGGTGCTAGCAGGAGCTAAATTTCGTCAAAGTGGTTTGAAACTCAAAGATTTGGGTGAACTACGCAACTTGTATGGATCTATAACAGTTGCAGAGTTGCAAAATGTAGTTGATAGAAGGGAAGCTCAGAAGGCAAACATGAGGGAAAAGCAACATATTGAGAGGTTATCATTGTGGTGGAGTAGAATTATTGCTGACAATTCACAAAGTGAAAGAGACATACTCGATGAACTAAAACCAAACACAAACATAAAAGAAGTGGAAATCTCTGGATATAGAGGGACAAAATTTCCAAACTGGCTCGCTGACCAATTGTTTCTTAAGCTGGTGGATTTGTCTCTTATCAACTGCAACAACTGTCATTCCTTTCCAGCACTAGGCCAACTTCCTTCTTTGAAATACCTTACCATTAGAGAT
Organism: Jaltomata sinuosa; assembly: GCA_003996215.1. Taxonomy (NCBI): domain Eukaryota; kingdom Viridiplantae; phylum Streptophyta; class Magnoliopsida; order Solanales; family Solanaceae; genus Jaltomata; species Jaltomata sinuosa. The sequence goes on from QJPP01007241.1 coordinate 896,527, forward strand.
ATGCATCAAATAACAGAGGTGACGGAAGAATTCTATGGTAGTCCGTCTTCAATAAAGCCATTTAACTCTCTGGAATGGCTTGAATTTGAGAGGATGTCCGGGTGGAAGCAATGGCACGTACTAGGAAATGGAGAGTTCCCTGCACTTCAGAACCTTTCAATTGAAGAATGTCCCAAGCTGATGGGGAAGTTGCCTGGAAATCTTTGTTCTTTGACAGGATTGAGAATTTCAAATTGTCCTGAACTCAATTTGGAGACAGCTATTCAGCTTTCAAGTTTAAAAAGGTTTGAAGTTGATGGCTCTTCTAAGGTTGGAGTTTTTTTTGATCATGCTGAGCTATTTACATCCCAACTTCAGGGAATGAGGCAGATTGTTGAATTATCTATTACTGATTGTAAGTCTCTTACCTCCTTACCTATTAGCAGTCTGCCGAAAACCTTGAAGGAAATAAAGATATCTGGTTGTGATAAATTGAAATTGGAGCCGTCAGCTAGTCATGAGATGATTTCTAGCAGATATTGTAACATGTTTCTTGAGAGATTGGAACTAACTCGATGTAATTTTGTAAACGATATATCACCTGAGCTGGTCCCAAGAGCACGCTCTTTGAGTGTATATAGTTGCCACAGCCTTACAAGGCTTTTGATTCCCACTGGGACTGAAGATCTCCATATTTCTGAGTGTGAAAATCTTGAAATACTTCTGGTGGCATGTGGGAATCGGACGTTGTTGCGTAATTTGCATATTCACAGCTGCAAGAAGCTGAAGTCGCTGCCAGAACATATGCAGGAACTCCTTCATCTCTTGAGGAACTGGATCTGTATGAATGTCCAGAAATAGAGTCCTTTCCTGAAGGAGGGTTGCCCTTCAGTCTAGAAGTCGTTAAGATCCGGTATTGCGAGAAACTGAAGTCACTTCCAGAGCATATGCATGAACTCCTTCCATCTCTTAAGGAACTGCATCTGCAATATTGTCCAGAAATAGAGTCCTTTCCTGAAGGAGGATTGCCCTTCAATTTACAAGTCCTTTGGATCGAGGATTGCAAGAAACTGGTGAATGGCCGAAAGGAGTGGCATTTACAGAGACTCCCCTGTCTCAGAGAGTTGTGGATCTTCCATGATGGCAGTGATGAAGAGATTCATTGGGAGTTACCTTGCTCTATTCAAAGTCTTACCATATCCAATCTGAAAACATTAAGCAGCCCTGTTCTCAAAAGCCTCACCTCCCTTGAATTTCTATCTACTGTTGGGTTACCTCAAATTCAGTCACTGATCGAAGAAGGGCTTCCCTCGTCTCTTTCTGAGCTAAGATTATGTAACCATAACGAGCTCCATTCACTACCAACGGAAGCTCTTCAGGGTCTCACTTCGCTTCGAAGTCTAGGTATCTTCTCCTGCAATCAACTCCAATCTCTTCCGGAATCAGCGGTGACCTCCTCCCTCTCTAAGCTGAACATCAAATATTGTCCTAATCTCCAACATCTTCCAGTAAAAGTGATGCCCTCTTCCCTCTCGAAACTATCTATTTCATACTGCCCATTGCTCAAGCCACGTCTAGAATTTATGAAGGGGGAATACTGGCCAAATATTGCTCCTATTTCCACAATAGAGATCAATGAGGACTACCTGTGATGATTAAAACAAATTCGTTACTTATCTTTGCTTGTTTGTTGATTCTTTTCCTTTGTTAAATCGTTTTGTGCATAGTGTAGTATCAATTGCACTGTGAAGCCGAGGAATCATCTTCAGATCAGGATGAGATTAATGTTAGATGACAAAAAAGAAGGTGAGAAAATATTTATATTCGCGTGGGAACACTGTAAATGAAATCTGGTATAGGTAGCAATTGAAATAATTGGATGTAATTTTGTCTTTGAAAATTATCTCAATAGCAATTCATGTATTCTTGTTACATAACTCACTCTCAATAGCAATTCATGTATACTTGTTCCTTCCCTTTTCAGTGAGCTGATGCACATGTGCTCTATTGAATGCAAAGCTCTAATGGAATTCAAAGGCATACATACAATACACAAAGTTTGTTTCCTATCTATGAAAAATATACAAGTTTTATTAACAACTAAAAGCATCTGCACTATTCAGGTTATTGTTATTGACTAGTTTTTGGGTTGCACGTGTATCCCATGTAAATTTGTATAGATTCGTTAGAACGATTAAAATTCTACGAAAACATGCATGTAATGAGTAATAAAATGCAACAATTTTAAATAACTCTTTAAAAGTGACAAGAAACACCAAATGAGGGACGTATTTTAATGCTTAAGATTAATTTTTTTTAAGCAACCAACTGTAAATTTTGAACTTTGTCTAGGAGTTAGTAAACTTCCAATAAAGTCACGAATGGCTAACTTTAGCCCAAATAAAAATACAAACTTCATAGAAAATTAAATTAAAAAAGTCTAATAGAGTGAAAACAATAAAAAAATAAACAAAGAGGGAAAAAAATACGACAGACACATCGATCCTTCTTAAGATTTTATTCATAACAACATAGATGGAAAAGGAAATATACATAAGTTTCCGAGTTCTTGTAGACACGCCTTCTCATAATCAAAATTCAAGAGCCTTCTTCATTGAGTTAAAATAAAGCATGAATCAAATAGTACAATAATGATATAAGTGTTTCACTACTTTAACTATAGAATGAAAATGATAATATTGGATAGAGATCTCATGAAACAAAAAAGATGAATTTATATAAAAAAAAATGAAGGAATACCAAAAGATAGTTTAAAGTTTAAATTAAATATTTGGAGATTATGAATATGAAAAATATGAGAGTTATATATATTAAGCATAGTAATTGAATAGGTAATTATATATGATTTTTGAATGTGAATATTTAAATCAAATAAAGGAGAAAAATATAATAAATAATTAAAAAAGAAAAAAGATTAGTGCAAATCAATATTATACTCCCTCTGTCCAACTTTATTTGTTTGACTTTGCACACTTTTTAAGAAACTATAAATAGAAGGATAATTTTACCATATCACCCTTTGAATATAATAAATACAATGTCTTGAAAAATGTAATAGGAAAATGACTATAATTAATGATAAGGGTAAATTAGAAACTAAGTGTAAAATTATCTCTTGATTTCATAAATTAGACAAATATTATTAGACATGTATTTTTAGTATAGTGGACAAGTAAAAATAGACCAAGAGAGTACTAAAGTGGAATCTCAAGGACATATATAGTAAAATGAAAAGCCAAAGAGCAAGAAACTTAAAATAAATTAGAGCAATGGAGTATAACGAAGATTAAAAGTTTGCTGATCATGGATTGCCATAGTGTACACGTTCACCGAAGGTTAAAGCAATAATTTGTTATTTAATATAGAATCTTAATTTACCGGCAACTGCAGTTTATGTGAATTTTTCCAGCGAAACTAATACTCCCTCCGTTCACTTTTACTTGTTACTTTTTGACTTGACACACTCATTAAGAAAATAATTATTAATATGGTTATTTTATCATAGTACCCTTATTAATTGATGGTTACTATTGTGTCTTGAAATTAGTTTGGAGAATAAACAATTAATGCTAAGAGTAAAATAGGAAAAAAAAAGTTGTCCTTCCTTGATATGTCAAAAATGACAAGTAAAAGTGGGAATCCAATTAGGAAATAAGTGACAAATAATTTTGAACGGAGGGAGTACTTTACAGGCAATTGTATCATATAAGCTTAGGATGCCATTAATTAGTTCTTATTTAATTAATAGTAATTAATTAACTTTTAGTTAAAGCTTACTGCTATCTGATTGTTTCGTATTACTTGTGTTCACAAGGTAGATTGATGGTTCTACCTTTTCCTATTCTTAATAATTAAAATAATTAAGAGCTGTTATTACCAATTCTAATTACAGTATGTCTCGTTATGCAATTAGTTATGTTCATTATTTCACATGGATAGTACAGTATATTTTATGTGTTCATAAATTTTTTTATGAGTAGTTGAAAAGACTTAATTTTTAATATAATACTTTTACATTTTTGTAATTAATATTGAAGGTCAATTTATTTTAGAGGGTAATGTTAAAATGCCATTCAATTTTTAAAGGGCATTTTAATTAATTAATTAGATATTTGATTTGAACATATCGTGATAAATCACAAAGCATTGTTTGATCGAACGGGAAAGATTTAGCTACAAGTCTCTCAAATTAATCAGTAAGTTTATGTTTTCTTATCAAGTTATATCAAACCAATGATCACTGTGATTTTTTCTTCTTGGTCAACAACCATGCTTGAAGTTTCATTTCCAATAAAGAAGATGTGAATTTGGTGGTATATCAGAACAATATTGCTCACCATTGTTGATGATGTTTAATTTTCTTTTAGGGACATGAAGAATGTTTTGCTCGTCGTTAGACAAACATTTCAGGGATGACCATTCAAAGTTATAGGAATAAGCACACTTTGTTTCTTGGGCTTCCAATGTCGTTTAGGGTGCTTGTTTCATAAATGTGAGACTAGTTTTGCCTTAAAAAAGCAAAAGATTGTATCATTTTTCAGCATTCTATTGTGATGTTACTGTCCTTGTTTGTTTTACATTTCTCTCTTTTCTTTTTGCCCAAGGCTAGGATGGAAATTAGACTTGTTTATCTGTGGACTTGATGAGCACAAAAATAAGTTTTTTTCCAACTATATACTATGCTGATAAGTAGTACGATGCAAAGGCATGTCACCAAGAGCTTAGTCTTCTTTTACTTTTATTAGCACGTAATGAGACCATAGCCGTGTGTAGTTTTGTATGTGTATTATGAGAATGAACATATCCAGAATAGCTCTACTTCCTTTAATTTTGTCGGGAATTGGACAAAAGTACAACGTTTGTCTGACCAGTATCTTTGCTCTATTTCAAGAATGGTGTGGTAACCATACAATGTCATTTCTTCATGGGGGTTCTTTCAGTTTATAGCAGAAGTTAGCCGCCAGAACCATGCAAGAACTCGTTCCATCTCTCTATAAATTGTAAGTATTCAATGACCGGAAATGCCTTGCTTAATTGAGAAGTTCTCACAATTCGAATAAAGGAATTCCTTCCTCCGTTAGTGATGTACAACTCGAGCATTACCCTGTGCTCCAATCTCCTCAATTAAAAGAGTTACCCTCGTCCACTGCTCAAACTGCATCTTGAAATTAAGAAAATGGAGGAGTAGTCAGAGATTGCTCAAACACATTGTATGATTCGATAGTGAACTCATATAGCGAGCAAGATCGTTGGTGGTATATCGAGGTAAGTGATTCTCCAAATAATTTTCAAAGCTTCTCTTTGTTTGTTTATCAATTGTTTTTCCATGTTAATCTTCTAGACTGTTTTGCATCATTTATTTCCATCGCAAAAGTTATTAGTTTCTTTGTTCCTCGTTTCTAGTCCCAGTCTCTTCCTTTACAACATTAATGTTTGATATAGCTCAACCCCAACCTTTTCAATAGGTACATTTTTGCTTGTCTCGTAAGAGAACTGCTTCATAATAAGAAAATTAATAAAGAGATTGCTTTCTGAGTAGCCTTGTTAATTTAACTAGTGATAGATCTATTGATTTCTAAATATTTTGTTACCTTTTTTTCCTTCTGATAGACAACAACTGATGCAATTATCAGCCGTTTGATCTGTGGCAGCATAGTTGAAAGGATATTGAGCTTGCGATTTATGAGGTAATACTCCTTCCTTCAAATTGTGTACAATCTTTCAAGCAGCGTATGGTCCTATTACTTCAAATTTACATGACGGTTCAAGACACTGATATTTGATAATGCACAAACTAATATTTAGTTTGAGTTATTCAAGTTTCATTTACATAGGAAGGTACCGATTTTTTATTTCAACACGATGCAGCTGGCTGCTGTGGATGAGTTTTGACTTGAAATAATTATGCTGATGCAGTTTCCTGTGAATTTGACAGTTATCTACAGTCTTTTTGCTCAAATTGATAAAAGGGAAAAGCTGTTGAAACTTTCATTAGTGTTTGTTCTGCTGAATTTGACATTGATGTTGTCTGCGAGTTTTGCATCACCTTCATACTTTCGGTGGTGAGCGCCACACTAGATCTGTGACCACTTTGATCATTTTCTCTCTATGATCATTTGTCTGGCTAAGTCCTGTTTCTATTTTTGTATAATGCATTTTGGTTTTGATGAACCATGGTAAATTAGGCCTTTTTCTACTCTGGATTCAATGTTTCGCCAACAAGAATACTGTGTTACAATATACAGATTGTGTTGTATGATATTTCACACTATGTTTTGCTCTATGAAGCTCTTAACGAGTTGTAGTAAATTCAGCGGTGCTAATTTTCCACATGAGATCTGTTATTTCATAAGACGGGTGAATTGGCTCGTTCTGAATTTTTGCACTCCTAGAATTTGCAGAAAGTTTTGCTCGAACTAACGGATGGAACTGATTCAAGTGTCGTTGTAACATATTGTTGATTTGAGTTATGACATATTCAATCTCTTAATCTCATAACATAAAGAGAAAACTTATAAAAAATGAACTTAAAAAGAAGAACTAATTCAAGAAAAAAAATCAATGTCTAATTGTAAAGCTACCAACAACAACAGTTTGTAATTGTTTAAGAAAAATCCATTGTTCAAACGTGCTTCCCATGTACAGACCAAGTTTGAATAGGTATTCCCTTTTTCCTATATATTACTACTAAATATTAATTAGTACAAATTAAATTCATGATTGGCCTACTTTTCTCCTTAAAAAATACATCTCTTCACATCGCCTTGATAAGCTATTGCCTCACCAACTAGTTAATCAGACGTGAGCCCCTCCTCGGGTGGATTCCTCCTTTTGCTCCTCAGTCTACGGGGTATTAAGACTTATTTAATTCAATTTTCCAAAAAAAAAAAAGCCACAAAACTCAAGACATTATCCAACAAGGCGGGGCAAGGTAGGGAAGACTGAATTTTATTTTATCATTTATGACGAGGCGAACATGTCAGAACACGTCTTCCAACTTGGTAATATTAAAATACAAAGTCAATGCTACTTTTTTTAAAAAAAGAAGAAGTTAAGTCCACCAAACTCAGCTGAAATATTTCTACCTGAGGAGGTATGAACATTCAAAGTCTTGATGTTTTAATTATTAGTAAATGTGAAGCATCTGATTGTTTAAAATAAAAATAAGTATAAGGAACTAGAGTTTAAAAGAGATAAGGTACAAGTACCCCTCCTAAATTATATCCGAAATTGTTATGACACACCTAAACTTTATTGGGGTCCTATTACCCCCTAAACTCATTTTTTCTGTATTTTTGTGCTCCTTTTTGTTGACGTGGCTGTCAAGCAGCAAAATATTTTTGTGCTCTTTTTGTGGTGACTTGGCAGCCATGTCAGCACAAAAGGAGCACAAAAATACAGAAAAAATGAGTTTAGGGGGTAATAAGACCCCTGTAAAGTTTAGGTGTGTCATAGAAACTTTGGTGTAGTTTGGGGATGTGCGTATGTCTTATCTCGAGTTTAAAATAATCGGTTAGTTAACACATCAGTTGGTAGCATTGACTTTGAATCGTAAATCATGAAAGTTTAGTGCCAAATTGGAAGAAAAAGTGAAAAAGCTCTAGCATCAAAAAGAAAGGTCTAAGTAGAGACAATTTTAAGATAGATGCAATCTTCTCCAAATTCTTGACCGTTTTGTGATTTCTTTGTTTTTCTTTGCAGATTTCAGAAATGGATATTGGCTTGGCAGTTGGTGGTGCTTTTCTCTCTTCAGCTTTGAATGTTCTCTTTGATAGGCTTGCTCCTCAGGGTGAGCTGATCAAGATGTTTCAGAGGGACAAACGTGATCCTCAGTTGCTCCTAAAGAAGCTGAGGATGACTTTGCCTGGCCTTCAGGCTTTGCTAAGATATGCAGAGAATAAGCAAGCATCGAATCCATACGTGAGCCAGTGGCTTAGTGAGCTTCAAGATGCTGTGGACGGTGCTGAAAACTTAATAGAAGAAGTCAATTATGAATCTTTGAGACTTAAGGTGGAAGGTCAACATCAAAATCTTGTAGAAGCAATAAGCAACTTGCAGGTTAGTGACCTCAAATTGTGCTTGAGTGATGATTTTTTTATTAACATAAAGGAGAAGTTGGAAAACACCATTGGAACACTTGAAGAGTTGCAAAAACAAATTGGTCACCTTGATCTACCAAAGTATATTGGTTTGAGTAAACAAGAGAAAAGGATATTTTCAACTTCTGTGGTTGATGAATCTGATATCTTTGGTAGGCAGAATGAAATAGATGAATTGGTAGGCCGGTTATTGTCTGTTGATGCAAATGGGAAAAAATTGACTGTAATTCCTATTGTTGGGATGGCTGGGATCGGCAAGACAACACTTGCTAAAGCTGTTTACAATGATGAGAAGGTGAAAGACCATTTTGATTTGAAAGCTTGGTTTTGTGTGTCTGAGCCATATGATGCTTTTAGAATAACAAAAGGGTTACTTCAAGAAATTGGTTTAATGGCTGATGATAATCTTAATCGACTTCAAATCAAATTGAAGGAAAGCTTAAAGGGAAAAAAGTTTCTTATTGTCCTTGATGATGTGTGGAATAACAATTATGACAAGTGGGATGGCTTGAGAAATCTTTTTGTACAAGGAGATATAGGAAGTAAGATCATTGTGACGACACGTAAGGAGGGTGTTGCCTTGATGATGGGTAGTGAGGCAATCAACGTGGGGACTCTGTCCCCTGAAATATCTTGGGCTCTATTCAAACGTCATTCATTAGAAAACAGGGATCCTGAGGAACATCCAGAACTTGAAGAGGTCGGAAATCAAATTGCAGACAAGTGCAAAGGATTGCCTTTAGCTCTAAAGGCACTTGCTGGTATTTTACGCTCCAAATCAGAGGTGGATGAGTGGAGAGACATTTTAAAAAGTGAAATATGGGAGTTGCCAAGTTGTTCGAATGGCATCTTGCCAGAGTTGATGTTAAGCTACAATGATCTACCTGCACATTTGAAGCGGTGTTTTGCTTTTTGTGCAATATATCCCAAAGATTATCTATTTTGCAAAGAACAAGTCATTCACCTGTGGATTGCTAATGGTTTTGTACAGCAGTGGCATTCAGGTAACCAATACTTTCTCGAGTTGAGATCGAGATCATTGTTTGAAAGGGTCCGAGAGTCTTCTCATGGGAACACGGAGAAATTCTTAATGCATGACCTTGTCAATGATTTGGCCAAAATTGCATCTTCAAATCTTTGTATTAGGTTGGAAGAGAACCAAGGATCTAATATGTTGGAACAAAGCCGGCACATGTCCTATTCAATGAGCTATGGTGACTTTGAAAAGTTGAAATCCCTCTACAAATTGGAGCAGCTGAGGACATTGCTTCCCATATGTTTTTCCGGTTATCCATTCCCTCTAAGCAAGAGGGTACTGCATAACATATTACCAAGACTAACATCTTTACGGGCACTATCATTGTCTCATTATCGGATTAAGGAGTTGCCAAATGACTTGTTTATCAAATTAAAACTCCTAAGATTTTTAGACCTTTCTTGGACGGAGATAAAAAAGTTGCCAGATTCAATTTGTGTACTGTATAACTTAGAAACACTTCTATTGTCATCTTGTCATAATCTTGTGGAGTTACCACTGCAAATGGAAAAATTGATCAACTTGCGTCATCTTGACATATGCAACACTTCTTGCTTGAAGATTCTGCTACATCCAGGCAAGCTGAAAAGCCTTCATGTGTTATTGGGAGCCAAGTTTCTTCTAGGTGGGCGCAGTGGTTTGCGAATAGAAGATTTGGGTGAAGTACATAACTTTTATGGATCTCTATCAATTCTAGAGTTGCAAAATGTGGTTGATAGAAGGGAAGCTCTGAAGGCAAACATGAGGGAAAAGGAACATGTTGAAAAGTTATCGTTGGAGTGGAGCGGAGGTATTGCTGACAATTCACAAACTGAAAGAGACATACTTGATGAGCTACAACCAAATACAAACATAAAAGAACTCCAAATCACCGGATATAGAGGGACAAAATTTCCAAATTGGCTAGCTGATCATTCGTTTATTAAGCTAGTGAAATTATCTCTTAGCTACTGCAACGACTGTGATTCCTTGCCAGCATTAGGACAACTTCCTTCTTTGAAAGTCCTTGCAATTAGAGGGATGCATGTATTAGCAGAGGTGACTGAAGAATTCTATGGTAGTTCATCTTGCAAAAAGCCATTTAACTCTCTTGAGAAGCTTGAATTTGCACGGATGCCTGAGTGGAAGCAATGGAGACACCTTGGGAATGGAGAGTTCCCTACACTTCATGACCTTTCAATTGAAGATTGCCCCAAGTTGATTGGGAATTTGCCTGAAAATCTTTGTTCTCTGAGAGGATTGAAAATTTCAAAATGTCCTGAACTCAGTTTGGAGACACCTATCCAACTTTCAAATTTGAAAGAGTTTAAAGTTGTTGGTTCTCCTAAGGTTGGAGTACTTTTTGATGACGCTCAACTGTTTACATCTCAACTTCAGGAAATGAATCAGATTGTTGAATTATGTATTGATGATTGTCACTCTCTTACCTCCTCACCTTTTAGAATTCTGCCAAGTACCTTGAAGACAATAAGCATATTTGGATGTGATTCACTTGAGTTCGTCCCAAGAGCACGCTATTTGAGGGTAGGTGGTTGCCACCGCCTTAAAAGTCTTCTGATTCCCACTGGGACTGAAACACTTGATATTTCTGTATGTAAGAATCTTGAAATACTTTCGGTGGCACGTGAGACTCAGATGACGTCATTGCATATTCACAACTGCAAGAAGCTGAAGTCACTGCCAGAGGGTATGCATGCAGTCCTTCCATCTCTTAAGGAACTGTTACTCCAAAGTTGTCCAGAAATAGAGTCCTTTCCTGAAGGAGGATTGCCCTTTAATTTACAAGTCCTTTGGATCGAGGATTGCAAGAAACTGGTGAATGGCCGAAAGGACTGGCGTTTACAGAGACTGCTCTCTCTCAGACAGTTAAGCATCCACCATGATGGTAGCGACGAAGAAATTCTTGCTGATGAGAATTGGGAGTTGCCTTGCTCTATTCGGATCTTTTGCATATCCAATCTAAAAACACTAAGCAGCCAAGTTCTCAAAAGCCTCACCTCTCTTGAGTACCTATATGCTAATAATTTACCTCAAGTTCAGTCATTGCTGGAAGAGGGGCTTCCCTCGTCTCTTTCTGGGCTAGAATTATATGGCCATCATGAGCTTTGTTCACTACTGATAGAAGGACTCACGTCCCTTCGACATCTAGAGATATGTGATTGCCCTAATCTCAAATCTTTTCCAATAAGGATGCCCACTTCCATCTCTACACTATCTATTTACAAGTGCCCATTGCTCAAACCACTCCTAGAATTTGACAAGGGGGATTACTGGCCAAAAATTGCTCGTATTTCCACCATAAGAATTGATGGGGAATGCCAGTAATGATTAAAAGAAATGGTGCTCTGATAAATGTAAGTTGATTCTTCCTTTTTTTCATTTTTTTTGTTTACTTCCCTTTGCTTGCTTGTTAATTCTTTTCCTTTGTTAAATCTTTGAGCAGCGCAAAGCGTCTATTGCCACTGTGAAGCCGAGGAATCATCTTCAGATCGGGATGAAATTAATTTTAGATTTAAAAAAAGGTGATGGGAACACAATAGATGAAATTTGGTATAAGCAGGAATTGAAATAATTTGCTCCAGAAAGTTGATAGCTCAATGTAATATTGAAATACTTTTATCATGCACATGTGTTTATTGCCTTTGGAAATTCATCTCAATAGCAATTCATATATTCTTGTTAATGTTCTCCCTCAACTTGCAGTCTATGCCTGTTCGGCTTATTTGCCATCACGAAATCTGTTCGGCTTTGTTCCCCATTTCTCGTCTCTTCCACGGAGATGAAGGATCCAAAGGGGAATGCAACCTCACTTTATCAGTCAGGTAGCGAAAACCTTGAAATTTAAAGAAATTGGAAAAAAACTTCCATTATTTGACAGCAAAAATACTGAGCTTTTGTCAGTGTTTGGATCTTTAGCACAATAGCTTTTGTGTTTGCTGTATATAAACCGAAAAACTGAAAAACCAAAAACCTGACTAACCTATACTTCTTTGTAATTGATGTAGTCTGACTACTTGGTGTATTGACCAAATTTGGTGCTTATCGATGTAAAGTGGTGTCCATCACCTGCCTTGGGGAACAAACTTTCCTAACAGTGAGTATGCATCTATATGTCTGCGCAAAGGCGAGGACTGACTCAGGATTGCTTTAACCCGGTATGCCCATGATACAAGTCTGGTATGCCCATGATATCCTTTCTAAAAACTTCTTGTTTCTTTCTTTTTTTGTAGTTCTTTTCTGTCACATACTAATGTTTAATACAAGTAATTATTGCATCTTACTTGCCTCTTATGTTTTAAGACTCTCTTTTCTTGTTTATTAACCTATTTTCTCCCTCAAATCTTGCAGAATGCATAATTAATCACCATCATGAAAGTTGTTCAGCTTTGTTTCGATCCCTACTTTTGTCTCTTTCACGGAGATAAGAACTTCAAAGAAAGGGAACCTCACTTTCTCAGTTAGGTATGTTTCACTTTAAGCTTGAAATTTAAAGAAATTGGTGAAGACTTTCAATATCTGCTTCCAATATGTAGGTCTGAAGTAAAGCAACCTCACTTTCTCGTTGCTCGTTCTTGACCATCCTAGTCTTTTCATTTATCAGTGCTCCTACCTTTCTTTCGAATTGTTGAGTCCTGATACTCATAACAACGTGCACGTTTATTCCTTCTGTAGGAGAAAAAACTAGGTGAAGAAGAGGTTTGCAAATTATCGGAACACCAGTTGCAGTTGTGCATCTTCTTGCAATCTTCTTTGGTCAGGGTAGTCATGATTCACCTCCAGCTAGTATGATGTTGCGTCGCGTTGATTTCAAGTTGATGTGACTGCATTTGATAGTAAATACTGAGGTTTTGTCAGCGTTTGGATCTTTGACACAACAGTCAAAACAATATTTCTTTTTTAATGTGATTAATCAGATATTTGGACTGAAGTTGTAAGCATTAAGCTGATTAACTTTTGAGATTCTTCAAATCTTTTTCCATTTCTCTATTTGGTTTCACCTAGAGTGGAACCTCAGAACAGATATATCCAATGATTTTATTGGAATTTACCTAGTCATTTATTTAGATGATGGAAATGTGAGGCAAATGGTTATGGAGGTACACTCAGGTGGATCAAACTCTATGGAAGGAAGTAATCAAGGCAAACCATGGAGTCCAAAATCATTGGTGCTCCAAGCTTATGCAAACTCAGTTCTTTCAAAACACCCAGTTGACCGCAGGTAATATTATACATATCAGGCTCTGGAAGGATAGGTGGCTGGACAATATCATTCTGATGGAGGAATTCCCAAGTCTATTTCAAATAGCACGTGAACCAGATTCTTCCATATCTCAGAACAAGGCGGACAACACCTGGGATGTGCTATTCAGCATGAACCTACAAGACTAGGAAATTGAAGAAGTGATCAACCTGTTTTCTAGGCTAGAAGGCCAGGTGATAAATGCCCCTCATGAAGCTTGCCTCACTCAAGACAACAGAACCTTGAGTCCAACAATCATCTATTTTTACATTGTACAGTCGTTGTTGACTTGTGGAGTATGTTAGAATTTGAGACTAAAGAGAAGGAAAAGATAAGGTTCAGCAGAAGCTTTTTTGTCATTCATACTTCATGTTACAAAAAGGCATACACATATAGCTACATAAGCTTTCAAAAGTCAATAGAGGACCATACCTCCAACTACTCTTACAAGACACATTCCATAAAATAAGGACAGTCATTGCTTTACAATTAAACATAATATATTAAAAAAGGAACTATTAAACAAAAGACTATCTAGAAAAATATCATATTCTAACACTCCTCCTTGAGATTTTTCTTGGATACTCCCAGCTTAGCCCTTAAAAATTCAAATTTCCCCTTAGGAAGAGCCTTGGTCAAAATGTCTGCAATCTGCTGATCTGAGCTGCAATGAACAAGATTAACTTCGCCATCCTTTTCTGCTTGCCTGATAGCATGAAACTTCACATTAATATGCTTGCTACGACCATGTTGCACTGGATTTTTGGCCATAGAAATTGCTGACTTGTTGTCAACCTTAATGACAGTAGCTTCAATGTGATTTTGCTCCAGATCACGTAGAATTTTTCTTAACCATAGAACCTGATTAGTTGCACCAGCAGCAGCGATGTATTCTGCTTCTGCAGAAGATTGAGCTACCACCTCTTGCTTCTTTGAAATCCATGAGAACATGCCTGAACCAAGTGTAAAAGCATATCCAGAAGTGCTTTTCATATCATCAACGCTTCCTGCCCAATCACTATCTGAATAACCCATCAGTTGCCCTTGCTCTTCCTTTTTAAACCAAATACCATAATCAGCAGTTCCCTTGATATACCTCAACACTCGTTTAGCAACACCAAGATGAACTTGACTTGGAGCATGCATAAACCTTGAAAGAAGACTTGCCGCGAACATGAGATCAGGTCTTGTTGCTGTCAAGTACAGAAAACTACCAATTAAACTTTTGTAAACTGTTGGATCAGCCCTATCACTTCCTTCGGACTTCGAAATTTTTTCGTTGTGAACCAGTGGGGTCGATACAGGCTTACACCTCTCCATCTTGAACCTTTTAAGAATATCCCATGCATATTTTCTCTGAGAAATGAAGATTCCATCAGTAGCTTGATGAACCTCCATTCCGAGAAAGTAATTCATTTCACCCAAATCTGACATTTCATACTTGGTCTCCATTTATTGCTTGAACTGATTCACCATAGCTTCATTGCTTCCTGTTAACAGAAGATCATCAACATAGAGTGACAGCACAACCACATCTCCGCCTAAAGCCTTCTTCACATATAAAGTGGCTTCATTTTCACTTCTCTTGAAGCCACAATGGATGAGATGAGCATCAATCTTACTGTACCAGGCCCGAGGAGCTTGCTTTAATCCATACAATGCCTTATGCAGCCTGTAGACTTTATCTTCCATTCCTGCAACTTGAAAGCCTTCCGGTTGGTCGACATAAATCTCCTCCTGCAATAGTCCATTTAAGAATGCCGATTTCACATCCAGATGATACCACTTCCAATTTGATTGAGCTTCCAAAGCAAATAGAAGCCTTATTGTATCATGTCTTGCAACAGGTGCAAATGTGTCTCCATAATCTAGACCTACAACTTGCGCATAACCTTTCACAACAAGCCTTGCTTTGTATTTATAAACTGAACCATCTGGATTTGGTTTGGTTCTATAAACCCATTTCACTCCTATTACATGTCTGTCTTTGGGTTTATCAACCAGCTTCCAAGTGTCATTCTTCTCTATCATACCAATCTCCTCCTTCATAGCTTCAATCCAAACTTCATGTCTTGATGCTTCTTGATAGGTATTGGGTTCCGAGATTGCAACATTGCATCTTTCATATATCTCAGAAAGGGACCTTGTCTTCAAAATTGGCGAATCAAGTGAGGATTCCCCGTCTAATTCGTCATCTTCTTCCAGATTTTCAGAGCCAAATGATTGTGTTGTGCAGGCAGCGGATGCACGTTCTGAAAACCTACATTTTCTTTCTCAACTTGCTCCTTATCCAGTTCCAGTAAGCATGCTCATCCACTACTGCATCTCTTCAGATGGAAATAGTTTTTGTTTGCAAGTTGAAAACTCTATAACCCTTGGCTTGCAATGAATAACCAATAAAAATCCCCAGTTCACCTTTCGGTTCAAGTTTTCTTCTTTTGACTGAAGGAACACGAGAATAGCATATCGAACCAAAGATTTTCAAGTGCTTGGCAGATGGTGTTATTCCACTCCATACCTCAATAGGAGTTTTTCCATCCACAACTTTAGTTGGCAGCCTATTTAACAAATAAACTGCAGTAGAAACAACTTCTGCCCAAAATATTTGCGGTAGTTTCTTTTCAAGCAACAAACATCTAGCCATTTCAACTACAGTCCTGTTCTTCCTCTCCGAGACTCCATTCTGTTCGGGTGAATAACTTACTGTTAGCTTGTGATCAATCCCCACATCTTCGCAATACTTATTGAACTCATTTGAAGTGTATTCGCCACCATTGTCCGACCTCAAAGCCTTTAGCTTACAACCACTTTGTCGTTCAGCTAAAGCTCTAAATTTCTTGAAAACTGAAAATACTTGAGACTTGTTACTCAGAAAATACACCCAAGTCATCCTTGTTGTTGACACCCAATTTTGTCCCTCCTTTCTTTTAATTCATTCACTTGAGCTTCTAAATTTTTAATAATTTAAATATCTTACATTTCGTTTATTTATTACTATTATTACCGTTATTACCTTTTAGATACTATTATTTCTACTACTTTAAATCTTATTATTATAATCATTCTCACTATTTTTAAAGATTAAGAATATATTAACAACATTACTACTATTACTATTTTTTCTTAAAACCAATCGTCGTTACTTTATTTTTAGTTTCATATTTACTAAATTAATTATAAGTACTTTACTACGTGATTATAGTTTTTATCACATAATGTATATTATACTAGTTATTAAATTAGAATCCTAAAAGAATTATTTTAAAAAAAGAAAAAGACCAAATTCGGCTCAAAAATGACCCCAAAATCAGACTAAATAGTTCAGCCCATTATTTTGTCAAAATTTGTTCAAAACCAGCCCACAAGAGCAAAAACTGCAGCCCATAACCCGAAATACCCATGAGCCCTAACTGCTCGCCTCTTTCTCGTCTTTGTTCTTTCATTTTCTTCTTCCAGTAAAGTTCCAGCGAGCTTTAGCTATGGCAGAGGTCGCTCACCCCATTTGTATGCATTTCTTATCTCTCTATCTGCGAAATATCAGACGCCCTCCTCCTCCTCTCTCTTCTTTACATCTCTCATCTTTAATTTTGGTCAAACAAGAGGCCAAATAGTTCTGAGATTTTCTGAGAGAGAATCAACAAGCAGAGATTTCAAAATTCAAACGGCTATTTGATATAGAAATCCCGCCCAAATGCTAAGCCCTCTAACCCTAATTTCACCCTATAAATACTTGCATTCATAGGTCATTTTGCACAAGCTTTTCAAGCCACCATTTTACCTTAAATTCTCAGCTGAAATCAAGCTTGAACACCCACAAGAACACCACTCTCTCTACTCACAAAGATTTTTGGTTCTCTTCTCTGCTTCTCTCGACTTTCTTTGTATACGAGTGTAGATTCGAGACCGATAATTTCCTAGTTCACTGCTCCACAACAGGTGATGCTCGCCTCCCTTCTCTATGCTATTTTCTAGGGAAATTATGCCCTGCCTTTATTCACTTAGTTTAGCTAGCGATGAATGATTTTTAAAATGCATTTGGGTCTATACTCACATGAAATCAGTTTTTCGTTCCAAGTATTTAGTTTATTTGGTATTTTTATATGGGGAAATTTGTTAGTTTATGTAGTCCTATGTTAATAAAGAATATTGATTAAAGGAGATGTTGCTTTGTCTAGTTTAAAGATATTATGATGATCTTTTATTAAACTTCTTCTAAATGGAATTTTGAATCCATATTTTTATGATACCTGCTCACAGCTTTAGGCCATATTCTTATGCATATTTTTCTTTCTTTCTAGTCTTGGTATATGTTCTGAGGTATGATTCTAAAATATTATTATATAAATGCCTTGAATGTTTGTGAATTATTCTTTTGTTCATGCTTTAGAAAAAATGACTTCATTGTAGTTTAAATCCAGTGGACATGAGGTTTATTCTGTGTTTGAAAGAATATGATCTAGCTATTTTAAGTTGATTCCTCGATTAAGAAATGGGCATGCCATTCCTCAGTTGCATGTTTCGTGTCCCAGATTGTATCTCCGTTGTATGATTTTACTTGCTTACATCCACTTTGTTATATATCGTTTAGAGTTGAATTGTCACTAATCTCTTTACTCTCTCTTTATTTGCATGAACACTTGGGAGCAAATGGAGTCTCAATTTGGGACTCTCGCAAAAATCAAGTCTATAAGACTCGATGCCACCATATCCATGCTTGAAGTCATCCTATATCATCTTCCTTAGAACGCACCGGATAGCAAGAAAAACAAGTGAAACGCTTGCGGCTCCTATTCCCCTTTATTGTCGTTATATTTGGTTTATGATTATTGACTTGTTTGCGTGTATGTTTTGGGGTTTAAGTGTTGGGATCAATGTTTCTTTTAATTGATTAATTATGTGAGATTTAATTCCTAGTTAATAATAGAGTAGTTGTCTTGTCTTGAATAATAAGGTTTTTATTAATTTGTGCCAAAGATAATCTTCTAAATTATGCCTTTGGAGGTCTATCGTCAAACCCAAGCCATATTTTACAAGCTCTTTTCTTTTTCTGAAGTTTTAAAACTGGTATAGTTCTTATTTTTGAAACCCAAACAAGTAATTTCTCTTTGGCATTTTTTAAACAAATTTGTTTTGTCAAGCATGGACCCATTTTTAACGAGGCATAATTTCTAAACCAATATTTGGTACTTAGCTGATTCATTACCAATCACTTAATGATTTTGTATAGTTAAAACCAGTTACATATTTTATATTAGCTTGGAATTAAGCATCATATATCAGTTAACTAAGCAAAGCTTGCAAATTTCCCAAATTTTAATTCATTTTACTAAGAACGTGATTCTCTTTTTGATGATGAATTTTCTACTCTCTTACTGAAGGCACACTTTTGAAACCATTGGCCTTTCCTTGCTTTTAATTTATTTGCAAAACCTTTTGCTTTACTTGGTAATTAGCTCTTTTTCTTTTTCTTTTAAAATTTGATTTAAATATCTAATTTGTTTCCTTAAAGATTTTTGACCTAAGTTTGGCCGGTTAACCGTAATTTAACGGATCTTAAGGGGTGCTTAATACCTTCCCTTTAGATTAATTGAACCCTTACCTAGAATCTTATGTTAGTAGACCTTACACACGGAGTTAACTTTAGATAATAACTTTAATCACTTTAGGTGCCCTAATTCACCATAATAATTAGGTGGCGACTCCTTAAGTTAGTTAAATTATTTTAGGGATCACCAATATGTGGTACACTATTTCGACCCGGTTGAAATGGGGTATAACACTTGTTAAGTCATCAATAAAGAGCACAAAATATTTATTTTGGCCCAAGGATGATGTCTGCATAGGTCCACACACATCAGTATGAACTAGTTCAAGTTTTTCAGTTGCCCTCCAGGTAGCACTTTTAGGAAATGCTTTCCTGTGTACCTTACCCATCTGACATGACTCACAAACTTCTTTAGAAAGTGAGATCTCAGGTAAATCCTTAGCCAAGCCCTTTTCATACATAGACTTTAAAGTAGCATAGTTAAAATGCCCATATCTTTTGTGCCACAACCATGATTCATCCGTACTTGCAAAATTTGCACTATCAAAACTCCCGTCTAAAGGAAAAGTTTTATCCACCATTTCTACTTTAACAATCAAACTATCTTCAGAGTCAAAAAAACAAACAATGCTTGCCCTTAAAAAATAAGGAATACCCTTTAGACATCATTTGAGCAACACTTAACAGATTACATGCTAAACAGGGAACATACAACACATCATGTATAAACTTTGTACCTTGTTTAGTATGAAAGGCAACTGAACCCTTTCCATGTGCATCTACTGTTTCACCATTTCCCATCCTCACTTTAGTTTTAATTGACTTGTCAAGTGTGTGAAACATGAGATCGTTGTGTGACATATGACTCGTACATCCACTTTCTATGAACCATGAGGATTTGTTGGTTGTGTTTCCACCATGAGAAGCCATAAACAAGCTTTCTTCTTCCTTTTCCGACTCTTCAGTAAAATTTGCTTGTTGCACATGGTGGTGTTGTGGTTGATTCTGCTTGGCCCTACAATTTTTCTCAATATGACCCATTTTTCTACAAAATTTGCATTGAATCGATGGCTTCCCTTTGAACCAACAGTCCTTTTCTTGATGATTGGTTCTTTTACAATGGCTGCAAGGTGGAAACCTTCCTTTCTTTGTAAACTCCTTCCATGGCTTTCCTTTTGCTACTTTATCTCCTTCCATCTTTCTATTGTCCTTCACGGGCTGCTTGCCTTTGTGCTTTGCTTGAAATTCCACTTCTGCTGCTTCTTCATCTCTTATACTTGTTCTTTGTTCTGTGGCTTGCAACTTGCTGATCAGTTCTGCTACTGATAAAGTCTTCAGATCACAAAATTCCTCTATTGCTGAAATCTTGGATTAGAACCTTGCTGGTAAGCTTATCATCATCTTCTCCACCACCTTTGAATCTGGAAAGGTTTCACCAAATAGTCGTATCTTGTTTACAATTTCCAGAAGTTTGCCAGAGTACTCTTTCACAGTATCTCCTTCTTTCATCCTTAACATCTCAAATTCTCTTTTGAGAGTTAAGAGTTTGACAGTCTTCACTCTGTCACTTCCGTCGAATTCCTCCTTTAGCTTCTCCCATGCTTCTTTAGGTGTTTCACAAGCCATTATTCTTGTGAAAATCACTTCTGAAGTGCTGAATAAAGACATGTGAGAGCCTTTGGTTTCTTGGACTGTGCATCTTCATAAATCTTCATTTGTGCAACAGTTGGGTTTGGTCCAAGCGGAGGGGGATCATCTTCACTTTCAGTTGTTTCTCATAGACTAAGAGCTTTGAGATAAGCCTTCATCTTTATCACCCATACTAGTTCTGGGCACGTGCCTCGCACGTGTATACGTAGCATCCACCCTTACTTAAAATATAACAAAAAAATCATTACTTAAATGTTATACATATTCTAAAATATTAAATTTATAACATATAAAAAAAATTAATAACACTACTTTTGATCATAATACTTAAAAATTTGGTGTCTTTTCATTTTAGAAAATGTAACCATAATACAATATGAAGAACAAATTGATATTTATAAATTTGTGGCCAAGCTTTTAATGTATTTTTCTTTAAAAAAGTAGAAAAAAGGAACAAATTGATAAATGACAATCCTAAACTCAATCTTTAAGAGAAACCAACTACCTCTCTTACATAAGTTCACAAATTTTAGCTAGCGCCATAGATGGAGATGGTGGTCTTCATCATTAGTGAAGTTTGAAAGTGATGAGAGTTAAATTTAGCCATTATTTTGATTTCAACGTCCATCATTTATTAACTCTACATATTTTACATAAGTTTACAAATTTTAGCTACCGCCATAGATGGAGATGGTGGTCTTCATTATTCGTGAAGTTTGAAGGTGATGAGAATTAAATTTAACCATTACTCTGATTTCAAAGTTCATCATTTATTAACTCTACATATTTCTCTCTCTCAATTTGTTTTATTTCCTGCAAAAAAAATGGTGGAAAAAAAAAGAAAGGAAAAAATGAAGAAAATGAAAATGAAAGATTAAAATCTAAACTGCAAGTATCCTCGAGGAAAATGAAAATTATTTCTTGTCTTTATATAGTTATTTCTTGATTAATGTTCTTTGGATTTCCCTTTCATAAATATTAATTAAATTAGCCTACATTTAATTAGTTAATGGCTCTTCAAGTTCTATCATTTTTACTCTTAATAAGTAATTATAATTACCTTAATTATCATAATAATTTTTTGCCTTTAACGACAATTACTTTAACAAATGCAATGTAAGCAATAGTGATTCTTAATTACTGCACTTATCCAAAAGTCTTTTGGTTGGAAGTGAATTTGGTATTAATCTCATATCAAAGTCATTTATTTCTAAATAATTCATTTCATAAGTTTTAATATAATTTGATTGAAGTTTTTTTACTTGTGGGGGCAAAATGATACTATTTAATTAAATTGTAATTTAGTGTAGGGACAAAATAATAATCTAACTTTGAAATTGTGAGCTTCCCATTGCACGTGTGTCCCATGTAAATTTTTATAAATCCATTAGAATGACTAAAATTCTATAAAAACAGACATGTAATGAGTAAAAAAATACAACAATTATAAATAAATATTTAAAAGTATGACAAAAAACACCAAATGAAGGGCGTATTTTAATGTTCAAAATTCATTCATTTTAAGCAACCAACTGTAAATGTTGAACTTTGGTCAGTAGTTAGCAAATTTTCAATAAAGTTACAAATGACTAATTTGAGCCCAAATAGAAAAACACACTTACGACAATCATAAATCCCTAAAAAAATAAATTTAAAAAGTCTAATAGAGAGAAAACACAAAAAAAAAATGCAACATACACATCCTTCTTAAGACTTTGATCATAACAATATATATGAAAAAAAAATACAAAATCAGTACATAACTTTTCTTGTCGATACCTTTTCTCCCATAACCAATCAAAATTCAAAAGAGTCTTCTTCATCGAGTCAAACTAAAACATGAATCAAATATATTAAGATCATTTTAAAAAATATATACATAAAATATCTAAATTTACAGAAAGACCATAAGTTCACGTGCATCATAAATTAGATTACAATTCACCTCTTGTACCAAGCATATATATATATATATATATATATATATATTTGCCACCATCGTTGTTGTTGTTGGCCTTGTAATTTGCAACAGCACCTTTAAAATTGATATTCCAATCTAAAATCCAATTGAAAATCAAGTAAATAGATAATAGCAACAATTACTAAAAGTTGAAACGTAAAGTACTTATAAGAATGATCAAAGAAAGCAACTTAGAAGAGAGAACTTACGGCAAAACCATCTTGAACGTACAAAAATGAAATGATACCTAAAAAGCATTAAAGAATTAAATATTTGTAAGAAATAAAAAGGACACACAATAGAAAGGCAAAAAAACTGACCTATTATGATGACCCTTTATTATGTATAACAACTCTTCATTATCCTGAAACTTTTATGATAGCATATTTAATATAATTAAAAGGGTTAAAAGTGTGACTTTTAAGTTTTTATAAGTTATGAAAGTTTAAGGCAAGTAAATACTAATGTAAGTAAATGCTCAAACCGGAAGAAAAATGGCAACGCTAATGTGTAAAACATTTCAAATTTTTTTTTACAAATGAATTAAAAGATGTGAGAAAGGCCAAAAAAGTGAAAAAAAAAGATATTATTATTAATATTTAATTTTAATTAGATATTTTATAATATTTTAATTTAGTATAGGGGTAAAATGGTAATTCAACTTTTAACTTTGGGGTTTCCCACTTTTAGTATAATATGATGTGATAATTTTCTCCTGTAAACATAGGAGGGCCTGCACCCAAGAAGTTGTTGGATGCCATGTTACTGCTGCTCAGCTCTCTCACCTTAGAAGAACTGAAGAAAAAAAAAATTATCTTTTTGCCTTCACAGATCCCTCAAGAAGAAGGGCTCTTGATACCACTGTTAGAATTTGAGACTAAAGAGAAGGAAAAGATAAGGTTCTAAGCTTTTTTGTCATTCATACTTCATGTTACAAAAATGCATACACACATATAGCTACATAAGTTTTCAAAAGTCAATAGAGGACCATACCTCCAACTACTCTTACAAGACACATTCCATAAAATAAGGACAGCCATTCCTTTACAACTATACATAATATTTTAAAAAATGAACTATTAAACAAAAGACTATCTAGAAAAATCTCATATTCTAACAGAGTATGTTTTTGTCTATATTTGGTATTAATTGGGTAATGCCACATAGCACCAAAGAGGCCTTTAAATGTTGGTGCAACTGGAGAGTTGGTAAGGCCATCAAGCCAATCTGGAAGATGGTACCTGCAAGTAGCTTTTGGTGTGTATGGTCAGTAAGGAACAACATATGTTTTGAAGGTTCATCAACTCCAAATATAGTTGGCATAATCTTTCACCCATATATTCCCCTGAGAACTTTTTGAACTTTGTTAGCTCCCTGGTACTAGTTTAGTCTTTTTTGTAATTGAGCTAACGAAGTATCGTTATCTTCCTAACTTTTGTACTATTCCGCATCTTCTTGATGCCAGCAATGAAATTTCTTATTACTTCATAAAAAAAAAATGTAAGGCGGAGTCAAAATTGATGGCTAATGTCTTGTCAGATTCTATGTTCAGTTTCTTCATGTTGTCATCTCACTGCACATTTTGCTGTTGTTTGATCAATAAATATGGTCTGTTACTTATTAAGTTTTTCTACAATTTTGAGACCACCAAAGGTTGTGGTGACTCTTCACAGTTCTTCAAAACTTGTGCAGTTCTGATTAAGTACGTTCATGCGTATCGGAACTTTGGTCACAGACTTACAGCTAGTCCTCGTACTCGGAGAGAGATGTAATTTGCTCCCTCAAACCTTTCCTCCTGTGGATATCAAGGACTAGAGAATAAGCTAGTGAGAAAGCTTCCAATGGATCGGATGGCATCATATCCCAGTGATCGAAAACACATTGTGGGAATGCTTGCCCGAAGTAGCAGCTTTCAAAAAATATGAGAAACTGAATGGCTAGATAACAGGAAGGTATGCCTTTGATGTTTAAAGAGGGGTACCGGGACTCTGTAACTCCTCAAACACGTGTCCACGTCTCTCGTTCAGAACTCTGTAGATTCCACCAAGAGCTTGCTCTGTAGTTTGAATCTCGACGAGATAAACAGGCTCCAACAACGAGGCCTGGAAGTGAGTTTAGAAGCATAAATGATAAAGACCACAGCAGTTAAATTACTCAAACAAAAAATGATACAATGTGAATTTGAGCAATTGCAGTTTCTCAATTTTGAATTGCAGCTAGAGCAGTGAACAACCATCAGAGTTTCATACACAAAAAACTCATTGTACAAAAGTTTGCTTATCCAAAACAAGAAACTGAATTTGGCCGGAGTTGTTCATATAAATCATACGCATGCTCGGAATGCAAATCAAGGTGGAGACTGAAAGAGTTGGTTCGTTTTCTAGTGGGGTTTAATCCACGTGGAAAAAAATTCCATGTGTCAATTTAATTGGCTAGGAAGTGAACTTGGAGAGCAAGCTTGTATTTATTTTTCCTTTTCTTATTTTGTGCTTAGAGCCCTGTTCTCCCCTGGATATAGGATCATTCTGATCCGAACTACATTAAATCTTGTATTCTTTCTTTTGCTCTCTGTTGTTAAGGTTTGCCCTGATTTTCTTACCTTATTTGAATTTTACCATAATTGTGTTTTACTTCAAAAAAGGTTTTCTTGATGGAAAAGGTTTCCTTGTCGGAAAAGAACTCTTTCATATTTAATTAAATCTTTCTTGGAGGAAAAGTTTGGATTTCAATAAATTGAAAATCTTTCTTTCCACATAACACAATAGCATCCACAATGTAGTTATCAAAAGAGTCTTGTTTAAGGGAGATTATTCTCCCATAGATTTTATGCTTTTTAATTTAGTTTTTTTCATTGTAACACCCCAAAAATTCAACTAAGATTCGAACTTTTCTTCATATGTTGTTAGACCCTAACCCGATGATTCCTAATGGTACATAGGTGCTAAATCCATTCTTAAGTGTGGAAAGGGTATTATATATGGATTAAGGTCATAAAGAACCCCTAGCTCAAAGTTGAGTTAAAAGCACCCTAACCGATTAAGTTTTCATGTAAGACTCAACTAGGGTCAACTTCAAATGATCATAACTCCTAGAATATGAAGAGTTAGGTGGCTTAGTACCCACTACAATTAAGGTCTTTGAGTCTTCTTTCCAACTCCACTGATCGCGCATTAATTCGATTCCGGAGTAAAAAGTTATGGGTATTTTACTGCAACACTGTCAATTTTTACGGGCGGGATGACGACCCATGGAACAGAACCATGGTCCGTGATTTGACTCGTGAAATCAGACCTAAAACTTCAAATTTTTGCCATCAAAATCATTGGTTGGTCCACGACTAGTCAATCAAAATCACGATCCGTAGAGTGACCCGTGGTTTGTCAATTTTAAGCCTTTCTTCTCAGGTTTTCACGGGTGACTTGACGGGCCATCGTTTCGAACGACGGTCCGTCCTGTCAACCGTGAAATCACCTTCAGAGAGGTACCAAGACCTCTGAATTCCACAAGTGGGTTGACGACCAGTCAACCCATCAGTGGAACCTCCGATTTTAGTTTTTCTAATTCGTTCATAGAGGGTAAATTCATCTTTTTTCCCACCTTTTAATTCCTATACTAAATCGTTTTAGGCATATTTAGAGGATTCTTATTCATACTTAGTTAGATTTCTCCTCATTTCTTCAATCTAACCTCAAGAAAAAAGAAGGGGATTCTTCTCTCAAGTTCCAAGGCCTAGGGTTCCTTCTCCAATCCTCCATCCTCAAGTTCAAAGTTAAGAAAGCTTCAAGTTCAGGTATGTGAGTATTCAATAAAGGATATATTTCACCCTTATTCCCAAAACCCAATCCTTCAAATTGATTTTTTATGAATTCTCAAGTTAGGATTCTTACCCAATTTTCATGGGTTCTTTTATAAATTATTTTTTTATGATTCTTCTATAAATTCTAATTCTAAATTGTATGATTTTGCATGGGTTTTTACAAATGAATTTCTATCTCATGATTTGAAGGCTAACCCTAGCCCAATTTTGCATGCATGGTTGGATTTAAGCAAATTGGCATGTTTTGATAGCATGACCTCATGAATTTCAAGTATTTGCATGCCTAGTTCCTATTTTTATAAAATTGTATATGATTATGAAATTGAACTAGTGCCAAGTAAACTTTTAAGATATGATTCATTATGAAAGACAAGACGTCCCGATGTGCCATCAATACCCATGAACTATTTCCTAAAAACAAGGTTTGTGAGTTGTGAAGATCCGGGTTGTAAACATGAATATGAACAAGTTTTGACATCTAGATATGTCACTTGTATGTGAGCTTTATGATATATTTTGGGAGTAGTATTTAGCACCGAGCGATGCGGGTTCCAGATAACCCAAGTCCAAAACTATATTGCTACCGTAGGTTGCCCTCTGTGGCTTATGACAGGATCCTTATGAACATGGTTCCAACCTTGGCCAGTTAGGACAACCTTTTTCAGTGTGAGTGCATGAAACTAAACTCCATGTAACTTAACATGGTTTGATATCGGTTAAGAGAAACTCCCGTATGAATGTTTTCAAGCTACTAAGTATATGATATTCTATTTCGAAGCTTGGCTTATTACTTCATGACTTATGCTTAAATTATGATAGTTACTTATGATTTCTTTCACTATGCATGAACTCAATTTCAAGCATGCTTTCAAGTATATTTTATCATGGCATATGTGTTAGGATATACTATTAACCATGCATTTTGATATAGTATTATTTATTGAATGATTATTTATTTATTTATTTAATTCAATAAAGTATTACATGAAATAGATCATTTTGTCATATATGTGTCCTCAACTTATATAGTAGATGATTTGGTGTATAGAGTTTGAGCTTATACACAGAAGATTAAATCATCAGTTCTTATAAGTTAAAGTTATAGTTCACAATCGTAGATGGAATTTGGACAAACCATCAGAATGATTGTAGCACGAGATTAAAAGTAATTTATCTTGATTACGAGAACGGTATAGTTCTAACTTCTCGTGCTAGTGCATTTTGTATGTATTGAACAGGACCGAGTAGAGATAGATGTTTTAGACTGATTGATAAAAACATATTCTCTAAACTATTAAATGTACTTATATTCTCAATCTTGATATAACTATTATGAGCTGTATATATTAATTATCGTTTTGATTTATTAAAAGGCGAGATCCTGAGATGGGTCAATATGCTTGATAGATTGGATGATAATAATATATATTAGTGAAATAATAAGTTAGTTGATGGAATCAATGTCTCGGTATAGAGATTGATGATACGCCTTTTATGAGAAGCTTATAAGTTTTCATGTGTAAACCCGGCTGGTGGATTTATGAATCCGACATATGAAATAAGTTAACTATTGCTCTAAAGGAAATTAATCATTAATTAAATTCGTCAGTAATTTAATTTATTGATTAGTATTTGTAATCTTAACATGGGGAATTACATAAGTGTTTAATAGGGAATTATGAAATATAAATAGAGGAGTGCAATTACGAATTTCTAGTGGAATGATTTGTAATTTATTATGGTAAGAATAATTTAAATTAATATTTTAAATTATTTCCATAATAGGGAGCCTCATTAATTAATTTTATGGTCCCTACAGTGCCCATATATAACTAGAACTCAGAATCCTATTTTCTAGGGGAAAGGGAAAAATGAAAAAGAAAAAAGAAAAAAAAAAAGGGGTACACGTTTGTTTCTTTGTTTTTGAAACAAAAAGTACACTTTTGTTTTTCTTGGTTTTGAAACAACATATGTTTCTTATTCTCCCTTTTGAATTGGGAGAGCTCCTATATAAACAGGGGTACTTCCAACCTAGAAATAAGAATTAAGTTTTCTGCACAATATTTGCCCACCTAAGTATTGAGAGAGTTCAGCTGTAAATTTGAGATCACTCGAGAAGACCGTAGAATTGAAGTTGGACTTGCTTCAAGATTTCTGCTCACGATTCAAGAGATAATTCTTGGTTAATTTTCAGCATACTTGATGTGTACTACGTTTTGGTACTTGTTGTCTATTATTCATGTAAGTAGTATGTTCCTGGAATGCTTCCGTTGCGTGCACTACTTTTCAACAATTGGTATCAGAGCCACGCTTACATCTAAATAGATAATAAGTAATAAACGTATGTTCAATTATGCGTGAGAATAGATGGCAACAGTGTATAATTTTTTCCTAGTAATTGTTGTAATATTCTAATTTTATTTGGGAGTTCTTTAATTTTGTATTATTGAACCCAAAGAAATTTGAATTTCGAAAACAAGAGGAAAAATCAACTGTTGGGTATATTTTTTTTGTTTCACATGAATGTTGACGGTGTCCCATGATTCTTGAAGAAATTAATTCTGAAAAGTTTTGAATTAATAAAAGCATGTTTTAGTACAATATAATATTCAATGGATTATTCCAATATTGTTCTCAACATGTCACCGTTTTCATTATGTGTATGATGCATGAGATGGTATGGAGACATTGATGTGATATTTTTTCTGAAAAAAAAATTTATGAAAAATTTGTAGAAAGAAAAATTCAATTGGTCATAAAAGTTCGTTCTCATGATCACCTAGATTAAATAGTATTGAAGTATTAAGTTTATATGTTGGCTTAGACCTTCCTCCATATCGGATGAATTTAATACAAGTCAATATGTATTTAATTGCTAGTTTGATAATCTGTATTAACTCTCCTAACTGAGTGATACATGATTGGATCAATGTAACTAAGGTTTTGATTTTCACTTGACTTAAACTAACAGTATACTCTCCATCTGAGTTAGATCTGTGAAAGTTTATGGAGTGAATAATCGGTCATTACATATGTGTATACATATGTGTGTGAGATGGTATATTGAATGAACTGTATAATTTGGTGTAATTTTTTGGAAAATTTTAGAGTACATAAATTTGAAACAAATATTTGTTTGGTGATCAAAAGTTTCATTCCCATAAATACCAAGATTAAATAGTAATGAAGTATTAAGTTTATGTGCTGGCTTAGACCTTCCTCCATATCGGATAAATTCAATACAAGTCACTACGTATTTAATTACTAGTTTGATAATCTGTATTAACTCTCCTTAACTGAGTAATATATGATTGGATCAATGTAACTAGGATTTTGATTTTCACTTGACTTAAACTAACAGTACACTCTCCATATGAGTTAGGTCTGTAAGAGTTCATGGAGTGAATAATCGGTCATCATATATGTGTATTGCATGAGTAGTTCTCCAATCCTATCGATTGGCTATTTGAGATGCATGAATATATATGTATATGATGAGTTTGAATTTAATTGTTCAATGTTTATATGATTGTTTTGTTGATCTATTGTAATTTTTTTCAATCTTAGATTCAATATGTCTTTTATTACCTCCCTTAGCACTATTATGAGTCAATATAAATTTGAGGGTCATAACTTTATTGAGAAAGCTTCTACTTCTAAACTGAAAGGTGAAAAGAAGAACAAAAAGACTCACAATGCTAAGAAAGTTGTAGCTCTAACTGGAGGCATGAAAAAGCCTAACGGCAAGTGTTTTCATTGCAAGATGTCAAGCCATTGGATGGCACATTGTCCAGTTTTCTTAGCCAAGCAGAAAACAAGCTGGATAACTCACTTTCACTTGTCATTGAAACGTGTTTAGCGGCTGTTTCTACCACGTCATGGTGTGTAGACTCAGGAGTCACTGATCACATCTGCACTACAATGCAGGAGTTTCAAGAAACGCGCAAGCTGATTAGAGGTGAAGTTAGTGTTTTTCAAGCCGATGGCTCAGCAGCTCCAGCTTTAGCATTAGGAAATGTTAGTATCTCGTTTGGTAGTGGTAGAGTTTTAATTTTAAAAGACGCATTATATGCACCTGCTGTTAGAAGAAATTTGATTTCAGTTTCTAGAGCTTTAAGAGATAGTTATAATGTTAATTTTTCTTATAACGATTGTGTTATTAGCTATAATAAATATTTTTTATCTCTGCTGGTACATTGATTGATGATATTTTTATTATTAATGTCTCTCCTGAACTGCAGCAAACCATTGAACTGAATAATGTTAACCTTTCTAGTAAAAGAAAACGATTTTCTGAATTTAATGAGACCTATTTATGGCACTTGCGTCTATGTCATATAAATCTAGACATGATTTCAAGGTTGGTTTGAGATGGACCTTTAGGTTCATTAAAAGTGGAGGCACTACCAACATGTGAATCCTGTTTAGAAGGAAAAATGACTAAGAGACCTTTTCCCTCAAAAGGGAATAGAGACAATGATAAACTAGAGTTAATTCATTCTGATTTGTGTGGCCCGATAAACGTTCAAGCGAGAGGTGGTTATGAGTATTTCGTGACTTTCATTGATGACTACTCAAAATATGGATATATTTATTTGTTGCGTCGTAAGTCTGAATGCTTTGAGAAATTCAAAGAGTTTAAGGTAGAAACGGAGAAACGACATGGAAAATATATCAAGTCACTACGATCTGATCGTGGTGGCAAGTACCTCTCTACAGAGTTCATTAGTTACTTATCAGAACAAGGAATTACGTCTCAAATATCTGCACCTAGAATGCCACAATAAAATAGTGTAGCGGAAAGAAGAAATTGGACTCTTTTAGAAATGGTTAGATCTATGATGAGTTACTCTGATTTGCCTTTTTCATTTTGGGGATATGCACTAGAAACTGCAAACTATATTTTGAACTTAGTTCCTCTAAGTCTGTACCTGTGACACCCATAGAACTATGGACTGGGCACAAACCTAGTTTGAAACATGTTCGGATTTGGGGATGTCCAGCACATGTGCTGAAAGGGAAGACAGAAAAATTGAAACCAAGAACAGAAGTTTGTACTTTTATTGGGTACCCTAAGGGAACGAAAGGTGGTCTGTTTTATAATCCTATAGAAAAGAAGGTTATTTGAAGTACAAATGCCAAGTTTTTAGAAAGAAATTTTTTAACAAACCACGTTCCTAGAAGTAAATTAATTTTACAGGAATTAAGCAATGAGATAACGATTCAAAATCAATCTACTAACAATAATGAAAATCAAAATCAAACCCCAGATGTTAGAATTAACATACCATTACTTTTTAGTAGTGGAAGAGATATTGATGAACAAACAGTCCCAAGAGTACAAGATTCTGAGAATTCATTGCATCAAAATAGTGGGAGTAGTATTGAGGAAATTGCACTAGAGGAAGAAGTCATTGATATTCCCACACCGCAAGGTGATGAAAATAACATAGAGACTCAAGATCCTATGAATGATGTGGTTCAACCACAATATCATACTAGTGCACCTCTTTCGGTACCTGCCCCTCTTATAGAGCCTCATCGTAGTGGGAGAGAGATAAGAAAACCAATTCGGTATGCACTCTTGGGAGAGTCTTTTGACAGAATCCCTGAAGAGTTGAATATCGAACCCGTGAATTACGACGAAGCACTACAGGATAAATATGCAAAAAAATGGATTGTTGCTATGAAATCAGAAATAGAGTCCATGTATTCCAATAAAGTCTGGGATCTTGTAGAACCACCTGTAGATGGAGTCAAACCCATTGGATGCAAGTGGATCTATAAGAAAAAGAGAGGAGTAGACGGAAAAGTGCAAACTTACAAAGCTAGGCTTGTTGCAAAAGGGTTTACTCAAAAAGAAGGGATCGATTATGAGGAAACCTTTTCGCCAGTAGACATGCTTAAGTCTATTAGAATTCTCTTATCCATTGCTGCTCATTATTATTATGAGATTTGGCAAATGGATGTCAAGACAGCTTTCCTTAGTGGAAGTATTGATGAAAGCATTTTTATGCGACAACCAGACGGTTTCATTTAAAAAGGGCAAGAACACATGTTGTGCAAGCTTAAAAGATCCATTTATGGATTAAAGCAAGCTTCTAGGGCATGGAACACTTGTTTTGACAATGCGGTTAAAACTTTTGGTTTTGAGCAATGTCTTGATGAATCTTGTGT
This sequence comes from Jaltomata sinuosa, assembly GCA_003996215.1. Lineage (NCBI taxonomy): Eukaryota > Viridiplantae > Streptophyta > Magnoliopsida > Solanales > Solanaceae > Jaltomata > Jaltomata sinuosa. Next base: position 929,051 of record QJPP01007241.1, read on the forward strand.
GTACAAGAAGTGGATTGGGGATAAGGTGGTTTTTCTGGTATTGTATGTAGATGATATCTTGCTCATAGAAAATAATGTGGCCTTGTTGAATTCAGTTAAGGAATGGTTGTCCAGTAATTTTGATATGAAGGATTTGGGAGAAGCTGCTCACATCCTTGGGATCAAGGTTCTACGTGATCGCAAGAAAAGGATGTTAGGCTTATCTCAAGCTCTTTACATTGACACTATTCTTACCAGGTTCAGCATGCATGATTCCAAGAAAGGATTTCTTCCTTTCAGACATGGAATTTCTCTATCTAAGGATCAATGTCCTAATACAAATGAGGAGACAGAAAACATGAAGGCGGTTCCTTATGCATCAGCTGTAGGAAGCCTCATATATGCGATGTTGTGTACTAGACCTGATATCTACTTTGTTGTAGGTATGGTTAGCTGATTTCAGTCTAATCCTGGACGAGAACATTGGACAGCAGTTAAGCATATAATCAAGTATCTGAAAAGGACTAGGGAGTACATGCTAGTCTACCATTCGAATGAGTTAGTGCCAACAGGGTACACAGACTCAGATTTCTAGTCTGACAAGAACTCCCGTAAGTCGACCTCTGGAAATGTGTTTACCTTGGGAGGTGCAGCCGTTGTTTGGAGGAGCATCAAGCAAACTTGTGTTGCTGATTCCACCATGAAAGCCGAGTATGTAGCAGCCTCTGAGGTAGCTAAGGAGGCGATATGGCTCAGAAACTTTCTAAAAGACTTGGCGGTAGTCCCTGCGATAGAAGCCCCACTTACTATTTATTGTGACAATAGTGGTGTGGTTGTAAATTCAAAGGAACCACGAAGTCATAAGAGGGCAAAACACATTGAGCGTAAGTACCATTTGATTCGAGACATAGTGCAGAGAGGAGATGTGGTGGTTGCGAAGATTGCATCAGAGAACAACCTGGCAGACCCTTTCACAAAAGCCTTGCCACAAAAGTCTTTTGATAGGCATGTAGAAGGAATGGGTGTTAGAGTTGTAGGTGCATGGTTATGAGTCTAAGTGGGAGATTGTTAGAATATACTATTAACCATGCGTTTTGATATAGTATTATTTATTGAATGATTATTTATTCATTTATTTAATTCAATAAAGTATTACATGAAATAGATCATTTTGTCATATATGTGTCCTCAACTTATATAGTAGATGATTTGGTGTATAGAGTTTGAGCTTATACACAGAAGATTAAATCATCAGTTCTTATAAGTTAAAGTTATAGTTCACAATCGTAGATGGGAAATTTGGACAAACCATCAGAATGATTGTAGCACGAGATTAAAAGTAATTTATCTTGATTACGAGAACGGTATAGTTCTAACTTCTCGTGCTAGTGCATTTTGTATGTATTGAACAGGACCGAGTAGAGATAGATGTTTTAGACTGATTGATAAAAATATATTCTCTAAACTATTAAATGTACTTATATTCTCAATCTTGATATAACTATTATGAGCTGTATATATTAATTATCGTTTTGATTTATTAAAAGGCGAGATCCTGAGATGGGTCAATATGCTTGATAGATTGGATGATAATAATATATATTGGTGAAATAATAAGTTAGTTGATGAATCCATGTCTCGGTATAGAGATTGATGATACGCCTTTTATGAGAAGCTTATAAGTTTTCATGTGTAAACCCGGCCGGTGGATTTATGAATCCGACATATGAAATAAGTTAAGTATTGCTCTAAAGGAAATTAATCATTAATTAAATTCGTCAGTAATTTAATTTATTGATTAGTATCTGTAATCTTAACATGGGGAATTACATAAGTGTTTAATAGGGAATTATGAAATATAAATAGAGGAGTGCAATTACGAATTTCTAGTGGAATGATTTGTAATTTATTATGGTAAGAATAATTTAAATTAATATTTTAAATTATTTCCATAATAGGGAGCCTAATTTTGTGATTGCCCATATTTAACTAGAACTCAGAATCCTATTTTCTAAGGAAAAGGGAAAAAGGAAAAAGAAAAAAGAAAAAAAAGGGGTACACGTTTGTTTCTTTGATTTTGAAATAAAAAGTACACTTTTGTTTTTCTTGGTTTTGAAACATATGTTTCTTATTCTCCCTTTTGAGAGAGCTCCTATATAAATAAGGGTTCTTCCAACCTAGAAATAAGAATTAAGTTTTCTGCATAATATTTGTTCACTCAAGTATTGAGAGAGTTCAGATGTAAATTCGGGATCACTGGAGAAGACCGTAGAATTGAAGTTGGATTTGCTTCAAGATTCTTGCTCACGCTTCAAGAGGTAATTCTTGGTTAATTTTCAGCATACTTGATGTGTACTACGTGTTGGTACTTGTTGTCTATTATTCATGTAAGCAGTATGTTCCTTGCTTCCGTTGCGTGCACTGTTTTCCAACAATATGCATATCTCACATGCTCAGTACATTTTATAGTACTGACCGCATACTTCTTTGTGTTGCATTCTATTATGATGTAGATTTTATAGCCTGTTCCCAGACTCACTTTGGTTAAGCTTCCGCTCTATATGTTTATGTTCAGTTTTTAAGCCATGCTAATGACAAAGGGTTAGTTTGGGATCACTTGTGGTCTCAGGTCCCGTGTTACGTCCAGGGGTAGGCTCGGGGCATGACATTCATATGTAGGCCAATTGCTCAAATCACACAATAATATTATGCTTTTTAGTATAGTTTTCTTTTTCATCTGATTTGTCGCATCTATAATTTACAATTATTAGCTTTCGCATGACTCCCTCTCAATTTCGATCCCAACATATGTTTCACGTTTCCGCTAACAATATCGATAACTATTGAAAACATCAGTTTGCGAAATAAGAAAGTGAAAAAAATAATAGAAAAGAAACAATATGGTACCGATCGAAGAGTAATCATTTTGGCAAATAGATACAAATCAATTACCATATTCAACTCTTATCAAACAGAATTAGTATAATATAACAAAAAAATACTCTACCCCTTGCCATTTAATAATCCAAGTTATGTAGTCTAGATTGTCCAAAAATTAGGTCAATTTTTTTCTTTACATAGTTCAACTCTCTAAATAAATCTCCAAAAATTATGTCAAGAAACTGCAGCTTTGCCTTTGATCTTTAATCATATTCACTACTCCATGACATCCTCATGACATATATTTTTTTTAGTAATCACGTAATTTCTTATTTATCAATTTGTAATATCTCACAAGTTATTTCCGAGCATGACTTCAATTTCTTAACAATTTATGTCCCACGAGGCATAAATTCAATTATTAAAGGGAAAAAATTCAAAGACTAATCAATTCGAATGGCAAAACGTGCAATTTTATATAATTCCTTCGTTAGTATCCAAAATGAAAAAAAGTAGCGCCAATAACAAATAATTTGTGGCAAAAATAAAGAAATATTCTTATGTGAAAATTTTTATAGATACTTGCTACCATAGAATTCCCAAAAAATTGCATCATCATACAAAAGCACAGACACCTCATTTGTATTCACAACAATCAGAAGACTACGAACGCTCAACATTCAATTCATCAAAAGACTATGGACTGCCACAAGTTCGTACCCTCCGGCTTATTCATCAACTTCCTCGTGACTTCAAGGGGATCATCTTCCGGCATGGTTGCATAAAGCGCTACTACTTCAACTTTGGCAGGCAAAAGCGGCAAAATGTTATGTATCTGCCAATAAAGGTACACAAAAGAAATAATCAAACGTATGAATTTGTAAACATGTTCAATTAAATTGGGAAAGCATATATCGTCGAAAATTTAGTGTAAAATATAACTGCAGAAATGAACTACCTGGTCATCAAATCCCCCTGAAAGCATTTCATCAGCCTCGTCTAGAACTAACATTCTAATATGGTCAGGATGGAGATATTGATTTTGTGCGCACAACAAGTTTAACACACGCCAAGGTGTACCAACAACGAGATGCACACCAGCTGATAGAATATGTTTATCCTCCTTAATGCTGTTATCACCTGCACAAGCATGGATCTTTACTCCAAGTTCGCCACCAAGGTCTTGCATGAGTTTCTCAATCTGATGTGCACGTTCACAAGTAGATGCCAACAACAAGACTTGGCAATGAACTAAACCATGGTCGAGCTGTTGTAAAATCTTAGAACAAAATGCAACCATCTTCTTCCCTGTAGATTGAACAATATGGTGACGCAGTCGATTAATCTCATCCCTTAAAAAAGGAATTTGTTTGTTTTGAGCTTGCAGCCTGGTAAGGTCCTTTGTGACTGTCTCTACCTCGCTAGAGAGATCTTGTTTAACGAAACAGAGTTTTTTAACTTCAGACTGGAGGTGTTTGACCTCTTTTTTCAGAGGTCCAACAACTGGGATTTCCTCTATTAGCTTCAATCCCCTTTCCATTAGTTGTCTGCAGTGGAATTCATGCTCCACCCGAATATCATGTATCATAAGATCTTTACGGCGAAGTTCCTCTCTAGCAATACCTAATTCATATAGTGAAATATCTCGTTCTATAATCAGTCTCAGATTTTCATCCAAAAGTCTTTGGATTTTAGCATTATGCATTTCACCTTCCATCTCGCACGTACTGTTAAAGAATAATTGCAAAGAATTAGACCAAACAATCAGGAAAAAACAACAGTTCAAGAGCAAATGAATAATACAACATTTCAAAAGGATTTTCGAATACCTAATACAAACTAAAACATAATACATCCCCCGCTAATATCTTAATCAAAAGTGAAACAAAAAAGCAACACAATTAGTTGACTACTTAAATTTTCGTCACTCAATAAATATTTCATTTAAATTGGCAGTCTCATATAGTGCACAAGAAAAATAATACTACAGACTAATAGTTGCTTACTACATTGAAGCTAATTCTTAACACACATACTTAACTTTCTTAAACGGATGAAAGATATAAGATATAATTCACTGAGGGATTTGACACAAATTGTACAGAAAAAAAAATCATTAGTTGTGCAAGTGATGTAAAAACCAACATTATTTTCCACTCCATAACTAATGGATTTGTTTGCAAATGAAAAAAATAAATCATTTTGAAAAGTGTTTTTGATTAATCCCTTTGTACCAATTTACATGTCATCTTTCTTTTGTCCGTCCCAAAAAAATTACTCCCTCCGTTTATGTAGTACACTTTTTTTTTAATCCGTCCCAAAAAGAATGTCACATTTTTTTATTTGGCAACTATTTAATGGCACAATCCCCATTTTATCCTTATTAGGTCCCATTTAACAAGAAAATTCAACCAAAGCGTAGCAATAAAGTGACTTTGAATAAGGGTATATTAGTAAACATGACAAAGTCTTCTTTTATTTTTTAAACTTCGTGCCCCGTCAAATGGTGCCACATAAATTGAGACGGAGGGAATAACAGTTTTCTATAATTAGAAACAATTCAATTTTAAAATTCCTCTTTTACCCTTAATGAAATGATTTATAGTCACACAAATATCTAAGGGTTATTTCAAAACACAAGTAAAGTTTTTTTTCCTTAAACATCATATCAAGTCAAATGATGCTCTCTAAATTGAGATGGTGGGAGTTGTTGTGTTTTTTTTTTCTTTTACAAAAAAAGGTACTTTTGGAGGGTGATAATTTTTATTTGTCTAATCAATTTGAGAAAACACATATGCCAATATTAGAGGAGTAATTTGTATTTGGGTTCCAAAAGTGTTATCTGGGAAAAACTATCTTTTTCAGCGTTTGAAAAACGAAATTGTCAAAATAAAAAAGAAAGAAAATAAAAAAAGGGAATGAAACCGGACAGATAATAGAATTTTTGGACCTTGAGAAGATAGGGAAGTTGAACAGCCGCAACACCGATACCTCCTGGAGAATGGTTAAGGGAGTGATTTGAATCCCTTGCCGCCAAACTCGTCCCCCCAAAAGGAAAAATAGTACTGATGTTCGAGCAGAACCAGTACTATGAGTGATACTGATAGTATAAGAGGTGTGTGTTTGATAGCAATGAAATAGTTTAACTTATATATATAAGAAAAAAATTAATGGAAGATTCGAGTAATGCGATTGTCTTAAATTTTATTTATTGAAGAAGATAAGTATGAAATAAGTGAAAAATGGTCAACGAAGCGGGTGATCAGATTTTTTAAACCTCACACAAAGATATAAAGATAACGCTAAAATAATTTCTTAAATTGATAGATATCTACATTCTTAGACGCCTGAGGTTGTGCTCTATTTATTATAGGGAAATGTCTTTTTAAAATAGTTACGAATAGTTTTAGTATAATGAAGAGAGAAAATGATGGATTAATAAGAATAAAAGGAAAATTTTAATTTATAGATAGGTATTTATATTTTAAAATTACTAAATATGCTATACTTATAAATAAATTTGAATTTTAAAAATAAATTAAAAGCGTCAAGACTTTTTCTAGTTAAAAAGTGCACAAGGAGGAGGTTGTTAGAGGCGTGGCGTTTGCAGCAATTTTATATGTACAAAGCGTCGATTACTATATATGATGTTACTATGAAATTTTTCATGAGAATTTAGTGTCCATTAACTATTCATATTAATAACTTTGGATAGAGAATTTAAAACTCACTAAAGCTTTAAAAAAATAATTAGGATGATGCCTTTACAACTTACTATATGGTTTTATAGACACATCTTTTTTTTTTTCTTTTTATATGTCCAATAAGGGGCGGAGCTATCCTTGCCCCATGGATGTCCCTATCCTTCGTAAAAAATTACTTAGGTTGAATTTTGGTTTTATAGTATATATATACCAGTGTTGACACCTCTTGACACAAGGTTGAGCTATTCTGGGACATATTTTTTTATAAAAGAAAGTGAAATTACATGATAGGAACTAATATTGGTCGATTGTGGTTGAGTGATAAGAATTTCTTTATCTTGAATCAACGATCACGGATTTGAACACTAGAGTATGGAGTCGTCTTTGTCATAGAGCACTTTAACTCATAATGTGAACACTTTTCATGGTGAATTCAATTTAGTCAAATCCAGTATGAATAACGAACACCGAATAAAAAACAAAAAAAATGATACGATAGGCGCTGAAATTACACCCTATTAATTGACGATTCCACAGTCAAATTTGTATTCTTTTTATTAAAGTGAGATGAGTGGTTTTGGCAAATTCAAGCCAAAAAGCAATGAGTTCAGTTGAGCTTGCAAAATTCACTCAAAATCCGCCTCTGAATCGACAAGCGGAGTATGATTCTAAGGAAGACAAAATTAAAACAAAAAAGTAGACAGTGCCATTATTCCATATATAATTTAAAAGAGAAAAATGATTTTTGTACGATAACTCCAAAGTTGAATGACTTTTATGTGACAAAAAATAGAAAACTGACTTTTTGTAATAAACACAGTTGAATGAACATCGGTGAAATTCACTCTATTATTATCCACTGCATAACAATCTCTAAATTATATCAATCACAGTGATCATGTCAATAGCTTTGACATTACAAACAACAATGAATTGAGGCTCAACAACAATACAGGATAAATGAATCACAACATACAATGGAAAAAAACAAGAAATGGTACAACAATGAATTTTCAGGTTCAGAATGTACCTACAGCTAGGAGTATAGATAGTGCTGGCTTCTTCGTGTAACGCCAAGTTTGTTAGAGTTTTAAGTTATATTCACCGACAGTGTAAATGAATTTTACACTACCAATGCAATTTAACTGGTTATAGCATATCCATTCTCCAAGTTACCTATCAGGCTTTGATATGGAGAGTCCCAATGTTGCATCTGCGCAGAACGTGAACTTAATTTACGTTGGAAATTCGTCTTGCCAAACTTAGCAGTTAGCATTCAGTGTCCTTTCTTCTTGGAGAGCCAGAATTGCTGGCTGGACATTCAGAAGCAAACTTGCAAGACCTGCATTTCCAACGCTCGTCTTCAGGGGTGTAACTGGCTTCTCTTTCTCCTCGCCACACCTCTAACGAAGACTTTATTTGACCCTTTACCCAGTCAAGATCATACTCGAACTGATCTTCACCAAGCAATGATTGATCTTCTTGTAATTCATACCTGCAGAAAAAAGAATCCAAAAGATTTACTAAAAGGGTGTCTTCTAATGCATGGAATGAAGCTTCAGAAAATGAACTTTCTTGGGCCTGTTTGGTTTGGATTATGCAACTGATTGTCACTTTTAATGGTGAAACTTGTGCGTAATTGGCTAGGAAGTGATTTTCACACGTGATAACCGAATATTGAGTCAGACTAGTAATCCTTTCTAATGATAAAATAGAGAGTACAAATTGAATATATAGAGAACTGGATGAGAGCATAGAAACATGAGGGCAATCTCCAGAGTCTTCTGAGCTTTTCATGCAGAAGCAAATAAATTATGAGCCATCAGATTATAATCTCTAAGATCGGTTCTTCAATCTATGGTCAAACCTTGATGGGCTTCATGTTTCTAACAAAAGAACATCGAAAACAACTACAAAAATGAAGGATTTCTTTCTAATATGGAAGAGCGATGATTCCACAGGTTAATTTCAGACATCTCCCTAGCCAGAAGAGAGAAACAGAGAAAGATGTCATCAAAAAAAATGGAAGCAACTTGGACAAGGATATATTGGTAGAAGAAGATAGAAAAAATCTCTATTTCTACTATCTGAAAAGTGTGAAACATTAGCATGTATATGAAATTCCAATTCACCTCAACAGTAGTTGCTCATGTGCTGGTGGAAGCATGCACCACGTATTACGAGAGTACCTCAACATATCAGTGAGAGTCTGCATTCACAGCCAAGAGTTGGATGAGAACCGACACAAGACATAAACAAAATATTTCCAAAGGCTAAAAACATCTGCAAAATTCTGATAACAGGTCCACAATAAACTAGACACCTATTCAGTTGTGTAGTGAAAGACTTAGAACCACCATCCCCAACCACAAACTCTTTTTAGTCATTTTCCCCTGAAGTAAAGTTGTATTTAATTTTTATCTTGATATAATTAATCATCATGATCATTGAAGTGTCCGTTTCTAGTCTTGATCACACTGGGAAGATGGATGAAGAAAAGGCTTCTCAGCAAGGGAAATTTAGAGAAATTCAACAGTAACGCCTCAGTCCCGAACAAGTAAAAAAATTTGTGAGAAATAGAAAGAAAAGTTAGATCCTAAGAGAACTCAAGTTTATGCCTTCAAGTAACAGTTAACTGCAAGTAAATATTAAGAGCTCGCTTAGAGAACAAACAAATTGTCTGCTTCCAGTTCATGATATTCCCCATGCATGAATAGGGTCACTCAGGTTCTTGGCTCATGATGCTACAACATCTTCAAATTATGTACCATTTCTACTTTTTTTCATTAAAATATGAAACAAAGAATATAATCCTTAAGATCTTTCCATTTTTTTTTTCTTTTTGGGTGATACCTCTGCAGGGAAACCACATTTGGCAGTATTTTCTCTGATTTCTGCAGATAAAATGTGATTAGGATTCAGAGAGAAGAACTCAAAAAACTGTCTGGAGGGGAAGTCATCAGCCACCAAGCTGTCCCACAAATGCTTATAGCACATTAGCTGAAGCCTGCCATAGAAGGGATCACCAGTTCATCAGATTTTGTACCCATAAGTACATTTAGAATAGTCACGAAATTTAGATACGTTGCATCTCTCTTCATCTCAGAGATGCACTATATTAAAGTTTCTTTACTATTCAAAATTAAGTGCAAAACTATACCTTCCATTCCTCTGTTGCGGTTCAGAAGGAAGGCTAGCTCTCACTCGTGTTTTTGTGTCAACTAACATCGGATATGCATCACTTTGTCCGTTCGGCATTCGTATCTCATCAATAACTCCCACCATCCATACACCTTGAGCAAAACCTACTCTGATGAACCGAATGAATTAGCTCAGCAACTAATGAGGTCACAAATCATGAAGAATATTTCATAAATTTCTTTCTACTTTGCAGGAATCAGTGAACTTGTTAACAAGGAAATTCTATCTGCCATGTGCAAAAATAAAGGTTGAGGTGGATTAGTGTCAGGATATGCATTCAGTCACAAGCGACTTATAGGATGGAGGACGTGTAGGAATGCCTTATAAGAACAAGTGCAGCAAGAAAATGCACCTAATGGTCACAGGTGTCAATAGGTGTTTATGAGTGGGGACAAATATGTGCTTTACAGGAAAACAACTGGAGAAGAACAAAGGAAAATGTAAACATCCAGAGAAAGTTCCAAGTACAAAACCATAACCTGAGAGCTGAACAGGACCTACTACTATATATTAAAACTCTCTATGTTTCCAGTTGAACAGTCTAAAGGGGAAATAAGTACTGAAATTCACAGCGCATGGGTCTGTAATCTAAACCATGCAGTTTGAGATGAGTCCAAGAATTTTATCTGCATAATGCTGAAGCAATCTTCTTATCAAACGATTACATCTGTTTGATTGTGTGGTTAGCTGATCTAAAAGTTTAAACTATTGAAAGGAGATACATTTACTCATTTATTTCGCTTAACCTGCAAGCATGCTTCCTAACGTGTAGGCTTGATTCTTTACTATTTTTAGGTCTTCAATAAAGCCAAACTAATCTAGTTGGTAGATCAAAATTTTAAGTTGATGAAAAGTTACAGTAGTGAATCAAATGGTGTGACTCTTACATCTCCTCCATCTTCTTAATTGAGGTTAAAGGGTCAAGGTATTTCATTAGTGGGTCATAAAGTTTGTACATGATACTTAAATATTCAAACACCTTCTTTCGCTCAACAAAAAAGGAGTATAGAAACACACACATAAATAAGCTCATTAGCTTAAAATTGATGGTTGACGTGAAACACTATTATCAACTAAACTTACTTATAGGAATATTAAAAAAAATTATTATGAACAAAATAAAGATGAAAAAGAGACTCACAAGGGCAATTCACGTGTCAATCCATCAAATAACAATTGATTGGCACCAACTATGAAATTTAAGAACTTTAATGCCCACACATCTTCAGCTGACGCAACATGAACTTTTACCTTTTTGATCACCTGCACACATTCAAACTCACAGTAAGGTTACATAAGAGTATAATAAAGAATCACATTGAAAATAGAAATGTTTAAGCATATAGAAACATTGGAATTTGGCATGAGTCTTGATATTATCTCTTCATCTCCCTTAACCAAACGGACATACAGAAAAATACGAAATATATGTCATATCTAAGTACTTCTGCCTTAATCATTCGAGCTGAGATAGTTAATATATAAACTAAATGGAGGACTAAACTCTATAGGGTTCACCTCTTCTTCGAGTGCTTCGTGACGAATGCTACCAGCCTTCATAGCTTTGGTCTTTTCTGGTTTGCCACAAAGAAGAGTATACTCCATCTTCTTTTCACACCATTCCTGAAGGCAACTTGTGATTATGAGGATAAACAATCAGTAAATTCATATTTTAGGGGAACTTCCTCCTTGCACAATGACTTGCATTTAAACAAAACCAATGCAGAACACGAGAAAATGATAAAAAAGAATGTTTACATCAGAAAGGCTCAAGCAAGTATTTCCATTTGCACTAGGCAAAACTCAACAACAACATACCTGGTGTAATCCCATGAGTGGGGACTAGCAAAACTTTCAAATAAAATATCTAGAATAGTTCTATCCCTAGTATGTATCTTTATAGGGTACCTAGCAAGCAAATTTATCCACAATGAGAGGGTATTAAAGAGAAACCAAAACAAACAAAATTAAAACTACAAGTTCAAGCAACTCATATTGGTCATCGCTCAACGGCACTAATCTGCTTCTTGAGACCGAAAGAACAACAAATCAGAGTTGTTACTGAAGACAAAGAAATATTGAAATTGAGACATATGGTATGTTGAACCGTGTGACCATCTCATCTAAAAAGTTTTAAGTTGTTAGAAGGAGCACCAGTTTTATTTACTTAATTATGTTTTCAGCACGCCCTCTCACGTGTTGGCCTGATTATCTTTTTTGTGGGCCAAGCACCTGGAAAATTCCTTTTGATAATGGGTGATGGTAAGACTCGAACCCAGACCTCTTCCTACTCTAAATTGTGTTGGATTGTATGATCATCTCATCTAAAAACTTACATTGTCAGAGAGTGCATCACTTCTATTTACTTAGTTAAAGCTTCAACATGGTCAATTGATTCAACATATTCTGGAAATGTTACAAAAAAACTTTCTCGCTGCAGTAGATGCACACCAGCTAGAAGTTAGATAAGCCATAAGTCTGACTCAAAAACCTTCCAGTCTCACACAATATCCAAGCGATTCTAAAATGAAATACTATCTTTTGCACTAAATATCATACTACATCCTAGATCTTAATAATAAATCAGATGAGTAATCTTACTTCAGCTCACTCCATCTCAAGTCTGTCCGTGAAACAATTCAAATAACATGTCCAACCAATATCTTATCTGCGCCAAGATGACTAGAGAAGAACTCACAAAAAAAGATTTACGAAAATAATATTCCTTTTGTCCCGACTTATAGAACTCTTTCCACTCTAGAACGGCCCAAATTGTTTGACCACCAGTTCATCTCTATACAATTTATCACAACTTCAATAATTCGAGTTCATAAGACTATTTAAATGTTGAATGCTATCAAATTAACTCACACTTTTTACTTTGATTTTTTCGTCCACTATGCTACTCTAAGAAAGGAAGTCAAATAAGAGATCTGATGATAGTAATCCCTCATGTTCAAAGAAACAATTCAGCAGGCAATTTGAAATTCCTCTAAACATTCAAACAACGGAACATCAGGAAACCACAATTTTTAAAACTACAACATCAAAAGGCACCAATTGTTACATTACTACACCAAATTATATTATTCCCTCCATCCCAATTTATGTGGCACTTTTCACTTCCTGAGAGTCAATTTGACTAATCTTTGAAGCTAAATTGGACTAGATCAAGTTAATATTTTTAAATTAAAATTTAGACATTCGAAAGGGGTAGTCCAGTGCACTAAAGCTCCCGCTATGCGCGGGATCCGAAGGAAAGGCCGGTACCCTGCATTTCTGCAAGAGGTTATTTCCACGGCTTGAACTTGTGACCTCCTTGTCACAAGGAGGCAACTTTTCCAGGTAGACATTCAAAAACTATACGAAAAATACTGGAAGTTGCAATTTTCTCACGTCAATAAGATGAAAATATGCAATTCAAATTACTGATCAAATTTCACAGAATCTCAAAAAAATGTCACATAAATTGAGACAGACAAGAGTATAAAGTTTAGAAATTCATACAGTAGCAGTAATATCAGTAACAGCCAATCCTCTTCTCCTCCGATACCGATTCAACAACGAGACAACAACTCTATTCCTCTTCTGAGAACTACTACAACTCATTAACCTTCCACAATCTTCTACATCATCAACCACTACCGCCGCATCACTTTGCGAAGAAGAACAACTCGAGAAACTCCGTTTCGATAACAGAGTAATCGACTTAATCGACCTAACGTTGTTCTGAAAATGCGCCGCTGCCGCCGATGAAGAAGAAGAAGAAGAAGAAGAAGAAGCGGCGCGTGAATGTGACGAAACAAGAGAGCGCGTGGAGGCAGCGAAGGCAGCTTCGATTAATGCCATTTCTTCTTCACTGATTATCTCTAATGGAATCTCGGGAATTGTGCTCTTATGTTCTTCTCCTTCAGGAGGGGTGTGACTCGGTGATTGTGACTCAGTCATTTCCGGTGAGTTGGCAGCGAGTCGCGGCATGTGACCGTTGGAAACGGCACTAATGGGGGATCGTCGGATTAATATACTCCCAATGTTTGGAAATTTTTTAATTTTAAAAAAGGCCAAACACATATACACCATCATCAAACTTGCTCGAAAATTCCATTTAGACACTTAAACTTTATCTTGTTCCAATTGAACACAAAACTATACACAAGTTTATTCCTATCAGACACAACACACTGACTTGACACATTTCATAAATAAACGCGTGTACTTACGCGTTTGATATGGAAAAAATTATTCCACATAATTAAAAAAATTAAAATTAAATTCAAAATAAGGGCACAGAACACACAAAAATTGAAAAAAAAATTATTTTTGTGACCTAATTTGGATAAATAAAATCAGACGAACAATGAAGAACAGAATAATGAAAAGCGTGTATGAGAAATTAGGGTTTAAATAAAAGCTTTTAGAAATGGTGATATTACCATTGTAATCCATGTCAACCAACGCTCACGCGCCTAAATGTTGTGCAACTCATACTTTGTACCAAATCAGCATGTTGTGTCTGATAGGAACAAACTTGTGTATAATTTTGTGTTCAATTGGAACAATGCAAAGTTTAAGTGTCTAAATGGAATTTTCGAGCAAGTTTAAGGGTGTATATGTGTTTGGCCTTTAAAAAAAGTAAATAGAGACTCCATTTATCTCTAAGGACACGTTTGGTATAATGGATAATGAGAGATAATTTTAGAATAAATTTTTAGTAGGCGTTTGGATATGTTTTATTGTGAAAATAGAAAAAAGTAATTTTTATTTTCAAATTGAGAAATTATATTTGAAAATTGAAGTTGTGTACTCGGTATCAATTTCTATGTGTATCCAGTAGAATATGAAAATATGTATCTAACTATATATGCATAGGCTTGTATCAGTTTCTACGAGTATATCTATGTATCTAATATCAATTTTGAAAAGCATGTATTTGATATGCATAAGCGTGTATCAATTTCTACGAGTGCAAACCAAAATCAATCCACCAACTCACGATTTACAGCGGTGACTGGTATCCTAATAAATAGTTTAAAAAAGGGCAAAGGAGCAAATATACCCCCAACTTTGCGATTTAGAGCAAATATACCCTCCATTAAAAAGGTAGAGCAAATATACCCCTGCCGTCTATGAAATGGTGCAGATATATCATTTTTACTAACGGAGCTGTATTTTCTTAATTAAATAGTGTTTATCTTATTTTTTTAAATTGAAAAAAGACAAATGAATTAATTTTTAACTAGTCTGTTTATTCTTTAACTGACCCAACCAGCACGATCCAAACAAAAACAATAACCCATAGATTTTTAATTTAGGAAACACCTGATGAAAATTAAAATACTCGTATTCCTGACTATGTAATACCTGCATAACTATTTGTATTTTTTCTTTGGAAATGTATTTTAGATTAGTTACATGAAACTGTATTTTTAGCACCGTTTTACCTATCAAATATAAATTCATTTGTCTTTTTTTAATTTAAAAAAATAAGATAAATATTATTTAATTTAAAAAAAGACAACTTTGTTAGTATAAAGGGTATATTTGCACTATTCCATAAGCGGTAGGAGTATATTTGCTTTATTTTTTTAACGAAAGATATATCTGCTCTAAATCACAAAGTTAAGGAGTATATTTGCCCCTTTTTCCTTTAAAAATAATAAAAACCAGACGACGTTATTTTGTGTCAAGAATAGCACAAAAATCTTACTTACAAGACTTGCATTTATGTCATCTATTTGTACAAATGTCCAATCCTTACGTATTGGTCTAATGCAAGGTAAGTAATACCACATCACTGACATAAGCTAAACATAGTAAAAGATTAGGAATTCTGAAATTCCAGCCTTTTTACTTTCTTCAAATCTATACGGTGAACTTGTGATAATTAATTCAACTCATGCCTCTTGGAGTTGGCACAGAAATGATGATGATGAACCAGTGATGTCTGATCAGGTTTCAATTACCGCCTTAATTGGTTCAGGATGCATCAATGCAGTCAGGAACTAAGTGGAAGGAGACTCGGAACACTTCCCCGTGGAGATAGGGTTACATCAGGCAGGGCCGACTCAATAAAATTGGGGGCCTAAAACAAAACTTCATAGAGAGGCCTTAATTTTTTTTTTAGTTGACATATCTAAATTGAACAACAATAACAATTATAACATATCTAGTGTATCCTACAAGTGTGGTCTGAAGAGGGTAAGATGTACGCAGATCTTATGAAGTAAGAATGTAAACAATACAACTTTTCAATGAAAAAATATAATATAAAATTAGAATAATAAGACATGGCTCAAGAATTTGAGAAGTTGATATAATGATATCATAATAGTGTTGCGCTGCTTCAATATAATGAATAATGATAACTTGTTGTAGTGCTTGAAATTTTGAAGAAGACGTCAAAAAGAAATTTTGATCCTTTGTAAAAGGCAACAATAAGTTTTTCAGAATGCAGAAGGTTTGAAACTTCAGAATGTTCAATATATAATAAGAAAATAAAAATAGTGAAAGGAGAAATGAAAAAGGTATATATAGGAATAATAATATGTGTTCATGTTAGTTGTTAGGATATAAAAGAGGCAACAAAATAGGTAGCTACGCAAGAAAGGATACTATAATCACCTAAAAATTATTTCATTTCTCAATTAATACAATAATTCTCACATTAAAAGGTAAAAAATTATTACCTTTTCTACCCAATTTTTTTTCAAATTAATAGTACATGAAATTTTTTAAATAATGTATATAATAAAATACATTTTTAAAAGAAAATGGGGGCCCCAAATCCAAGCGATTGCTTTAGTTGTCTTATAGTCGAGCCGGCCCTGACATCAGGGGTCATCTCTTAGCCCGTTCTTATTTGTCTTGGTGATAACTGTTTTGATGCGAGACATTTAAGATGAGGTGCCCTTGCTGTAGATTATTTGCGGATGACATAATACTGATTGATGAGATGCGCATCGAAGTTAATGCTAAGTTGGAGATGTGGAGACTGTTAATGCTAAGTTGGAGATGTGGAGACAAACCCTAGAGGCTAAAAGGTTCAGGTTGAGCAGGACCAAGACGGAGTATTTGAAGTGCAAATTTAGTGATGCGATGCCTAAGGTAGGAGTTGAAGTGAGGCTTGACTCACAAAGTATCCCCAAGAGAGATAGGTTCAGGTATCTTGGGTCTTTAATACAGGGAAGTGGGGATATCGATGATGATGTCACACATCATATTGGCGCGGCGTGGATGAAGTGGAGGCTAGCCTCCGGAGTCTTGTGTGATAAAAAGGTACTACCGAAACTCAAAGATAAGTTTTATAGAGTGGTGGTTAGACCAACATTGTTGTATGGAGCGGAGTCAAAAACTTTCATGTCCAGAAGGTGCATGTTGCGGAGATGAGGATGTTGAGGTGGATGTATGATCATACTAGGAGCGATAAGATTAGAAATGAGGATATTCGTGATAAGGTGGAAATGGCCTTCATGGTGGAAAAAATGAGGGAAGCGAGACTGAGATGGTTTGGACATGTGAAGAGGAGATGCGTAGATGCACCAGTAAGGAGGTGTGAGAGGTTGTCCTTAGAAGGTACGAGGAGAAGTAGAGATAGGCTAAAGAAGTATTGGAGAGAGGTGATTAGACAGGATATTGCGCAGCTTCAGATTACCGAGGACATGTGACCTTAGATAAGAGTGTGTGGAGGATGCGTATTAGGGTAGAGGGTTAGTGGGTAGTGGAGTGTTGTTCTTTTTTTTGAGGACTTAGGTTGGTTGGTGTTTGTCGTTATACTAGTCGTTTTACTATAGTTCTTGTTTTTGATGTTTATCATTATTTATTGTGTTTCGATTATCGTACTATGCTGGTGTTGTTCTTGCTCCTTTCTTGTAGGTAGGGGTGTTCACGGATCGGATATTGATCAAAATCAAAACCAAACTAAATTAATCGATTTTAAAATTATTAAAATCAAACCAAACCAAATAAATATATATTTATCGTTTTGGTTATTATCGATTTTGATTTGATTTAGTTCAATTATTCGGTTATTAATTATACACAAAAATAAAAATAATAACCCACGACATTTATGAGTCATAGGTAAAGTAAATGTATACAACAACATTCTATCGAAAAGATTGTGATTAGATTCTGTAACTAGTTTAAATCATGTATTGCTGTCAATTTTCAATGCCATTTTTTGGATATGTAAAGTAGGTTATTATTCTGTAAACTCTGTGATTACTTTTACTAAAAAACTAACTCATTACGCTTAGATGTTACCAAACAACTCATACATCTTCATTAACACTGGACAAAACAATCAGAGAATGAAGTAACTAAGGTACTCGTGAATTATTCACACACAGAACAGAGACTAAGAAATTATAGACTAGAATTTGTACATTTGATAGAAGGGGCGGGGGAGTGGGCATTCATATAATTATAAAATTATTTATATATATAATTTATCGGATCGGTTCGGTTATTTCTTCGATTTTTTTGAACAAAATCAAAACTAAACCAAATATTATTGATTTTTAAAAATGTAAAATCAAACCAAACCAAATAAAAATTAGTTTATTTTATCGATTTGGTTCAGTTTTTTGGTTTGGGTCAATTTTTACTCAAACCGTGAACACCCCTACTTTCAGAAATAGCCTCTCTGTCTCTACGAGGTAGTGGTAAAGTTTGCGCACACTCTACCCTCTCTCCAGACCTCACTTATGAGATTTTACTGGATATAACCGAGTCGACTGTAAGTATATGCCGATTTCTATGGTGAAAAGAATGTTATCTTTTAGGTATAAAAAATGGGTAAGGCAGCAGTATATTACTTACTAGTACTATATTTTACGGTTTGAAAGAGAGTTTAAAACTCTGGGCTCTAAAGCTCTGTTTGGATAGTTGATTCAAAAGTCACCATTTTAATTATATTTCTATGTTCTTTTAAAAAATACATTTAAATTTTAAATATTTATTGCAAAAATTTTAATTCAAATTTCAACTTTGAAAATTTTAAACAAAGTGAATTACAATAGCTCTCCCTTTTCTTTTTCAATTCCTTCTTTTCGTTCTACTTAGGTGGAGCATGAAATAGATCCACTTCATTTATCACAATCTTTTTAGTTTTCATGGCCTGACGCCCACTTAAACTCCATGTCCGATCAAACGAGTGCAACAGAGGGAGTTCTAGTTATTGATCCCAGCTTAGTGAGTCTTTCTTCCGTAATTAACTAAAGTTTTTTGAGTGAATTTTTTTTCATAAACACTTTTTAAAACTTGAACGTAGTTAACTTGCCCACGCTTCACACAATCATAAAGAAACCAATAAGTTCACAAAAGAAATGTAAATTTAGGAGATATAGAGACAAAATTTCCACAACGATACATATAAATTGATTAAACAACTTAAACACTTTTTAATTAGCTTTAATACAAATGTTATTAATTTCACATGCCTTCCTCCGACTTATCACCGACAGTATGTTCAGGGTTCCAAACTCAACGATGAAAACTAAACACGAGGATTGCGCTCAGTGCGGGACTTAAACCAATACCTTATGGCACGAGCTGACGACAACCATGCACCACTTGTGCCCGCATTTCCAAAGGCACCCCTCTCTTTCAAGAGGATTCGTAACTACTTTACAAGAAAGGAGAGCGATGGAATACACTATTGCGGTAGCCGAAATAGGGGATTCCCCTACTACTTTACAATACTTTGCTCCTTTTACAAGAGTAACTCTGCCTGAATATTTTATGTATCATGAACGATACACTTTAACCATTTATGATAATTTCTCCAAACAAATGCAGGCTTATCGCCAAATGTCTACGATCAAATTTTAAGATATATTGTTCATCAAGATTCAATTTCTGAATTAGCCATATTATCATGTTCCAAAAAGACCTTGTTCTTCAAAAAGGTTTAAAAACCTTTGGTCTTTTATTGGAGTATTCTCTTAAAAAACATTATATTAAATCCTTAAAACAATCTAAATATTTTCATGTGGGATTCGGACCAACTTAGACACACCTCGACTTATTCCACGAGTAACCTACTAGACCTTGTTCATGCGTAAAAAACGCTTAAATAAAGAAACAGAAGCAGTTCACATTCATCTTATACATGCCTTTCGACTCCCCTCTTCCATGGGGGACAAAATTGGAAGGAAGAAAAAAGACTAATTTTGACCACAAAAAGAGGACTTTCTGAAAAAGAGAATACCAACTCTTACACCTTCTACACATAACCGAGAAATTCGCGAGGGCCAGCGCGATGCAAGGTTCAAACCTCGGTGAATAATGGGTAACACAGCTCTACCCTTCTCCACTTAAATACTAAGCTTTTTAATGTGGAAGCATTTGAACTCAAGATGTGTGCCTAACCCACACATCACGTGATGAGCTCTTACCACTAGACCAAAGCTCTGTGGGCCAGCTAAGAACTTATCCCTTAAATCGGATACTTCGACTAATACCAGCGTTAATTCCTGTAGTTTCTCCACCATAAGGACCACTCGGTTTCTTGATTTTCTGAACTTGTCCTTCCCTACGTTTCTGAGCCTTCTCGTGTTTCCCCTGAGAGAGAGAGAGATAAATACAGTGTTTGTCAACATTGTTATATCAGGAACCTGGTTCTTTCAAGCATAAGTAATTCTGCTTTAGCCACTTACCCTGTATTTCTTCCTTGGATTTTTATCTTGCTTCTTACGATTACGAGTAAGGCCCCTGTTTTTCTCCATCTAGAAAATAAAGAAACCCGATTTTAGTGAAACAAGAAAAAGGGATGCCGTGATTGCAACTGGCAGCAAAGCTAATATGTCGTACCTGGTAATTTATCTGGCGCTTCCCATCCACAAGAGTTTCTGGCATTGACGGCATCGCTGGGGATCTACAGTGGCAAATTATGGTGAATTAGTGAATCAAAGTGAGCAAAATATAGCCAAGCAGATAGGAGACGGGATGTCATTGAACTAGAGAAACAAATGCAGGACTTAGAAGGATATACATAGTAATCCATATTGATGGGGTATCCTCGAAATCTTTCACGTGAAAGTAGTTTAGCATGCTTGAATGAGCTTTGGTTTAACAATCTTAAAAGACTATCGAGTCTAACCTGGAATACATCTTTTCTTTAGCAGCAAGCTTAGCTGAATGTTGTTTTTCGACTTCTCTGTAGAATTCCATATCTGAGTCCATTTCATCATCGTCAGAAGTAGCAACATCATCACTTGCATGGTCACCAGAATCATCTTTGACATCATCAGAAGGTTCAACTCCAGCTCCGGCTAGAACTCTCAGTTCATGCTTTCTTCTCCTTTCTCCAATGTCATCTCGTTTTGGTAAATCATCATCACCAGAAATTACCTTCCAAGAGAACAAAACTTATTATAATACATCTAATTAGGTTAAATCTCACAGGAGACGTACTCTACGAATTTTGAAAGCAGAAAAAGGATCCCATGCTAGGAAAAATGACTAACAGAAATCCACTTTAACAGAAGCAAAATACACACACATGTAGTTGTCAAGTTCGATTCCAGGGGATGGAGAAATTCCTAGTACGGAATGCTTCCCTTAATGGCCCCTACACGAATATCAATTGGTTCCAAATACCGGGATGATTAAGCCAAAATATAGATACATATATTTACTTTTTTTGAGAGGAAAAAAAGTGTATAGATGTACACACACACGCACACATATATATGAATATATATACGAATATAATACCGAGGAAACAGGGAAGGAGAAGAAGTGTGTATCACAAAGCAAATGTTGCAGTACCTTAATATTGTCAGTAAAAACTGCTTGCACAATTATTCAACCTCACTGTATTTCTTCGATCTCGTAATATGGATATTTGTGAAAGGGTATATCAAGATTTTTGGAACTCGAAAATGAAGAGCAGCTAAACACAACATGTGCCAACATGAAGGCTTACAAAATAATCCTAATTGCCACAAATTAGAAAATTGTGACATCAAACAGTAGAAACACAGTCGTCTTCACTCTGATAAGCAGACTGGAGAACTAAAAACTTAACAATAGCATCCAGTTAAAATACAGCTGAATCCGACTTCAAATAACATAAATGACGACCTCATATAATTGCAACATCTAAAGGTGTAACTTCTTTGAAATACATGCAAAGATATACTCCCTCCGTCGCAAATCAATTGGCCATTTATAAATATCAAGGTCAATTTCAAATACTTGGGAATTGCGATAAAAGAGGCAAGAAGGAATAAGGGAAAACAACTAGAGTGACCACCAATAAAGGACAAGGGGGCAACTCTTTAGCGAAAGAGAGCGATCCACGGAGACAGAAATTGAAAAGACTGTCAAAGTCCATAAGTATAGAAAATCAATCTCAATGCAGTTGCATACACTCACATAAAAGACAGGATATTTATTTACTTGAAAATCAACGAAATGAAGACAGAATTAAAGCATTTGTGATCCACACCTTGGGTCTTGCTACTTGAGAATTTAGAAGCCTAGACAGTTTGTTTAAACTTCGTATCTCATGATCATTTCCAGTACCGATGACATCATCATCAAAATCATCAGGTGTTGCCAACATCCTGCAACATATAATTCATTGGACTTCCCATCAGTGATTTCATGTTTGCATTAAGTTATGTAGATTAACAGAAGAGGAAGATGGAGCTATAAATTGTGAAGCAAATTGATACCCATTCAGTAGTCGCGAGCGCTTGTTTTGTTTTTCATGTTTACGTGCAATGGAACTTAAGACACCTGTCTGCTTCAATTTTTCCTCAAGGGAAGCTCTCACTTTTAGCATTTCCATGCTTTGGATACCAACTTGATCATCCTGCCACAATTCTTTAATGTTAGTTAATTTGATCTACATCTTACTGGTAAAAGAAGAGATCTGGTGATTTTGCAACAGCTAGGAACATGGGTGAAAGAATTGCTAGAAATACTAATGACAAGGACATTGGCACTCGTCTGGTGACACTTGATTTGTATTGTAACAGTGACAGTGGACTCGCCTGCTGATGGCCATTTACCTGACGTTTGCGTTTTGATTCGTTTTTCCGTTGACTCTTTAAACCATTTGCCTCCACCAACTCAGCTTCATGAGGCTAAAACAATGGGAAAAATTAGACTAAATTTTACATAGTTGCTTAATAAAACTACAAAAGGTTTTCATTCAGAATCAGCTTAAATAAAAGAAGGGGAAAAAATGATGCTTGAACAACAAAATAAGATGAATTAAACTGGAAATTACCTCTGTTTCTTGAATATCAGCTGATGCCACAGAAGGCTTGTGACTAATGGGGAGAGGTTCAGAATCCAAGTTCCTTCCCGCCAACTTTACACCAGTTACACTATCAACATTCTTGTCCAACAAGTCTTCTAGTTTAGAAGGAAGATATCCATCAAGTTCTTTCATCTGCATAAATTAATTTGTCAACGCCCAGAAAGATAGGAAGAGAGGAGCAGGGTATACACATCAAAGCTAGCAAGAATTGAGAAGAACAAGGAGAGGACTTAGCAACATCACTTCGCATCTAAACAATCTAAAAATGTTAATTCAGTACATGATTGACAAATTTGATATGTCAGGTTATGATAAGTTAACATATTATTTCCACTTCAAATTCTCTAAGACTCGAGAAAACATGAAGTCCACGTATTTAACTTCTTTCACAAATTAGTTTAGTCTATCAAATAAATTAAGAAGAAGCCTGGAGACTATTTTATGGGGTATTCACTTAAGAAGAACTATGCAAGAGGCACCATGGGTGTAGCCTAGAGGTCAATGAAGGGAATTGAGAACCATGAGGTCTCAAGTTCAACTCCCAATAAACAAGTTCAGATTAGCACTAAGATGCTCTTTACACTAAAGTAAAGAAGAAACAGACCAGATGCAGACAGAGTAGCATAGACTTTTACAACAAGGGTGAGTTAGAGAATTGAAACATTATCAAACATATAGATATTTTTTAATAAGTATCAACTAGATAATAAAGTGACTTCTAACTTTTTCCATGAGCTAAACAACTCACTAATTATAGTTTGTGTTAATCATTTCCATTTTTAACAGCTAATGGTGCCTTTATATTGCAAGTCTACTGATATTACCATATGAGATGGTCAAGCAAGTAAATGTTTTCAACTTGTGTATGTGAGCGCAATTTGCTTAGCATATATCTCAATGATTAAATAAAGCAGTCTTATCTCATCAACTATGCATATCCGGACCACATAATCAAGTGATTGATTTTCCAGCAAATAATGTCATCATTAACAGAATTAACAAAAACTTGCAAGCATTAATTTGACCCTGTTTTGTTGTTTGAATCCTAGATAAGAGTTGTAACCTTATTCAACAGATTCTTGTTCTCCACAAGGCGTGAAATGACTGGATGATCACGCACTGGTTGCCCCTCAGATTTGAGAAGAAGATAGAAAGTGATAGCTTGGCAATATGACAGCAGAAGCAGCTTCTTCACCTCAATGTAGTGCATCCCGCCTTTTATCATATTCTTTCCATTAATCTTAATACAGAAAATCGAAGTTAAATGCTGACAGGTGCAATATCATTCCAAGATCAAACTATCTTACTAGAAACTGCATTCAGTTACAAACTAGGAGATTCCATCATTATATGAGTCAACTCTCACTGTTTTAACTATACTTGTCAGTTACACTACCCCAACCAATCATTTCTAAACCTTCATTATTTTATCCTTTCAGCTGAGCAACTTCACATCAGTAACAGAGCCCGTGTAACTAACTATAAAGATTTTGTCACCGAAGAACCCAAAACTGTGTGAGGGGAACCACAGCCAAGCAGGTCTA
The DNA here is from genome assembly GCA_003996215.1 of Jaltomata sinuosa. Classification (NCBI taxonomy): domain Eukaryota; kingdom Viridiplantae; phylum Streptophyta; class Magnoliopsida; order Solanales; family Solanaceae; genus Jaltomata; species Jaltomata sinuosa. Next base: position 953,635 of record QJPP01007241.1, read on the forward strand.
AACTGTACATGTGGATTTCACAATGTAAATACATTTTGCATTTGGCGAGAAGCACTTAGACAAGTATCTTCCACAGCAGCCTCAGTTCTTATAGCATAATAGCACCTGTAGTTAGTGGAGTTTCACAATACACATACCTTGTTGAGTAGGGGATTAACTTTGTCATCGAGCTCGTCAAGCGCTTCACCAAGCTCAGACAGCAAACCGACCAATTCAGGTGCAGAACTGTAATCACAAGAAGATCATAGAGTCAGAAGCATGACCTTTTTTTATTTTTTGAGAAATGAGTCAGAAGCATAATTTAACCTGCACATATAGATGTTTGCAACCTACCAGATAATATATACCCAATGACAGAAGAAGCAGACACACACATCGAAGATTCTTAACTTTTGATTCTAATTAATCACAAGCATGCGATGTAGAATGCCATAAAATAAGGCCACTACGCCGTGACTGACGGACATTTCAACTGAACATTTCTCATCCTGTACAATATATTCGGACAGGGGGCTAACTAAATATTTAGTGATCTAATCCAGGGGCTAACTAGATATTTGGTAGTCTCATCTAAGTATCATGTACTGAACTCCAAAGTGATTCCTTAGATCTTGTGAAAGATCCATTTCGTTCTCACAGGCCTCCTTATAGCTAGCCACCTTATACTTTTTAAAATAACTGCGGTGTCCAGGCTAGCTTGCGTGCACTTCGATCAATTTCACGGAGTACATGCTACCTCCCGCCAACACAGGTACTAGGTAACCCTATCCATAAAAGCTTGGACAGACGGGGAAAAATTACCTAGTGTTTTTCGCCTCCATTGGGGTGAACTGAGACAACTACCCTTGAATACTTAACAGCATCTTGATCTTGTGAGTCAATTGCTACCCACAAGCCTATTTTTCTCCTTGTTCTACATGGTCTTAGTACAAATAAAAGCTTATGAGGCGCATTTAAGAAAATAGATGCAGAGGTTATTAACATCCAGTGGACCACTTCTCAAGATCTTCTCGAATTCTAAGGTACACGCGCTCTTGTCCTACCACTTTGCCTCTATAATAAAATGTACTTCCTACACATACAACTTCCTCATAAAAAATGTGAAGCCATTGATAACAATGTGACACAAAGCATGCACCTTCTGGCTTTCTTCTGTTGCATGATCACGAGTTCCCACAATGCATTATCAAAAATGTGTCATTGAGATCCAATCTCCCTATGTTAAGCTTCTCTGCTTAGTATGGTGTTCAATATCCTCAAGTCCGTCATCCCCATGAAGATCAGATATCTAACAGGGAGCTAACTATCAGAACTTCCTACTGAAACCTCTGACACAATGCATACCATGATCCATTTTAAATGGTCAAATTGAGGATATTGTAGAAGTGGGTCCTCAAATTTCATTGTCATTATTGGAGTCTGAACTGAGGAACACAGTGTTTTTATTCTTTGTCAACTTCCACAACCTTTAGCAGTAAAACTAAGCATATATTGTTCAGTACGAAACCTTAGTTCATCACCCGCCTTCTTCTCTTCTATTTGTTTTCCCGATTATTGAGAATGTACTGATATCTATTTAAATCTAAACTTGAAAAAGATGCTAGCAAGAATCATGGCAAATGATAGCAATTGTAACGTATGCGCCTCCCTCAAAAAATTTATGTACTGATGTTATCATGATGCTGGGTTACATTAACATCGTCAACAATGACAAGCAATAAAACTTAATAGAAGCAACATTTTGTCCTGAAATTAGCATATGCAGGGCAGAGAAGCTCACCTATAGACAACATCCATTTGCTCTTCTTTTGTCAGAGCATTCAAATCCTTCTGCACTTCCTCATAAGCAGTGCCAGTTTCATTTTTGGCTTCTCCATCAGCAGAAACTACTGATCCAGGTTTCCCTTGGGCCAAAATTTCCTGCAATGTTACTCATAAGATTCCATTTCCAACCTCAAAATATAGGAAAAATTCATTGAATGAACACTTTATAGAAATTAAATTTCTCACCTCAAATGTGAGTTCATCATCTTCAATACCAAAATCCGCTGCAGATAAAGATTTAGCCTTTTTCTGCTGCATTCTCAACACCTCTGCCTCCTCCTCGGCGATAAGGTCCTCATCACTTGACTCTTCAACATTCTAACAAACAAAAATGTTCAAGTGACATCAATTATTGCATGCAAATGACGACATGATAGAAGAACTATGTTACAGGTACTGTTGAAACAGTAAGGAGAGGATACTCCTCTGACATCACATTGTTGCTTCTAGAGCCAGTAAAGTATTAGCTTCTCCAAGCATACCATATATAATGTCATAAAAGAAAAAAAGTTAAGCAAATAATTAGGTGAAATGTTACCTCCTTATTTTGATAATAGATATTTTTTCCTCTTCCCCACAGAGGCCCCTCTTCTTTCTCCTGTTCAGCTTCATCATGCATTTCATCCTCAACCCCGCCCATAGTAGCTTGTAAATATTTCTGTGTCCTTGCAACTAAAGTAAAAATAGGTACTCAAATTAGATACTAAAAGACTTCCCAAGCAGAAGATCCAAGGGAAGATGGCAAAAAAGAGGCAAATCTTAAGAGATCAACCAAAAGAAATGTAAAAACCAGAATTGGACGGAAACCAATCAGCTTATTAATTCAACAAATATATGAGAATGGAAAGAGACTTCCTTCTGCCATCTATGTGTAGCAGCTCAGTTCAGAGAAACTCAAGATTAGGAGCCACAGTATGGTTAGAGCTTCGTGCAATATTACACAGTTCAAACACACAATTAATATTTAGTCTCCCACCTAATTAGCATCAATTCAATAATCAAACACTAGGAATTGCATTAAGTTACCAGTTTAAAAAAAACACTAGGAATTGCATTAATTCTTCAACCACCATCCCAGATGCATTTCAAAATCGTAATGAGAAGTTAAAATAATAAAAGCTGCTATATTTTTCTTCTGCATTTTTTTTTTCTTTTTCCTTTTTTGGGAGAGGAAACTCCTAAAATAAATATAAACCAATCTTATGCTCTATGTTGCCTTCAGAAGCATTCAAAGGGAATATCGGAGAAGAATTCCATAACAAAGAAACAGGATAGGCAATTCAGCTAAAGTATTTATTTCAATAACAAAAAGCAGTCACAAGTTTGAATTTAATTGCATACTTTTAGCACCAAGGCCAGTAAGTTTAGCATCATCAAAGTCGTCATCTTCATCCTCTGCATCTTCATCCTCTTCATCTTCATCCTCCTATACAAAGGAGTTAACCTTGAGCAATTAGTTGACTTTCTTTACATCAAATTAGCACTCTAACTACTTAATACAGTTTATAAGCCTTCGGTATGAAAATAAAAGTTGCAAAAGAATACCCAGTATCACCTTAAGATCATACACGGGAAGCTCATTATCTTCATCCGACTCTGCAGAATCTTCATTAACATTCAGTGGAATGATATCTCTCTTTTCATGAACTACAATTAACCAAATAGATCAGTAACAGAGAAATTCTTTAGCATTAAAAAAAAAAACATTTTTTCTAATGCCCTCGCCCTCGCCCTTGCCTCCCCCCCCCCTCCCTCTCCCTCTCCATTAGGTGCGGAGCTATAGCTTCACCTACTGTTCAGCAAAACTCAATAGCTTTGGCTCAAACTCTGTATTTGTATTTTAAAATCCACTTAAATATGTCTAAATAATGTATCAAGAACCCAGTAAGCTGCATTTTTGAAAAATTTAGGATTCATAAACTCAAAATAAGCTCCATCTTTGCTCTCCCTCCATCCATGGACTCAAAAAATAAATTTCTCACTAAAAACCCATTTTTTGCACACATCCTCTTGTATCTAATGCTACAACAACAACATACTCAGTATAATCCCACAAATAGGGTCTGGGTTTTTGTATCTAACGCTAACGTTGCTAAATCCTTAGAAGAAAAAAATGAAAAATCAACTTAATATGCATAAATAATGTAATCAAGAACCCAGTAAGCTGCATTTTTAAAAAATATAGAATCCATAAACTCAAAATACTAGCTCAATCTTTGCTCTCCCTCCACCCATGGATTCAAAAAAGTACATTTCTCCCTAAAAAAAACCATTTTTTACACATATCTTCTTGTATCTAATGCTACAACAACAACATACTCAGTATAATCCCACAAATGGGGTCTGGGGTTTTTGTATCTTATCCTAACTTAGCAAAATTCTTACAAGAAAAAAAAAATAAAAAAAATAAAAAGAAATAGATAAGAGTATCTAAAAAGGGAAAAACTTACAGGCATCAATAGCATCATTCATCATATCATCATCTTCATTGTAAAAATCAAGTTTTGATTTCTTTGAAGAAGGGTTGTTTTCCTTCTTCTTGAACTTTCCTGATTTCTTTCCCATTCTGCTGTATATTGGAGGAAATTGAAGAAAAGGGTTTAAGCTAAAACCCACAAAGGTTAAACCCTTTTCAAGAAAATTGTTTTCTTTAACAAATACAACGAGTTTCAATGGCTTCAGGAAGTGAAGAGTTGCTGCGGCGGCGAGCGGAGGCTTCTCTTTTTTTCTCTATAAGCAGTTAGAGGGCAAAGATGGAATACTCTTTTTCCAAATTGTGTTTTTTTGTTTTGGGTATATTTTTATTTTTCTTAGTTTAGGAAAAAAATAATTTCACCAGTTCTTTCTAAAAAACTAGAAGTTGTTTTCCGTGCTTTGCACGGACCCAATATTGATACTCAAAAATTTTAAGATATGTCTAATTTAGATATGCATATATTATTTTATTTAAATCCATGAATTTTTTAGATATGGTTACATTATTTTATTTGGATCAATGAAATTCATATAAGAATATTTTAAGTTGTTAATTATTGTGATTTATAATATTTTTAATGTAATTTTTTATTGTGATTTATAATATTTTTAACGTAAGATAAATAAATTAAAACGGAGAAGAGTATGAAAATTTTCGGAGCGGAGTCCGTCGAAGCAGGCATGTCGTTCATGAGCAGTCTGCTATGCACAGGCCCAATATTGATACTCCAAAATTCTAAAATATGCCTAATTAAGATATGCATACATTATTTTATTTAAATCGATGAAATTCATATAAGAATATTTTAAGTTGTTCATTATTGTGATTTATAATACTTTTAATATAATTTTTTTTAATTGTGATTTGTTCATTATTGTGATTTTAATACTTTTAATGTAATTTTTTTATTGTGATTCATAATACTTTTAATGTAATTTTTTTATTGTGATTCATAATACTTTTAATGTAATTTTTAAATATATAATAAATTGTTAATTATTGTGATTTATAAAAAATTTAACGTAATACAAATAAATTAAAATAAAAAAAAATATTAAAGTGAAGCTCGCTGAAGCAGACATGTCGTTCATGAGCAGCTTGCTTGCTCACTCTCACTTCTTATATAGGAAGGGGAAAAAATCACCAGTTCTTTTTTTCCAGAAAATCAAGATTGCAAAAATCAATTTAGGTGAGGGAGGGGGAGAAGGAATTTTGGGGAAAGAAAAAAATGGGAAATAAGGGGTCATTGCAGAAATGCCCTTATTTGGGGGTGTTCTTTTAATTTTTGCCCCTTAAAAATTATTAATTTTAAGTTTTTATCTAAGCTCTAAGTAATAAAAAAGTTATTGAAAATACTTTTTGATCGTAGAAAAAAAATCGCAAGACATAAGTTAAATGATACTTTCTTCGTTTTAATTTTTTTGTTCTATTTTGATTTGGCACGAAATTTAAGAAAAAAAAAAAAACTTTTTGAATTTTGGAGTCTTAAATTAAAAATATGCCAAATGTATCAAAATGTCTTTTAATTTTGTAGTCTAAAACATGTCATATAGAAAGTTGGAACTAAAGAGTTGTTAAAAAGGGAAAGAGGCATTCTTTTTTAAACAGACTAAAAAAAAAGTAAAATAAATAAATTGAAATGGGGGTATAACTTACGCTCCTGAGCATAAGTTCAATGACACAATTTATGCTCCTAGACATACGTTCAGTGGCACAAGTTATACCACATGACATAAGTTTAGTGCCATAAATTTTGCTCTAAGACATAAGTTGTCACGCCCCGAGTCTACACTCTAAGCGTTGTCGGCACTCGAAATCATTATTTCCCCGAGCAAACCCTTGACCTGGTATACTATTGAACTTAGCCCTTAAACAATTTACGGAAGACTTAAAATAATGAGCATATTAACTTGTTAAGAATAGAAATCAAATATCTTTTATATAGTTTAAAGCATAAGCAACTGAAAAGAAATATTTCAACATTTGACACTTTACTAACTGTCACGTCCCGAGACCAGGCCCTGGACGTGACGGGCAATCCAGACCAATGAAGGCCCAAAAAGACCCCTTAGCATTCATTAAAAGCACATTCAATAAATAAAGAATTTGCGAAAAAAGGACTCATTTGAGAACATCATTTAAAACATATATAAAAGTTAATCAAGTGTTGGGAATAAAACGTTTAAACAATATCTACATAGGTCTATGAAGCCTCTAACATAAAAATAAAATATCTATGTCGGAACATGACCCGACAATACCATAACACTGAAACCAGAGTCAAATAAGAATTTAGATCACCTTTCGAAAGGTGGAGGGCTCACCAAAAGCTGAACCTGTCTGATCGAACCTAGTGTTGTATAGTACCACGAGAAGGTGCCTATGAACCTACATCATACAATGATGTAGCCTCCCAAAGACGGTCAGTATGTGAAATATAGTGGTACACAGAACAGAAAAATAGGTACAATATACTTTATTTGAAAAGTTGACATTTAAATACTTTCAACACAATAAGCAATAAATATCCGTAGAAATTTTCATTATGAGAAAACAATAAACTTTCTATATGTTACTTTTGAACTAGATGGTATCACCCACGTCTATTCGACACCACAGACTATGTGAGTCTGATCAATGCTCGACCGGCAAAGTCTCAACCCATATTTGTCGCATGAGTCGAGATTTCAATACAATATGGCCAGTACAATCGCCCTCGTAGAGAAAAAGATAAAATCGTCCCAAGTTAGGATCGAACTATCCCTATGTCGGCAAAACACATGTTTCGGGTGCTGAGATGTTTAGCCTCACACCTTCTCGGTTAACCATCTAATTCTCTTAAAGCCCAAATTATTACCATTTTTAATATCTTTAAAAACATCCTTCAATAATACAATTCTGTTAGGGGCATAATCTGTTATTGGTATCATCATACCAAGACTTGCAAGTCATTTATTTCACAATATAAAACCCATAGGGTCTGTCAACAATTCAATATGCCAATTTCATAAAATTCATATAGTAAAACAATAATTTCTGTCTCAATCCATTCCATTCGTAAAATTCGTTAGAATAGCAATATCTTTCGAAATTCGTAAATCACTTGAAGACTTTTAGATATTAAGAAGAACAAGTAAAAACCTTTCAATCCCTTTTTTGAGTACCATTCATCACATAATCTCTTAGTATTTTCAAGTAAAAGTTAGGGAATAGCGTTTTCATGAGCTTTCCTCAAAGTTAGTAAAACCATACTTGTAATCCTAAGTTTATAATCAAAATAGTATAAATGTTTACCAAAGGGTTTGAAAACCATAACGTTTGTAAGATACTTTGAAAATGGATCGTTCTGCGTACCTTGGAGAAGAAGATTGTGGAGAGGAACTCTTGGGATAGAAACCCTAGCCTTTGATATCTCTGAAACTTGGAAGATTGGTGTTTTGAGAGAGAGGAGCGTTTGAAACCCTCCTGGAAAGAAGTTCTCCTAAAAAAAATTACCTTAGGAGTCCTATTTATAGGCAATTCCAATAAAAATCCAGATTGACCTAAGAAAGGAAAGACGTGTCAGAAAAATTGACGCCAAAATGGTTCATTTTAGCCACAAGCGGACCATTTTTGTAGGCATTTTAACTTATGAGATTTGACGAGCCTCTACCTCCGGAAACGTCAGAAGAACGGACCGTTGTCTCAGAAAACGGTCCATTTTTCCTTCCGTTTTAACTTTCAAATTTCGACGGACTTCTGGTCAGACAGATGTTTTCTTGGTAAACTGGTCATAACTTTTTACTCTGGAGTCGAATTAATGCGCGATCGGCGTTGTTGGAAAGAAGACTCGAAGACCTTTAATTTAGTGAGTCATGGACCACCTAACTCTTTATATTCTAGTAGCAATGATCGTTTGAAGATGACCCAAGTTAGAAAGTTATACGAAAACTTAGTCAGTAGAGAAGATTTCAACTTAACTTGTGTTAGAGGTTCCTTAAGACCTTAATTCACATCCAACACTCTTCCCACACATAGTGCTTGATCATAACACCTAGTTACAATGAAATCTTTCGGGTTCAGATCTAATTACACGCGAAAAATAATTGAAATCCTAGCTCAAAAATTTGGGGTGTTACACTAACTTTGTCTAATAAAGCCTCTAACTCAAAAAACAGAATAGTCTATTGGGACAAGGCTTTGGGCTACCTTTATACTTTAATAATGACTAAAATAAACTAATTCAACTGACTGGAGTCTCTAAAAGCAAAGAGGCCTCACCAAAATTGAAGCTGAGAAAATCTAGGGATACGCTTATTGTTGAGCCTGTGTAACTGAATCCGCATAATAAAATGTTGCATCGTCAAATGACGTTAATACATGGTATGTACTTGTTACATGAGTAGAAAACAAAGATAATATAATTGATCACTGAAGAACAACGTCGATATGAAAATAACATAAAATAATGACTGAAGTATAAGATACCTGAAGTGAGCAAGACATAAGTATGCAATAAATAATAAAACACTTTATAACTGAAAAAGCTGTATAATAATAGAATTATCGAAAATAACTTTAATTTTACTTGGGGAGTTTCTCTTAACTGATGTCATCTCATGATGCTCGAATGTCCTGCCCACGTTGGTAGAGCCATCCTATATCTTATTGGGGTATAGGGCAAAACTTAACGTATGAATTCAAATTGAGTCGTTTTTGGGCTAAAAAGAAGTCGTCCGACTTGCGGAATGATCTTATCCTACTTGAACCTTGAACGTAGTTTTAGGGCTTGAGTTACTTGAACCTTTACCCATTTTTGTGATAAATAGTTCTCCCAAAATAATATATATGCGCATAGCTATCAATGTCCCATTTTAAGGAAAAAACTGAAAATACTTTACTTTGAGTCTTTACTCAATGCTTAACTTCTTTAAACTGAAAACATTCAAACTAAAAATATTTTTTCATTTTTTCATTTTGATTGATTGAATTTTTTGGAAAGTATTTTTCGTAGAAAAATAATCAATTTTAGTAAAATGATTTTTTCAATGAAAGTAGGAAAAATAATTTTTATAAATAATAAGTGACGTTTTAAGTTTAGCGTCTCCCTCCATCTTTCAACACACCTTATTAATTTTTACTCTTATCCCGTTAGCTCTCATCTCCGCCACCCCCACACTCCTATATCCTCACCTCCACATCTCATACATAATATTTATTTAGATTATATACAAATAATTTTAAAAATAATACTCCCTCTGTTTCAATTTGTTTGACCTACTTTTTATTTTAGTCCGTTTAAAAAAGATTGACCATTTCTCTTTTTAGTAATTTTTTAATTTCAATTTTCCACGTGGCATGTTTAAGACCACAAGATTAAAAGATATTTTGGTACATTTCATATATCTTTAATTTAAGACCACAAGATTCAAAAGTCTTTTTTATTTTTTAAATTTCGTGTCAAATTAAAATAGATCAATTAATTTAAAACAGAGGGAATGTACTTGATCGAACGAGGGAGATTTGATTTCGTACAAGGTCCTCGCAATAGAAAGAAGTAGTCGTCATTTGAAAGTAAATGTTCTTCTCCTGTTTTATTTCTTCCACCGTTTTTGTATTAGTAGTAAAAAAATATAGAGTACTTTAATTGATTATTGACCAATGAAAAATATGGAAGAATTTTTAAAAAAAAAAATATATAGGCATTGAGAAAAGAACATGTTTGCAAAATCTAATAGATAACAATTTTCTTAACATTTAATTCATAGCAATTTTCCCTTTAAATACACAAATACCTATATTTTTGAATTACTTCGAGATCACTAAAATTGACTTTTTAGGTACGTTATGGAGTCTCCACTCCGTGTTAAAAGCTCTTTAAATAGCATAAACATTAAAAATCTTCAATTCAACTAAAATATTAGTTTTTTTTTTTTATAATTTTTTTTACTTATTTATCAAACACAATTTTTTTTCTTCATGCCTAACACACCCTAGATAACAAAACTCAACTAATAATATAGTGAGATGAAAGAGATTTTATTTAAATATCTCAATTTTAAATATATATTCCCTCTATATCAATTTATGTGGTACAATTTAAATTTTAAAAATCAAATCGTTTAATTTTAATCTTGAATTCAGGCATAAAATTTATAAATTTTTTGACATAAAATTTATATATTTAAAAATTATATAAAAATATTATAAAATATAATAATTGATAATTTAAATATTTAAATATATAAAAAGTTATAATAAAAAGTAATTTAGTTAAATTTCAAAATTCAAAATTATCATATAAATCGATACGAAAGGATATATAAAATTTCTAGTTGTAAACGGATATCAAATGATTATTAAAAAAAATGAAGATAACATGAAGAAGCTCAATTGGTGCATTGTTGTAGAAAACTCGTGGCACCTTTTAAATTTTGACAAACTTATTTGAATCTCAAAATTTGAAAGGTGTCGCCACATAAATTAAGATAGAAAAATATAATTTTTTTTGTTATAAACGAATATCAAATGATTATTTTTTTTAAAGAAAGATAACATGAAGAAGCTCAATTGGTGCATTACTACTATATACAAGAGGCTTGGCAGGCAGCTGACGGTTATCTTGCCAGCTTGCCGATCAAACATCTTTTTGATATTTATTCTTCATTTTAATTTATTTATCTTATTTTTTAATTTATTATATATTTAAAAATTACATAAAATTTACTATAAATTACAATAATTAACAGCTTAAAATATTTGAAAGACATAATAAAAATTTGGCTGACTCTCGAGATTCTATTGGTGCCACATAAATTGAGACAGAGTAAGTAACATATATTATTTAAAATAAAGTAAAAAATATCATAAATCACAATAAATGATTTATAAAAAAATTGATTTAACTCTCCAAAATCTATTAATGTTACATAAATTGGGACAGAGGGAGTGACATATATTATTTGAAAATTACGTAGAAAGTACTATAAATCACAGTGATTAACAACTTAAAATATGTAAAGCTATATAAAAATTTGATTGACTCTCCAAATTCCATCAGTGTCACATAAATCGGGACAGAGAGAATATCATATATTATTTTAAAATTATGTAAAAGTATTATAAAATCACAATAATTAACAACTTAAAATATTTAAAAATCATACAAAAATCTAAAAACTATATAAGAAATTTGGTTAACTCTCCAAATTTCATTAATTAGTGCCACATAAATTGGGATGACGAAAGTGACATATATTATCTAAAGATTATTTAAAAAATATTATAAATCACAATAACTAAAAACTTAGAATATTTAAAAACCATACAAAATAAATTAATTGACTCTCCAAATTTCATATATGTCACATAAATTGAGACAAAAAAAAGTATATATTGGACTCGTGCAAGCACGAAGTCTTATATCTAGTTGTTTTAGAAAACTCGTGGCACCTTTTAAATTTTGACAAATTTATTTGAATCTCAAAATTTAAAAGACGTCACGTAAATGTAGATAAGAAAATATAAAATTTCTTGTTATAAACTGGTATCAAATGATTATTTTTTATTTTATAAAAAGATACTTCCTTCGTTCAACTTTACTTGTCACTTATTTCTATTTTTAATTTTTATTTGTCAATTTTGATATATCAAGAAAAGACAATTTTTTTTTTGTTTTACTTTTAATATTAATTACTTATTTTTAAAATTATTTTTCAAGATTTAATATTAATATTAATTAATAAAAATATTGTGATAAAATCGTTATATTAATTTTTTTTTTAATAGAAGTACCCGATCAAAAAGTAATAATAAGTAAAATTAAATGAAGGGAGTAACATGAAGAAGAGCTCAATTGGTGGCAACATTTCCAAATTTTTGCTTACAAAATGTGAAAGAAGCGACTTTTTTTTTGTCTTGGGCTAAAACAAGATTTATCTCACATTAACTCTCAAACTCAACTCTGTCTACACCACAATATGCCACCAAATCCTTCAATTCTTGCATGTATGCCACCTGTTCACCTAAACCCCTTCTCTTTCCTCTACATAAACTCCTTCAAATCCCCTTCCATTTCCCAAACACCATTTGAGAAAGCAAAAAAAAAAAACAATCTTTTTAATGGGAAATTACAAGAATGTCCTTGTGATCTTATGGCTACTTGTGGTAGCCTTTGTTGGTGCTTATGAAGTTGAAGAAGAAGTGGGAGGAGAAGGGGAAGGGTTGTTTTTGTTGCATGATTCAAAGGAGGTAGTGAGGACTGATTTTGGAGTAATGAGAGTTGTGAGGAAGAGTGGATTTGGTGGTGGTGGGGTTTCTATATTTCAAAGTCCAATGCATATTGGTTTTATCACTATGGAACCTAATAGTCTTTTCATACCTCAGTATCTTGATTCTCATCTTACAATCTTTGTACGCAGAGGTAAGTAAAGTTTTCAACTTTTTTTTTTCTTGGTTTTGTTCTTATGGTTCTTGTATAGTAAAAAAGGAGCAATCCTATGTACTCATGTTAGTTGGTTGGCTATCTGAATTTTCAATCTTGGGAAATTATAGTAGTCATGTTAGTTGGCTATCTGTATTTTCACATGTTCTATTTCTTGAAAAATAACATGAGGTAAAGTTTTTAGTTTTTTCTTGGTTTTGTTCTTATGGTTCTTCTGTAAAAAAGGAGCAATCTTGTGCACTCATGAACTGGCAAATTCAAGATTTAGTTTTGGTTCTCTATTTTTTTGGGAAATTATAGTAGTTTAGTTAGTTGGCTATCTGTATTTTCACATGTTCCATATCTTGAAAAACATGAGGTGAAGTTTTCAGCTTTTTCTTGGTTTTGTTCTTATGGTTCTTGTATAAAAAAGGAGCAATCTTGTGTACTCATGAGCTGACAAATTCAACATTTAGTTTTGGTTCTCAATTCTTTTGGGAAATTATAGTACTAGTTCATTTAGTTGGCTATCTGAATTTTCACTGCGTTTTGAGGTTTGCCCACTTTTTTGCACCTTTGGTGACTCGAACTCTCGACTTTACGGGTTGGAGGGGAGGGTGATTAGTGTCCCTCATCACCACTTTTTTGCTCCTTTGGTGATTCGAGTCTTTATGGGTTGGAGGGGAGGGTGATTAGTGTCCCTCATCACCACTTTTTTGCTCCTTTGGTGACTCGAACTCTCGACTTTACGGGTTGGAGGGGAGGGTGATTAGTGTCCCTCATCACCACTTTTTGCTCCTTTGGTGACTCGAACTCACAACTTTACGAGTTGGAGGGGAGGGTGATTAGTGTCTGAGCAACCCCTCGTCACCCCTTGTGTTTCACTTCCCATCCCCAGTTTATAATTACAAAAGATTCTTGGAAAACATGAGATCAAAATTTGAATTTTCACTTATGTTCATGATTTGATTTTCACATATATATGGTCTAAATAAAAAAACATGTACACATATCCCTCTGGCAAATGATCAGACTACATTGGGTTTATTTTACTCGATTTTATCTTGCATTTATGTAATAATAGTAGGTCGTTTTCACGGTTTGAACGCGTGATGTGCTTGTAACATGACAATGGCCTCTCTTAAATAGAGGGTTTTTCATTGTTCTTGTAAGATTGTTTTTAATGAAAAAAAAAAAATTGTTGGAGAATTGAATTATGTTTGTTGAGGCTGCCAGGGGAAACAAGAATTGGGCATATCTACAAGGATGACTTCACCGAAAGGCGATTGAAGGAAGGAGATGTATACAGTATTCGTGCTGGATCTGCTTTTTATCTGGTTAATCCAGCTGAGGGACAAAGACTTCATATCATTTGCAGCATTAGCACATCCAGCAGCTTAGGATTGCATGGTTTTCAGGTACCCTTTTTTGCAATTTCTTGTTAAAAATATTGGATCTTTTGATGAGTAGATATTACTATCTTTAGACTGTTGAATTGGTGAGTTGCAATTGACAATTATTTTTTTGCAGTCTTTCTTCATTGGTGGTGGAATCTATCCAACATCTGTTCTTAGTGGATTTGACTCCTTGACATTATCAACAGCATTCAATGTAAGTGATAACTTTTAAGTAGAGTTTACTGTTACCAGGGTTCCAAATATGTAAAAATTCACTAAAAACTAAATACTCCCCCGTTTCAATTTGTTTGCGTTGTTTTGACTTGGCACAAAATTTAAGAAAATAGAGTAGACTTTTGAATCTTCTAATTCTAAATTAGACACACGTAGAATGTACCAAAATGTTCTTAATTTCTAAATTAGACACACGTAGAATGTACCAAAATGTTCTTAATTCGTGTGGTGAGAAAGACACATTTTTTTTGAAATGGACTAAAAGGAAAGTAAGACGTACAAATTGGACGGAGAGAGTAATAGGTATGAGCCCATAGTTTTATGTTTTATAGTAGATTTATTTATCAAAGGAATAGAAGTAGTTAATTTCAAGATTTGTGACAAATGACAGGTATCATCAGAAGAAGTGAGTGAGATCTTGACAAGGCAATTTTCTGGTGCAATTGTACCTCTAAACACTACTACTCATTCTCCTACACCAAGCATATGGGCCAATTTCTTGAATCTTGAACATCACCAGAGACATGATCACCTAAAGAGAATAGTGCATTTGGAGGAAGAAGCTAACTTAGAAGATGACGACGAAAAGGAGCAGCAACCAACATGGTCTTTGAGGAAGTTCTTGAATAATCTCTTTGGTGATGAAGGAAACAAGAGAGACAGGAAACGAGGCGATGAAGGACATCGAGGCAGGGGCAAAGGTCCAGATTCTTACAACCTGTTTGATAGTAAGCCAGATTACAAGAATGATTATGGATGGAGCTTGGCCTTGGATCAATCTGAGTATTCTCCATTGAAACACTCCGACATTGGCGTCTACCTCGTCAATCTCTCAGCGGTAACTCACCTAACACCATACACCATTCTTTATAAAATATGATGTTTGATCCATGTTTATTGTCCTCACAAGGTTAATATTGCTAGTTTCACGTGTGATCGCTAAACTTTATCCACTATAGCATCTATGATCACTAAACTTTACGCACTATACTGCCTGTGTGATCATTAAACATCCACTATAGCTTGTGATCACTGAACTAGACCTTACCTTATTCACTATAACCTATTGCATGTACAATTGATCTCTTTCCTTTGGAAAATTATACTGCACGAACGAAAAGGAACAATTTTTTTGTGTGTGTAACTAGCTATTTGAATCTCTCTCAGATAAGAGAGCTTTATGTTTAGTGGTAATGTAGTGGTAAAGGGTTCAAAACGTTGCTTTAGGTCATGAGTTTGAATCCTAGATGCCACATTGTTGAATTTCCTCTAGGCGCGATTTTGCTATTTTTGTTGGGATTTCTGAATTAAGCTTTAAGATTGCAGTCTTTACATATAGTACTACTATGTTTTTTTTCATGTAGGGAGCTATGATGGCACCACACATTAATCCAACAGCAACAGAGTACGGAATAGTGCTAAGAGGAAGTGGCAGCATCCAAATCGTGTATCCAAACGGGACACTAGCAATGAACGCTATAGTAAACGAAGGAGACGTATTCTGGGTGCCAAGATACTTCCCCTTCTGTCAAATCGCATCAAGAACCGGACCCTTTGAGTTCTTCGGATTCACAACGACAGCAAAGAAGAACATGCCACAGTTCCTGGTTGGTCGGAATTCGATACTACAAAGCATGAGAGGACCTGAATTTGCAACTGCATTTGGTGTTAGTGAAGAGAGGTTTAGGAGGATTTTGGATGCTCAACGTGAGGCGGTAATTTTGCCGTCAGCGTCAGTCGCTCCCACGGAGCCGATCGATCCGAGGGGGAAGGAGGAAGAAGAGGAGGGGGAAAGAGGAGAGAAGGGAAAAGAGAAGGAGAAAGGTGTGGTGATGAAGATACCAAAAGTGATTAAGAGCTTAGGCAATGACATGATCATGGGATTTGCTTAGGATTTTTATTTTTGAAGCTTTTTGTTTATCATCTTGTATGTGTTGTTGCTTTTGTCTCCGTCTTTTTTGTGAATAAGAACATCAAATTAGTTTTTCTCCTTTTGTATCTTTGTTTATTACTTGTCCTGTTTCATTTGTCTTTTTTCCTCTGAATTTTAGACAGATGCAAGACATGCAATTTTTCAAACTGCTGCAGTTTTGAGGTTCAGACAGTGTGAAGAAAAACAATAATTCTACGCTGTAATAACACAAGCAGAAAAGTTTTTAAAAGCCCTTTGATCTCTTTATTTGTCTTTCATCCCCTAATAAGCGAGGCTCGCTCTTTACTAATTAAAAAAAGCTAAAATTTTATAAATAGTTAAGGTTTAGACTTAATTGGGGTCTAAGTCAGCGAATATACATATACGACATCAACAACGAAATATTCTCTCCATTTTAATTTGTTTGGTCTATTTTGATTCGGGCACGGAATTTAAGAAAATAAGAAAGATTTTCAATCTTGTGGTTAATAATTAAAGATATGTCAAATGTATCAAAATGTCCTTTAATCTTGTTGTCTTAAACAGTCAAGAATATTCTTTTTGAATGTCGATCAAATAAATTGAAACGGAGGGAGTAATAAGTATTTACCCCTTCGGTACCTTCTGTACCGTACATGGAATTTATAGATAATTTAAGACCCGGGCCCAATGTATTTGTTCCGTTCTAAAATAAGTGGTGTTTTTAATTTACGCACATCGTTAAAAAATGAGCATGGAATTTATAGATAATTTAAGACCCGGGCCCAATGTATTTGTTCCGTTTTAAAATAAGTGGTGTTATTAATTTACGCACATCGTTTAAAAATTAGTCATTTTTAGAAAGTAAATATATTTTTACTTAACTTATCCTTAAAAAATATCTTTAAAAAGATATAGCTCTTTATTAGTTTCTTGATTATGTAAAATTTTATTAATTTAAAGAAGGTTAATTGAAAGAATGTCATAAATGTCTTATTATTATCTAAAAGACCAATTATTTTGAAACAAAATGGAACTGAGGAGTATCAATTACGGAAGCATTTATTTTTTAAGTTTTAAAGCACTCGTGACCTAATATTTCATACGAAGATAATGACATAAATTTATTAGGATCCGAAAATTATTTGCTTGTTAAATTGAGTTGCATTTTATAACTAGTGAAGTGGTCCGCGCTTCGGAGGCCCCAAATTGAATTTTATAAAAAGATAAATACTTTTGTTCTTTTTTTGGTGAGAAAGAAAAACATAAAAGCTCTCATGTAATTTGGAACGATCTTATACTAATATAAATTATTCCCTTTTTTTTCCTCTTTGAGTTATAGGTTTGGCTCCAATAAATATTTTATCCAAGTGTAATAATAATAATAAAAATAAGTAAACGTAAAATATGCTATTCCTAACAAATATTGTTTTCTTTTATCTCCTATTCGTTCTCATAAACGCATAAGTAATAAATATTAAAATATGTGAAGTTGAAAAAGTTGAGTAGATGTACCGAGAGAAAAAACAAATAAATAAGAGAAATAATTTCTTTTAAGAAATTGAAGAAAAAATAAATATGTTTTGATCTAAGATAGTTAATTATCATCTCAATTCTTCTACGCCACAACCTAATCAATACTGCATATGGATTAATATCTTTTTTTAGCTTTTCTGCATGAATTATAGGAGATTGAGTGATATAAAGTCATTTCTCAAATGTGATAAAATTGTGTGAGGAGAATTTTTTGACAACAAAAATATTAAGGTACCAAAACTAGTTACCTAGTACAAGACATATATATCCACTTGTCAAAAAGACAAAAGAAATGAAAACAATATATACTAACTTTACACATATTAGGGACATATCCCTCAACAAAAATTTAACTTGAATATGCTTAAATTGCTATAACTAAATTATACATTAATATCACTAAAAAAAGTTATAAAGATGAAAGATGTGTGAGTTATATATGTGGAATTGAAAAAGATGAGTCGAATATACTTTTGTATTATCAAAAATAATTTGAATATGCCCTTTTTTCACTAATTGATGCACGTGTAATGCATGCGATGCACAAATAACGCACACATAATCTAATTTATATTAAATTTGTGAGTGACTTCTCTCTTTTTTCTCTTAATCAGACTAATTTTGATTTTAAGTACTATTTGTCAATCATTAATGTAATTATTTCCATGCCCTTGGTCATTTGCTTATATAAACAAATAGATATTACCTTGCTTTTTATTCTCCACCGTATAAAGAAAGTGATGGCAAGCATCTATATTTTAAGCTTTATATAAGCATAGACTCTTGAGAAACTTTACAGAATACGTTATTTCTCTTACTCAGGCTACATATATACACCTTTAATAAATCGCACGATGTCATATTTTCGTCCTATAATTTCTTGATTATTTTTTCAATTCTTGTATCGTGTGGATTCCGAATTATAGTAAATCCTAAGTTTTGGACTAAATATACGGGTAGACAGTGTTGGTGGTAGCTCCACGATGCGTATATCAAGGTATGTCAAGGACTCTTCTTTCTTTTTTTGGCACGATTCTTTGATTCTAACGATTATAACTTTATCGTGCTTTTGAGGAACTATTATAGAGCTTTTGATTTATTATGTTGTATTATTCCCCTCGTACTGTTATTCCTCGTCATGAGCTCATATTCAATAGTATTGACTCCGTGTAAAGTGGGGAAATAGTAACTTCATATATAATCTTGTTGATGGGCTGACTTGGGGCGAGCATATCTCCCAATATATAAAGAGCTAGAGGGTCTATTATATATCAAATTAAAGGTCTTTGAGCCTAATTTCTAGAACATCAAATCGTTTGTCCATACGACGCCAGATTAAAAAGTTATGACCGTTTTATCATAGATTGTCTGAGAAAAATTGTGTGGGGCCAAAATTATCATAAAATTATATTTTAACTTGGTTTGGATATAGTAACGGTGGTGGGTCCTTCTAAGAACTTGTTTAGTTTTGGATTTTGAAGCTTTTGTCATGGTAATCTTCTTTCTATGATCCTCCCTCGTAATTCCACGTTCTAGCATCGTTTTTATAGAATTTTGAGTAATGAAGTGGTGTTTTGGATACCATGGTTTCGGACAACCCTTTTTCTCATCAAAAATTGGGTCATTATTATTGTATAGTCATGATATTAAAGTATTGGAGGAACTGGTGGGTTGGTGCACTTCTTCTCGAAGTCGCGTACGGCAGTTATCGAATTGAACAACGTGAAATATACCTTGTTAGATTATTTCGGGAGCTCACTGCTCTTGTGTTTTCTCATCAAAGTACTCCCTAGGTGTTTCCTAGGTGTTCATTGATCAGTTCGATTTGTTTTTGTGTATTATTAGTTAATTTAGCTTTATGAGTTTTCGTACTCCCTAGGTATTTCTTACGTGTTCATTGATCAATTTGGTTCATTTTACGTATTATTAGTTAGGCCAGGTTTATGAGTTTTCAGTTTGTGAACATTCTAAATCGATAACTATATCAAACCAGTAACGAGTATTGGTTTTCGGTTAGTTGATCTTTTGCTTTCTTTTATTTTCATTTATTTATATATATTACTGTCTTTATTCATAAAAATTTACACGAATTATAAGCAAAAACAAATATAAGTGAGTTGTAGTCATTTTTTTTTTAGTTAAGTAGCAAATTTGAATGCAATATCACTATAATAATTTTTCAAAAAAAGACAATCAATACATAATTTATGTTGATGGGTAGAACTCTAACAAACATTTAAGAAAGAAAATAACACCACCAAAGCGATTATAAAACGTAAAAGAGAGTCCATTGCATTTTGCATCCCTAATGTATGTCTTCTTTTATGATTTGCACCCTATCATATTATTTTTTATGATTCACACCCTAATCTCTTTACTTTCTTGCAAAATAATGAAATTATTCCTTTTTTGAATTTTTAAGGAGGGAAAAATTGAAATACAATTAATAAAAAGAATAAACAACACAAACTTAGATGTAGAGCTCAATAAAGAAAATAGTGATCGCATATTGAGACTAATATGTGAACATGGACATGGCTGGATCTTCTTTATACATTACGAATTTTCATAACTCCAAATCCTTCTTGTGGCTTCGATAACCGCACTTATTAAATACTTTTTCTGTTACTTTTTTACTTTGAAATTTTTCTACTTACATTCGATATTCATGTATTACTTATATAATCTTTCACGAAGCCCATCACCAAAGTGTAATACCGGCACAATCCAACACTACACATTCCTCTATAATTAACTAACATTATGCAATCCCATACATTCAATCAATCAATTGGCAGACCTAGGAAGTCTTCTATCCATAAAAGAAAGGGGAAATATCTCAAAACACACCTAAACTATGGTCGAAATTATTGTTACACACTCTAACTTTGCGAAGGTCCTATGACCTCCCTGGACTATTTTATAGTGTAATATTAAGGGTATTATCATCTTAGCTGCACCACTAAATCACTCAAACTAAAGTAAGTGCTTACACACGCTATGAAAAAGAGGGGTCAGTTCTCATTAATGTTAATTTCTCTTCCATTAACCCTAAAATTTTCTTAAAACTCTCTAACTTTATCTTTATGATTATTGACCAAATAACACAAATTATTTCAATTTCATGTGATTTTTACTTTCAATCTACTATTGCGAAGTTGTTGCTTATACGTGTGTTCACTTGCATGTCCAGATATGCTAATAAAACTCTCAATATTATACTATAAAATAGTTCATGGGAGGTCATAGGACCCCCACAAAGTTAGAGTGTGTAACAACAATTTCGGCCATAGTTTAGGACCAGTGACCAGTGACATCTACATAGAGTGCTATCAGTTTCAATATGCTCCTAGAAGACTCGTGAGAAAACATAATGGTGTCTGGTGTATCGATCTGGAGAGACATCATTAATTATTATGAGAGGCAAATGAGCTTGATTATATTCACTTCCTTTTCTATTGAGCTCTTTTTTTAGTTTTGAGTCATTATTCTTTTTATTAATTGTATTCTAGTTTTGCCCTCGTAGAAAATTGAGAAAAAGAGTAGTTTCATTATTTAGCAAGAAAATAAAGAGGTTAGGGTGTGAATCATAAAAAACAGTAAAATAGGGTGCAAATCACAAAAGAGAACATACGTTAGGGGTGCAACACGCAACGGACTCCGTAAAAGAAAATAGATTTGTATTTAAAACTTAAAGTCATTATTATATAATTTAAAATAAAAAATAATTATAGTATAATTTTATTGAGTTATTATTTTAATCATTAATTAAGATCTTAGAATTGAAAACTTTATAAATAGTCCAATAGAAAGATTTATAAAACAATTTAAAAACTGTTAATCCAATAGTTTGATATCGATAAATTAATAATATATTTTTTTCAATTTGATTTATCAATTAAATTGATTTTTGCACACCCTTAATAGCCCCTTCTCAAAATAAGTGTGTTTTAGTTCATTTCACTCTCATTAAAACAAATAATAACTATAAAATATAATTTAGTAAGTTACTATTATTTGTATTTCCAAGCACTATTAAAAAGAAATAGTTGTTTAGTATAAAAGTAGTCGAAAGTAATTATTGTCTTTTGTCTTGAATTTCTCGATATATATTTTGGGATAAATTTATTTTAAAACAGAGGGAGTACCAAAGAACTAACGAAAATCGTGGTTTTGGCCTACTTTCGAATCTGGGTCAAGGAATGATATATCCCTCAATTTTGCAAATTAGAGTTTTTTATACTCCTCGTAAGTGATTCGCATATACTCTCACTGTTCAACAAATAGAGTATATTTGCCCTTCTTTCTAACGGACTTTCGTTTTTTGAATTAAAAAAAATCACTTCCCTTGTTTTTTAATTGAAAAATTACCCTGTAGATTTTAAAAAAGAATTCTAACCCATTTTCCTTGTGATTTTAAACCCAAGATTGTACTCACCCACACAAAAATTTCAAAACTCGTTGTCCAGTTCAAATCGAGCTTGAATCTTGCATTTCAATGATGTGTTTTCAACTTGGTATCTATAATTTGATTTCAAGACAACAATTATAGAGAAAGTCCAGTTCAAAAGTTTCGTTCCAAATATAAAACTTCAAAAAAAAATATCAATAACTCATATTCAAGTTTTTTTTAGAGATTGATGACCACAAGCTTTCGATAAAAAAAGGATTTGAAAACAAACAGATAAATCCTAATCAAATGTCAATAATAATGGAAGTCGAAAAGTCAGAATTAAAGTAGCAAAATGAATAATTCATAAATGAAACAGCCGCTCGTGTGAATCGGGGAACAATTTTTTTATTTTGTAATTTTCATTTATCTTTTGTTGTGATTTTAGGATATGAAAATCTTAAAATAATGATTATTAGTCTGATCACTTCCCTTAAATAAGGCAATTTAATAAATCGTCTAGAATTATTTTTAAAAGTCATGTGACAAATTTCCAATTAAAAAAATAAGGAAAATGTTTTTTTTTTTAATTCGGAAAACAAAAGTCCGTTAGAAAGAAGGGACAAATGTGTTCTATTTGTTGGACGAAAAAGGTATATGTAAGCCACTTTTTTGACGACGGATATATCCGCTCTAAATCACAAAAACATGTAATTATGTTAATTTATGTTTTATCTTAAACAGTATAGCACTTCACTTATCGAGTTCAAAAACGCACATTAATTTGACGTATGTAGCACTTCATTTATCTAATATGGGTTGTGATTTTGTGCTCATTAATTAGGAAGAATTAGACAAAATGACCATTGTGTTAAATTTCTTACACAAAAAAGAGCGCACTTATAATTTAATTTCTAAAATGTTCATTCAACCAATGTTCTTACCCGAAATGGTCATTCGATTTTACATTCGGTATACATGCGGATTTTTTTTTTGAATTTTTTTTAGCAGTATACATGCATATACATTGCATGTATATACACGTTGCATATATATGATATATACAAGCGATATACATGCAACTATTATTTTTTTTTGATAAAATATTTGACAGTAGTACATTTTCGTAAAAACCCAATATTCAAATATAACTATTATTATTATTTATTATTATTATTATTATTATTTAATAATCATCTTATTTTAATCCACTTGTCATAAAAATAACTTTGATCAAATTTTATGTTATTCCACGATAATAATTATTCTTTTAATTTATTAATTAATGATGTAAGTAAATTATAAATTGATTAATGGGAAAAGTACACAAAATGGATCCAAAATCTAAAGTATTTACATCTCAATATCCCCTTTCTTAATAACTTTAAAAATATCCAGGCGCAATATATTAATTACACCGCGTGCCCCTTTCAAAGGGAGTCCAATTTCCCGCAATTCAATAAATTGCGGCTCCTCTTTAATTTCTTTGAAATTGCGGCTCTCCTTTTCAATTCTCTATATTATTCTCTTTATTTAGCTTAATTTATTTTCTTTTGTCTTATTATACTTTTTACTTTTTGACTTTTGCTTTTTTATTATTTTGCTTTTTAACTTACATTTTCATTTGTACTTCTTTAACATTTTGATAAAATATACCCACTAATTAATTCTTAATATTTTTTTAAAAAAATAAATTGGGTATGTTATTGTTGTTGTTGTTGTGTAGTTAGATATTTTTTTATTAATAAAAATAAATAAATAAATAAATAATTAGATTATAATAAGAAGTAATTAAAAAAGAATATTAAAATTTTCTAATTTATTTAATAAAATCTAAATTAGTAGAAATATATTTTTTTATTAGTTTTGGTTAGATTATATTTTTCATCATTTCTTTTGAATAATAAAATAAAATATAAAGATAAAGATATTATCTTACTATTTTTAGACCAAATAAAATATAAATAAATTAATAAATAAATTCAATAATAAATAATTAAGAATGATAAGAAGTGTCTCATTGAAGGACTAGAACAATTCTCTATGATACTATTACAGTATATGAATATATTGTGTTGGTATTATTGAGGATTGAAGTAGGCCTCAATAAAACTATGATAATATATGAATATATTGTGATGGTATCATTGAAAATTGAAAAATGTCTTATTGAAAGGCTGAAATAATTCTCCATGATACCATCACCGTATATCAAGATATTGTGATGATATTGTGGAGGATTGAGGAGTGTCTCATTGAAGGATGATATCATGTCAGTATAGAGATATACTGTGGTGGTATACTAAGGAGTGTCTCATTAAAAGATGATACCATGACAATATATAAATATACTGTGGTGGTATACTGAGGAGTGCCTTATTGAGGGATTGAAGCAGTTCTCCATGATACCATCACAATATATTAATATACTATGATGGTATCATGGAGAATTTGGGAGTGTCTCATTGAAGAATGATACCATGACAGTATATGAATATATTGTGGTGGTATATTGAGGAGTGTCTCATTAAAATACTGAAACAATCCTCTATGATACCATTACAATATATCGATATACTATGATGATATCATGGAGGATTGAGGAATATCTCATTGAAGGAGGATAACATGTTAGTATATGGATATATTGTAATGGTATCATGGAGGTCTCACTGATGAATTGAAGCAGACATCAATGATACCATGACAGTAAATAGATATATTGTGATGGTATCACTACGAACTGAAGCAAACCCCAATGATACCATGTCAGTATATAGATATACTGTAATGATATTGCATAGAGGTCTCATTGAAGTGTTGAAGCAGACATCATGATACCATAAAAGTATATGCATATACTGTAATGATATCATGGAGGTCTCACTGAAAGGTTGAAGCAGACATCAATAATACCTTGACAGTATATAGATATACCGTGATGGTATCATTACGGATTGAAGCAACTCCAATGATACTATGTCAGTATATAGATACACTGTGTGATATCATGGAGGTCTCACCGAAGGATTTAAGCAAACATCAATGATACCATCACAATATATTTATATATTGTTATGTTATCATTATAGACCGAAGCAAATGAAAAAAAGAGAAATTAAAAAAGAAAAGGGAATCGAATGAAATTTAAAAAAAAAAGAAATAAATAAAATGAAAAAAATAGATATATAAAAAGGACCAAAAATATGAATTTAGATTGTGGTGAAAAAATAAAGAATATTATGATTTGAGAAAAAAATAATGAATAAAAATAAAATAAACGACCAAAAAAAGGAGAAAAAGAAAGGAAAGGAACAAAAAATAAAGAAATAAAAATTCGAGAAAAAATAAAAATAAAAAATAAAAAACACAAAAACAAAAGGAACCAATAAGGAGGAAAAAAAGAGAAAAAAAAAGTAGAGAAAGAAACAAATGAATAAGTAATAAACGAGAAAAAAGAAAAGAAAAGAAAGAAAAAGAAGAAGAAAAGAAGTATATAAAACAAAAATTGAATATGAATTCGATTATGGTGTAAAAAGAAAATAAAGAATAAAACAATTTGAAAAAAATAAATAAACATAAAAAGAAAAAAGATAAAAAATGAGAAAAAAAAGAAAAGAAGAAAAAAGGAGAAGAAGTAGAGAAATAAAATGAAAAGAATTAAAAATGAGATAAATAACTAAAGCTACAAGGGAAGGAGGCGTTTAAAGTAATTAGTTAGGGGGTATTTTATGTAAGAGAGCATTTACAACTTGTTTGGATGGTGGTTAGTAATGATATGGTATTGTATTGTTTGTATGAGTACCATGTTTGTTTTGATGGTAACTTAAAATAAATGGTATGGTATGGTTTGATTCCATGGTTATTTAACCATGAAAAGCCCCATTCTATTGTACCACCGATTTGGTGGTATCCCATGGTAATTTAATTTCTCTTTTCAATTATGCCCTTATTTAATATTAATAAATTTAACATTTATAATAATTTAGGGTATTTTAGTAAACTTACCAACTACGATACAATCAAATTAAACAACACATTACAATACAATACATTATGAAACAACAGCCAACCATACAGTCTATCCAAACATTGCATTAATAATACAGTACAATACAATACTATACTATACAATACCATACATTATGAAACCATGGGTAACCACCATCCAAACAAAGAGTTACTTGTAAATAGTCTACTCCTATTGGGCTGCCTGTGCTTTTCCCTTGATTAATTCACCCTTACTAAAGTGCTATAGATAAATTAAAATATGAGAAGTAAACACAATATTGTAAATCACTAGAAAAATTAGTATTATGAAATAAACTCGAGAAAAGGTATCTGAAATTATTCCTAATATATGGACAAAACTATGGTAAGAAGTTCAACAAAAATACCCAATAATTTAGGTAGGAAAATTCAAAACCTTAATAATTTAGGAGAGTTGTCCTTTACAAAGTATATATACCCACCCAATCCCCAACGTATGAGAAGTATGGTTACACCTTTTCTCTATACATGTAAGACTCTCTCTTTGACGACAAAATTGAAATTGAAAAAAAAAATGTCTTATCTTGTATTGAAAAGTTTCCCTAGCAATTTTTTTCTATGATGATCATGGTGTTCGGGCACTTCAACTAAATCACCAAGTAAACAGTCCACCAAGGCTAGAATAGATGGACAGATGGAAAGAATCACCTAGTGTTTTTTGTCTCCCGCTGGAATTTGAACCTGAGACCTCAAACTTCATGGTTCTTTAACCCACTTCATTGACCATTACGCCACATCCTTGTGTGCTTTTTGTAACAATTTTGTGCTGTGCTGTTACTTGCTCTATAGTGTATATAATGTGTTAATTCATAACTTAATTTCTAGTATGAGGTGGGTTGAGAATATTTGGTATCAAATCTCAGCGAAAACAAAAAATACTAAGTGATTTCTTATCATCGTGCTGACCTTGATGGACAAAGTTACCTTGTGCTTGTTGCCGGTGGGAAGTGGCAACGGAAGCTGGTCTGGACATCACGGTCAAACAAAAAAAAAGTTAGTTTGGAGTATATGAACTTTTCTTTTTGCTGTTTCTTTGGGGATTATATGTATTCTTCTCTTTTGCTTTTCTTAGGTTGTTTTAGGAGGAAGCCTATTTGTTCTATATTTTGAGTTTGAGGGTGTACCGGAAATAACCTTTCTACCCCACAAAAGGTAGGGTAAGGTCTGCGTACAACCGTCCACCGCTTTTGTGATTACACTGAGTATATTGTTGTTTATAGGCCTGATAGGATATCTGATTTTTGTCAATATACTTATACTATTAAAGTTTTTAGCTTTCTGGAAAGCATATGAGTATATGACTTTGTTCTGCATTGTTTTTTTTTTACTAGCTTCTTGTTTTGTTCCCTTAATTTTTCTGAAAAAAATAAATTTTTGGAAGACCCTCATTGACCATGTTACTCCATATTTAAGCTGATCTCATGCCAATATTCTGCAAATACAAATTAAAATTCTCTATATATTTTCTAAATGTATAAATCTCCAGAAAGTATAGTACCTACAATAAAATTGCTAACATCTTGAGTGAGGTGGTAGGTATCCCGTTGAATTAGTCGAGGTGTGTGAAAAAAAAATAGTAAATAAAGTGCCAACATGTATAGAACATATTTTCAACTAATATTTATCTCCCATATAGATCTTCTTCTTCCATTATGTCCAATCTTTCGCAACTTCCTATGATTTTAGGTTTACCTCGTTCTCTTCTAACACCTTCGTTCATCATGGTTTTACACCTATGGAGTATGGACTTATCCATCTGAAGACGTAGATAAAGAGGTTTTTTGAATGACTAGCTTGTTATGCTTTACTAAAGTGTGTATTAGGCAAGAACAATTCAGTTTTTCTCATTAATCTCTGTGCTTTATGGTTTCAAATGGCATATAGTTGTTTCACTTCTTGTTGACATGGATGATGCTTTAGTATTGTAAAATGTGTATTGTGTAAGAACAGTTCTCTTTTACTATTAGTCTTACTGTGCTTTATGGTTTCAAATGGCAGGAATAACATATACTCCGTATAATTTTGTTGCGATAGTTGACAAACCGTCAAGATGGGAAGTGTACCAAGCCAATCTCTTTCTTAGTAATGTCTTGGTTTTTCCTGAAAAGTTTTCTGGTTTGGAATCTTACCTGATTGACACAGGTGAAGTTCACATCCGACGAGCTCCGGAAGATTATGGACTACAAGCATAACATTCGTAATATGTTTGTTGTTGCGCATCTTCGCCATGGTGAGAAAACCAAAAATAATCTTTTTACTTCATGTTATCACCCGCATGAGTAAATATAGATGTTTGGTTCTGATATGTATTCGAATTACTGATAGTGTTTTGATGACAGGAAAGTTTACGCTGGTTGATTTACTGGTTGCTGCTTCTGGTAACCTTGCTCAAGAAGTTGGTGGTGATGTTAGAATGACAAATACACGTGCAGATGAGGCCGAGTGTGTTAGTACCATCAAATCCACCGGTATTTCACTTTACTATCAGATGAGCGATCAATCCTTGAAGAACTACAAGGGAGAGAGATAAGGGAACGATACCTCATCAACCTCATCGATTGTCCTGGACACGTTGATTTCTCATCTGAAGTGACTACTGCTCTACGTATTACTGATGGTGCACTTGTTGTAGTTGATTGTGTGGATGGTGTCTGTGTCCAAACAGAAACAGTGCTCCATCAGGCACTTGGAGAAAGGACTCGTCCTGTTTTGACTGTTAACAAGATGGACAGGTGTTTCCTTGAACTTCAGGTTGATGGCGAGGAGACTTATCAGACATTCCAAAGAGTTATTAAGAATGCCAATGTTATTATGGCAACCTATGAAGATCCTCTTCTCGGTGATGTCCAGGTTTACCCCGAGAAAGGTACTGTTGCTTTCTGTGCTGGATTGTATGGATGGGGTTTTAGTCTCACTAACTTCGCCAAGATGTATGCCTCCAAGTTCGGAGTGGATGAATCTAAGATGATGGAAAGGCTTTGGGGTGAGAACTTCTTTGACCCTGCCACCAAGAAGTGGACCAAGAAGAACTCTGGCTCTCCTACATGCAAGCGTGGGTTTGTTCAATTCTGCTATGTATTGGACTGTTACAATTTGTACGCAGCTTGCTCAGAACTGTCACGGTCTGTTTAGGACTGTTAGCTGTCCACTTTACATTTATTTTCCAGATTTATTATTTAGTTAGGATACCTTATTAGTCATTAGTTAGGAGTCTCCTTAGCTGCTGTGTAATTCTATTTATTCAGTTGTTGCTTTCAATAATATTATACAATCTTCCAGCACTTCTTCAAGTGTTCATACTATGAACCAATCAAGCAAATTATCAACGCTTGTATGTATGAACACTTGAAGAAGTGCTGGAAGATTGTTTTATATTATTGAAAGCAACAACTGAATAAATAGAATTACACAGCAGCTAAGGAGACTCCTAACTAAATAATAAATCTGGAAAATAAATGTAAAGTGGACAGCTAACAGTCCTAAACAGACCGTGACAGTTCTGAGCAAGCTGCGTACAAATTGTAACAGTCCAATACGCCCCCCTCAAGTTAGGCGATGGGTCACTAAGCCTAACTTGAATAAATTTCTCGCAAATGCAGGCTTGGCTAGCGCTTTCGTGAGAGTGTCAGCTATCTGGTCGGCACCATGAACATGTACAACACGAACCCTTTTGTTTTCAACATGGTGGCGGACAAAGTGGAAGTCTATTGCAGCATGCTTTACACGGCTATGGAGGACAGGATTCTTGCTCAAGAATTTGGTTCCAAGATTGTCGCAGTAAATAGTAGGCAACTGATGTACTGGAAAGTGCAGCTCGCTTAAGAGATTGGTGACCCACAAGGTTTCAGCAAGGGCATTAGCCACTGCCCTGTATTCAGATTCGGTGGAGGAGCGAGACACAGTATTTTGCTTCTTTGAGGACCAACTGATTGGGTTGCAACCAAGGAAAAGGATGTAACCGGATGTGGAGACTCTATCAGCAATGTCTCCACCGCAATCCGCATCAGAGTATATGTGCAGATTGTAGTCATCAATGGGGTTCACACGCAGGCCTAGTTGGATCGTACCACGAAGGTATCGGAGAACACGCTTCACAGCTTTCCAGTGAAGGTCCGATGGTGCTTGCATGAATTGAGACAACTTGTTGACTGCATAGGAGATGTCCGGTCTAGTAAAAGACAAGTACTGGAGTCTACCCAGGACTCGACGATAACGAGTGGCATCGGTCAGGTGAGTTCTATCAGAGAGTTTGAGCAACTCAGAGGCACTCATCGGCGTTTGGGCACTTTTACAGTCAGTCATCAACTCATCATTTAATATCTCATTCACATAGTTTGCTTGAGTGAGAATTATTCCTTCAGAGCTGCGTATCACCTCAACACCAAGAAAATAGTGAAGATCACCTAAATCTTTAATTGAGAATCGAGAAGCAAGAGAAGTGATAACCTGATTAACCATGATAGAGTTGCTTCCAGTGACAATAATGTCATCTACATAGACGAGGACAAGCAATGTGTCACCAAGACCTTGTCGGATAAGTAGCGAATTATCGGATTTAGTCTTAACAAAGCCCATGGAAGAGAGATGTCCTGTGAGGGCATTGTACCATGCTCGCGGGGTTTGTTTCAAGCCATAAATTGCCTTGCGCAACCGACAGATGTGAGTTGGCTTGTCATCACAGGCAAACCCCGGAGGTTGTGCCATGTACACCTCCTCATCCAATTCACCCTGGAGGAAAGCATTGTTGACGTCAAGTTGACGGAGGGGCCAGTTATAACGAAGTGCCACAGAGAGGATAATACGGATAGTGGTGGGCTTGACGACTGGGCTAAATGTCGCATGAAAATCAATGCCCGGCCTCTGAGTGAAGCCTTTTGCAACCAAGCGCGCTTTGTATCTGTCAACAGACCCATCTGCATTCCTTTTGATCCTGAAAAGCCACTTACATGATACAATATTTTTAGCCGGATCATGAGGAACAAGTTCCCAAGTACGGTTATTCATCAAAGCATCAAATTCTGATTTCATGGCTTTCCTTCACTCTGGGTGTTTCTGGGCTTGTTTGAAGGTGTTGGGTATGAGTGTCGGTTCTAGGTGAGCTAGGTAATCAAATATTTGTTTCGATTTAGTGATGTTGTTTTGTGAGCGAGTGACTATACGGTTCAGAGGAGATGGTGCGTGTGGCGGTGATGGAGCTAGTTCATGGAGTGCTACTGGTGGTGCAGGGGATGATCTACTGGAGGTACCGGGGCAGCAGGGAGGGGAGCCATGGGCGAGTTTTGGCGGTTCAACCTACGTTGATAAACTAGCAAAGGTTGTCTGGGATTTTCGGGTGTATAGGAGGAGGAAGATGGCAGATATATGGGGCGTTGGGGGGCTGGCGTAGGAGGAGAAGGGGACATACCTGTAGTTGGAGAGATCATATCTGCAGGAGCCGATGGAAGCACACCCGAACAAGGACTGCTGGTTGTCGTACATCTCTGGGAGGGGGAGAGGGAAATTTCTGTGTGGGAGGGGACTGCATCAGGTAAAAGGAGCGGTATATTTGAAGTTAGGGGCTGATTTGTAGAATCTGAAATGTTAGGAGTGGAATTGGGTAAGTCAGTAAGGGGAGTATTTGTCCATTGCAGAGGGGTGGAGTTACAGGAAATATGAGAAAATAAATTTTTGTATGGAAAGTTATTCTCAACAAAATTCACATCTCGAGATAAATAAATCTTTGAAGACATTGGATCAAAACACAGGTGACAATGGTGTGACAGTGAAAATCCGAGATAGACACACGGGGCAGATTTGGGTTCAAGTTTATTTTTGGAGTACGGTTTAAGCCAAGGATAGCAAAGGCAGCCAAAAATCTTTAGGGAGTGATAATCAGGTGATTTTCCAAGTAGTTTTTGAAATGGGGATTGATTAGTTAAAAGTAGTGTGGGTAGACGGTTAATGAGATAGACGGCATGATGACAGGCGAAAGACCAAAATTGTGGTGGAAGGGATGCCTCATGTAAGAGAGTTCTTGCAGTTTCAATGATATGGCGATGACGACGCTCAACAAGAGCAACTCTTTGGGGCGTATAAGGAGGGGTAGAAAGATGCTCAATGCCGTGGGTGGAGAGATATGGGTCAAGACTTTTATACTCTCCTCCACCATCAGTATATAGGGATAGGATTTTTGTGCCAAAATGTTTTTCCATTAGGGGGTGAAATTTTTGAAATAACTCCTTAACTTCACTTTTATGTTTTAATGTGTAAAGCCAAGTGTATCGTGTATATTGATCAACAAAGATGCAATAATATAACTTTTTATCTAGAGATAGAACTGGGGAGGGCCCCCACAAATCACTAAAATTAATTTGAAGCGGTTTAGAGCTACACAAAGATAATTGGGTAAAAGGATGTCGATGGGCTTTATTAGATAAGCAAGAATTACAATGAAAAAGTTTGTCTCGCTCATGAAACGGTAGCGAGAATTTATTTAAAACAAACCTAAGAACTCTAGAGTGAGGATGCCCAAGACGTTGATGCCAAGTAGTGAGAGTAGTGGATGTGGCGGTCATGTGAGCTTGGGGATGTGAGACATGCCACTCATACAGTCCATTGTTGGTCCGGCCGTGCACCAACGGTTCCCGCGTTTTCAGATCCTTCACAACAAAGTCAAAAGGAAAAAATTCAATCGACTTTAGATTATCTTGGCAAAATTTAGAAACAGAGAGAAGCTTGCGTTTAATGGATGGGGCACACAAAGTGTGGGTTAGCTTAAAAACATTATTTGATGCATTTAATTGAGTAGAACCAGTGTGAGAAATGGGAATTTTGTTACCATCACCCATGGAGACATCCTCGTTACCGTGGTATGGTTGTAGGTTGTGCGGCTCCGTTGTGATGTGATGGGTGGCTCCTGAATCGACTATCCAAGGGTTGGTAGTGGCACTGAATCCAACGGCATAGTTGGCTTTGGCTTCAAAGTGATTATGTGACTTTGAGCGGCAAATATTTGCGGTGTGGCCAATCCTATTACAAAGTTGGCAGCGAACTACAGTAGTTGGGTTCATGTTTGACTGCCACTGAGGTTTAGTGTTGGGGCGAGTATTCTGGCGCCATTGCTGGGAATTATTGTTTTGCCTACGATTGTTGCGAATATTTGAGTTGGGTTTGGTGGGAGTGGCAACTGCAGCAGTTATGGGAGTGGGCAGTTTCTTAGCATCCTCGTGGCGAAGAAGGAGTTCATGGTCCAATAACTTTTCAAACAATTCTTCATAGGTGACAGTCGTGTCACGTGCACGAATGGCAACAGAGATCTCACGAAACTCAGGGCCTAGACCACTGAGTATTTTGACGATGAGTTCAGGGTTAGACATTGGTGCACCAGCAGTGGCTAACTCATCTGAAAGAGACCGATAGTCTGAAGATATTCGGTTATGGAGCGAGAGTCCTTAGTGACGCGGCCAAGTTGATCACGCAGGCTGAAGACTCGGGTTTGGGATCTGTTTGCATAAGTGGTATGCAGAGGGTCCCAAGCCGCTTTAGACGAGTTGGCTGTAACAACAGTGGAGGCAATGATGGGTTCAACAGAGGCCATAAGGGCATTCTGAATGAGTTGGTCCTGGCGGAACCAGGGTAAAAAAGCAGGATTAGGGGATATGTTTGCGCCAAGGGTGACAGTGCGACTGGGAGCCGGAGTGGTCCCATCAAGATGGCCAAAGAGATTGTAGCCATACATGAGCATGGAAAATTGAGCTTTCCAGGTGGCGAAGTTATGACCACCACTGAGTTTGATGGGTAATTGTGAAGCAGGATTGAACTGAATGATGATGTTGGTACCAGTTGTGATGCTAACTCGGAAATTGTTTCCGTTGGTGCCCATCGTGTATTTGAAAGAAGGTATATTCTGATTTTTGAAGAAAAAAAGTTTTGGATCTTACTCGTTAGAGTTGTGTTGGCTGTGATACCATATGAACACTTGAAGAAGTGCTGGAAGATTGTTTTATATTATTGAAAGCAACAACTGAATAAATAGAATTACACAGCAGCTAAGGAGACTCCTAACTAAATAATAAATCTGGAAAATAAATGTAAAGTGGACAGCTAACAATCCTAAACAGACCGTGACAGTTCTGAGCAAGCTGCGTACAAATTGTAACAGTCCAATAGTATGAACAACCAGAAAGATAAGCTGTGGCCAATGTTGCTGAAGCTCGGTGTAACCATGAAATCTGAAGAGAAAGATTTGATGGGAAAAGCACTGATGAAGCGTGTCATGCAGGCCTGGCTGCCTGCAAGTACTGCTCTTCTGGAAATGATCATCTTTCATCTTCCATCTCCTACCACGGCTCAAAGATACCGTGTTGAGAACTTATACGAAGGGTCACTTGATGATGCTTATGCTAATGCTATCAGGAACTGTGACTCTGAGGGGCCACTTATGCTATATGTTTTGAAGATGATTCCAGCATCAGACAAGGGTAGATTCTTTGCTTTTGGTCGTGTGTTCTCCGGGAAGGTCTCAACCGGTTCGAAGGTCAGAATCATGGGTCCCAAGTATGTACCCGGTGAAAAGAAGGACTTGTATATGAAGAATGTCAAGAGAACTGTTATCTGGATGGGTTTGAAGCATGAAATTGTTGAGGATGTACCTTGTGGTAACACTGTTGCCTTGGTTGGCCTGGATCAGTTTATTACCAAAAGTGCAACATTGACGAATGAAAAGGAAGTCGATGCCCATCCAATCAGAGCAATGAAGTTTTCTGTCTCACCTATTGTACGTGTTTCTGTGCACTGCAGGGTTGCATCTGATCTTCCCAAGCTCGTAGAAGCAATGAAACGTCTGACCAAGTTTGATCGTCTGGTTCTCTGTACCGTTGAAGAGTCTGGGGAGCATGTAATTGCTGGTGCTGGAGAACACCACGTTGACATGTGCTTGGATAACTTGAGGGAATTTTTTATGGGTGTTACTGGATTTATATATTCTGATCCTAATGTGTCCTTGCGTGAGACCGTCCTTGAGAAGTCTAGTCGGACCGTAATGAGCAAGTCTCCAAACAAGCTCAACCGTTTGTACATGGAAGCTAGGCCGCTGGAGGAAGGACTTGTTGAGGCTATTGACAGCGGACGGATTGTCCCCAGTGATGATCCCAAGGTTCGTTCTAAGATATTGTCTGAGGAATTTGGTTGGGACAAGGATCTTTCCAAGAAAATCTGTGTTTTGGTCCTGAAACAACTGGTCCCAACATGATGGTTGATATGTGTAAGGGAGTCAAGTACCTGAATGAAATTAAGGATTCCGTCGTTGCTGGTTTTCAGTGGGCTTCCAAGGAAGGTGCCTTAGCTGAAGAGAAAATGAGAGGTATATGCTTTGAAGTTTGTGATGTCGATCTTCCTGCTGATGCCATTCATAGGGGTGGTATCCAGATTATTCCCACTGCTAGGAGGGCTATTTATGCTTCTCAACTCGCTGCCAAGCCTTGTTTGTTGGAGCCTGTTTACCTCGTCGAGATTCAAGATCCAGAGAAATTTCTTGGTGTCATCTACAGCGAGCTGAATGAGAGACATGGATACATGTTTGAGGAGATACAGAGTCCCGGAACCCCCTCTTTACAACATCAAGGCATACCTTCCTGTTATCGAGTCATTCGGTTTCTCATATTATTTGAAATATGCTACTTTAGGGCAAGCGTTTCCACAATTTGTTTTCGATCACTGGGAAATGATGCCATCCGATCCATTGCAAACTTTCTCACAAGCTTATTTTCTACTCTGTAATACCCGCAGGAAGAAAGGTTTGAGGGAGCAGATTACACCTCTCTCCGAGTACGAGGACTAGCTGTAAGTCTCTGACCAAAGTTCCGATACCGATGAACACAGTTAATCAGAAATGCACAAGTTTTGTCACACTAGTATATATTTGGTTATTAATTATTTACCATATTATATGAAGTAGGATATTAGATTGGGAGAGAGTTGCAGTAAATAGTAGGAGTGTTGCTGTAGTGTTACTTTGATAGAGTTTCTTTTCAGTTTTAGTTCCAGTTCCTATATTGGCTTTTGTGGTGGAAGAACTTTTTTTCCCTTACAGTTGCATATTTCGAATTTCGAATGGTAATATATAAAAACAAATAATAAACTGAACCTTCAAGTTGAAGAACTGTGAAGAGTCACCACAACCTTTGGTGGTCCTCAATAGTTATGATCAATCTTTCAGTATTCAGTCCCCAGGTACCAGTTACAAGTTTGGACGCTTATTACCTGTCATTTTATAATGCATCATATCGTATTATATTGTACTGTTTTGTGTATACAGTGTTTGAATAAATTGTGTTGTTAGAACTCAAAAGAGAATTGTAGAAAAAACTTAATAAGTAACAGACCATATCTATTGATTAAACAACAGCAAAGTGTGTAGTGAGGTGACAACATGAAGAAACTGAAACCAGAATATGAGCAGACATTAGCCATCAATTTTGACTCTGCCTCACATTTTTTTTTGATGAAGTAATAAGAAATTTCATTGCTGGCATCAAGAAGATGCAGAATAGTACAAAAGTTGGGAAAACAAAACTTCGTTTCTCAGGGAATCTATGGGTGAAAGATTATGCCAACTATATTTGGAGTTGATAAACATTCAAAACATCTGCTATTCCTTTCTGACCATACACACCAAAGATACTGCAGGTATCATCTTCCAGATTGGCTTGACGGCCTTGCCAACTCTCCAATTGCCTCAATATTCAAAGGCCTCAACATTCAAAGGCCTCTTTGGTGCTATGGTGGCGTTACCCAATTAATACCAAAATAGACAAAAAACGTACTCAACAAGTCAGCAGCGACTGTACACGTACTCAACAAGTCAGCAGCGACTGTACAATGTAAAAATAGATGATTGTTAGACTTAAGGTTCTGTTGGCACATGTAACATCTTTTGGCAATCTGAAATTTTCTTTTCTTAAGGTTTTCATGAAGGGCATTTGTCACCTGGCCTTCTAGCCTAGAGAACAGGTTGATCACTTCTTCAATTTCCCAGTCTTGTAGGTTCCTTCTGAATAGTACATCCCAGGTGTTGTCCGCCTTGTCCCGAGAGATGGAAGAATTTGGTTCACGTGCTATTTGAAATAGACTTGGGAATTCCCCTTTAAGCTTTCCCAAAACCTGAAAGAACTCATCTTTGAGCTTGCATATAATCTTCCATAGGCCTACACCATGAGGGGATCTACGTAGCTTGGAGCGCCAACGATTTTGGACTCTACTTTTGCCTTGATTACTTCCTTCCATAGAGTTTGATCCACCTGAATGACCTCCATAACCATTTGCCTCACGTTTCCATCATCTAAATAAATGACTAGGTAAATTGCAATTAAATCATTGAGTAAATCTGTTCTGAGGTGCCACTCTAGGAGAAACCAACTAGAGAAATGGAAAAAGATTTGAAGAATCTCAAAAGTTAATCAGCTTAATGCTTAGAACTTCAGTCCAAGTATCTAAATAATCACATTAATCAAGAAATGTTGTGTTGACTGTTGTACCAAATATCCAAATGCTGATAAAACCTCAGTATTTGCTATCAAAATTCAGTCACATCAACTTGAAATCAACGCGGCACAATCATGAGTACCCTGACCAAAGAAGATTGAAAGAAGATGCACAACTGCAACCGGTGTTCCAATAACTTGAAAACCTCATTCAATCAGCTCTAAAGCTACTTCACCTAGTTTTTCTCCTGCAGAAGAAATAAATGTACATGTTATTATGAGTATCATGACCCAACAATTAGAAAGAAAGGTAGGAGCACCGATGAATGAAAAGACTAGGATGGTCAAGAACGAGCAACAAGAAAGTGAGGTTGCCTTACTTTGGACCTATATAGGGGGAACAAAGCTGAACAGCTTTCATGATGGTGATTAATTTTGCATTCTACAAGATTTGAGGGAGAAAATAGATCAATAAACATAATAGGCAAGTAAGATACAATAATTGCTTGTATTAATAAACATTAGTATGTGACAGAAAGAAAACTCCAAAAAAGAAAGAAACAAGAAGTTTTTAGAAAGGAATATCATGGGCATACCAGATGAAGTGACCATCAATCCAAATGTTGAGGGTTAAAGCAATCCTGAGTCAGTCCTCGCCTTTGCGCAGACATTTAGATGCATACTCTCTGTTAGCAAAGTTTGTGTCCCAAGGCAGATGATGGTACAGAGATGGACACCACTTTACAGCGATCCGACAAGGTCTGGGTGTGGGTGAGGGATAAGCACCAAATTTGGTCAATTCACCAAGTAGGCATAGACTACACCAATTACACAAAGAAGTATAGGTTAGTCAGGTTTTCAGTTTCAGTTTTTCGGTTCATGCACACAAACACAAAAGCTACTGTGCTAAAGCACAGTATTTGCTATCAAATGCAGTCGCATCAAACCTGAAATCAATGCGATATAACATGCCTTACAGTGAGGTTGCATTCCTTTGGATCCTTTATCTCTGTGGAAGAGACGAGAAATGGGGAACAAAGGTTAATAGACAAGAAAAGAGAGTCTTAAAAGACTACTAGTACATAACAAGAATATATGAATTTCCAAAGTCTTAATATTACATTGAGCTATCAACTTTCTGAAGCAAATCATTTCAATTCCTGCTTACACCAGATTCGTCTACAGTGTTCCCATTACCATCGTTGTTTTTCATCTAAAATCAATTTCATCCCGAACTGAAGATGATTCCTCGGCTTCACAGTGGCAATAGAAGGTTTGAGCTGCTCAAAGATTTAATAAAAGGAAAAAAATTAACAAGCAAGCAAAGGAAAGTAAACAAAAGTAGGAAGCTACTGAGGAAAAAGAATAACTTACATTTATCAGAGCACCATTTCTTATCATTACTGGTATTCCCCATCAATATTTATGGTGGAAATATGAGCAATTTTTGGCCAGTAATCCCCCATGTCAAATTCTAGGCGTGGTTTGAGCAATGGACACTCGTAAATAGATAGTCTAGAGACAGAAGGGGGAATCCCTTTTACTGGAACAGATTGGAGATTGGGGCAATTCAAAATGTCCAGCACAGAGAGGGAGGAGGGCATCCCTGGTTCGGGAAGAGATTGGAGATTAGGGCAATCACTGATCGATAGATGCCAAAGCAATGGGAGGCGCTGAAGAGCTTCAGTCCGTAGTGAACGGAGGTCATGATGGTGACATAATTCTAGCTCGGAAAGAGACGAGGGAAGCCCTTCTTCGATCAGTGACTGAATTTGAGGTAAATTATCAGCACGTAGATATTCAAGAGACGTGAGGCTTTTGAGAACTTGGTTGCTTAATGTTTTCAGATTGGATATGATAAGACACTGAATAGAGCAAGGCAACTCCCAATCCTCATCAGCAGGAATGTCTTTGTCACTACCATCATGGAAGATGCATAACTGTCTGAGAGAGGGGAGTCTCTGTAAACGCCACTTCTGTCGGCCATTCACCAGTTTCTTGCAATCGTCAATGGAAAGGGATTCTAAATGGAAGGGCAATCCTCCTTTAGGAAAGGATTCTATTTCATACAAAGCATACAGAACAAGTTCCTTAAGAGATGGAAGGAGTTCCTGCATATGTTCTGGCAGCGACTTCAGCTTCTCACATCTAGAAATATGCAATGACGTCAATTGAATTCCATATGCCACCGAAAGTATTTCAAGATTCTCACAATCACTAATAATGAGATTTTCAGTCTCAGTAGGAATCAAAAGCCTAGTAAGGCTGTGGCAATATCTACACCCAAATCACGTGCTCCTGGGACTAACTCAGGTGATATATCTTCCAAAGAACCACATCCACGTAGATCCAATCTCTCGAGAAACATGTTAGAAATCATCTCACTAACTAGCGTCTCCAATTTCAATTTCTCACAACTATATATCTCTATGTTCTTCAAAGTATTTGGCAGACTTCTAATAGGCAAGGAGATAGGAGAGTTACAATCAATAATAGATAATTGAACAATCTGCTTCATTCCCTGAAGTTGTGATGTAAGCGGATGAGAATGATCAAAAAGAACTCCAACCTTAGGAGAACCAATAACTTTTAACTCTTTCAAATTCGAAAGTTGGATAGGTGTCTCCAAACTGAGTTCAGGGCATTTTGAAATTCTCAATCGTGTCAGAGAACAAAGATTTTCAGGCAACTTCCCAATCAACTTGGGGCAATCTTCAATCCAAAGTTCCTGAAGTATAGGGAACTCTCCCTTCCCCAGTACATGCCACTGCTTCCACTCCGGCATCTGCTTAAATTCAAGCTTCTCAAGAGAGTTAAATGGCTTTTTGCAAGATGAACTACCATAGAATTCTTCAGTCACCTCTGCTAATACATGCATCCCTCTAATTGCAAGGACTTTCAAAGAAGGAAGTTGTCCTAATGCTGGCAAGGAATCACAGTCGTTGCAGTAGCTAAGAGATAATTTCACTAGCTTAATAAACGAATGATCAGCTAGCCAATTTGGAAATTTTGTCCCTCTATATCCGGTGATTTGGAGTTCTTTTATGTTTGTATTTGGTTGTAGATCATCAAGTATGTCTCTTTCAGTGTGTGAATTGTCAGCAATACTTCCGCTCCACTCCAATGACAACATCTCAACATGTTCCTTTTCCCTCATGTTTGCCTTCAGAGCTTCCCTTCTATCAACCACATTTTGCAACTCTAGAATTGATAGAGATCCATACAAGTTATGTACTTCACCCAAATCCGCGATTCTCGAACCAGTGCAACCACTTAGAAGAAACTTAAATCCCACTAGCACATGGAGGTTTTTCAACTTGCTTGGATGTAGCGGTATCTTCCAAGGAGATTTGCTAATGTCAAGGTGACGCAAGTTGATCAATTTTTCCATTTGCAGTGGTAGCTCCTCAAGATAACTACAATGTGACAAGAGAAGTGTCTCTAAGTTGTACAGTACACAAATTGAATCTGGCAACTTTTTTATATCTGTCCAAGAAAGGTCCAAAAGTCTTAGGAGTTTTAATTTGATAAACAAGTCATTTGGCAACTCCTCAATCCCATAATGAGACAATGATAGTGCCCTTAAGGATGTTAGCCTTGGTAATATGCCATGTAACACCCTCTTGCTTAGCTCAAATGAGGAACCGAGCTGGATATTGATCGGAAGCAATGTCCTCAACTGCTCCAATTTGTTGAGGGTTTTCAGTTTACCGAAATCACCATCACTCATTAAATATGACAAGTGTCGAGTTCGTTCCAACATATGAGATCCTTCGATGTCTTCCAACCTGCTACACAGATTTGAAGATGCAATTTGGGCCAAATCACTGACAAGGTCATGCATTAAGAATTCCCCCGGATTCCATTCAGAAGACTCTCGAACCCTTTCAAACAATGATCTCGATCTCAACTCGAGAAAGTATTGGTTAGCTGAATGCAACTGCTGTACAAGACCATTAGCAATCCACAGGCGAATAACTTGTTCTTTGGCAAATGCACAATCTTTGGGGAATATTGCACAATAGGCAAAGCACCGCTTCAAATATGCAGGAAGATCATTGTAGCTCAACATCAACGCTGGTAAGATGCCATTCGAATGACTTGGCAGTTCCCATATTTCACTTCTTAAAATGTCTCTCCACTCATCCACCTCTGATTTGGAGCGTAAGATGCCAGCGAGTGCCTTTAGAGCTAATGGCAATCCTTTGCACTTGTGTGCAATTTGTTTTCCAACCTCTTGAAATTCTGAATGTTCCTCAGGATCCCTGTTTTCTAATGAATGTCGTTTAAATAGAGCCCAAGAGACTTCAGTAGACAGAGTCCCCATGTTGACTACCCCACTACCCATCATCAAGGCAACACTCTCCTTACGTGTCGTCACAATTATCTTACTTCCTATATCTCCTAGTACAAAAAGATTTCTCA
The DNA here is from genome assembly GCA_003996215.1 of Jaltomata sinuosa. Lineage (NCBI taxonomy): Eukaryota > Viridiplantae > Streptophyta > Magnoliopsida > Solanales > Solanaceae > Jaltomata > Jaltomata sinuosa. The sequence goes on from QJPP01007241.1 coordinate 995,718, forward strand.
AACCATCCCACTCGTCATAATTGTCATTCCACACATCATCTAGGACAATAAGAAACTTTTTTCCCTTTAAGCTTTCCTTCAATTTGATTTGAAGTTGATTAAGATTGTCATCAACCATTAAACCAATTTCTTGAAGTAACCCTTTTGTTATTCTAAAAGCATCATATGGCTCAGACACACAAAACCAAGCTTTCAAATCAAAATGGTCCTTCACCTTCTCATCATTGTAAACAGCTTTAGCAAGTGTTGTCTTACCAATCCCAGCCATTCCAACAATAGGAATTACAGTCAGTTTCTTTGCATTTGCATCAACAGACAATAAACGGCCAACCAATTCCTCTATTTCGTTCTGCCTACCAAAGATATCAGATTCATCAACCACAGAAGTTGAAAATATCCTTTTTTCTTATTTACCCGAATCAAGATACTTTGTTAGATCAAGGCGACCAATTTGCTTTTGCAACTCCTCCAATGTTTCAATTGTGTCTTCCAACTTCTCTTTTATGTTAAGAAAAAAATCATCACTCAAGCACAGGTTAAGGTCACTTACCTGCGGGTTGCTTGTTTCTTCAAGATTTTGACGCTGACCTTCCACCTTTAGTCTCAAAACCTCATAATTGACTTCTTCCACTAAGTTTTCAGCACCATCCACAGCGTCTTGGAGCTCACTAAGCCACTGGCTCACGTATGGATTTGGTGCTTGCTTATTCTCTGCATCACTTAGCACAGCCTGAAGTCCAAGCAAAGTCATCCTCAGCTTCTTTAACAATCGGACATCACGGTTGTCCCTCTGAAACATCTTGAGAAGCTCACCCTTAGGAGCAAGCCTATCAAAGAGAACATTCAAAGCTGAAGAAATAAATGCACCACCAACTGCTAAGACAATATCCATTTCTGAAATCTGCAGAACAAAACAAAGAATCAACAAAATGGACAAGAATGGCAAATATTATAGATGGTCATCTATTTTTACTAGTATTAAGATATTGAATTTACTGACTGTGTGATTAAGAGAAACCATCTTTTCTTCTCTTTGGTCAAAGAAAGAAAAGAGGAACCATCTTTTTTCTCTTTTCAAAAAGATTCCAATTTTTAAATGGTGACATGCTTGTAAAGTGCTAAGTGTGCTGGACCTAAAGGTGTGTGCTTGAATATAATTTAGTATTAGGGTGATTTTCTCAAATAAGATGTTTCATTGACGTTTAAATTTTGACCTCGTTAAGAAAAGTTTTGCAAGAATAATTTTGCGGTCAGGTTTACACAGCAAAATTCTGAAGAATCGCTAGGATTCAAATTGACGGGCAAAACTTGTCTTGTCACAATGATCATTCTGGTAGAATCTTGACGAATCACTAGAATCTTGACAACGAATCATGGTCATTTTCAAATCGATGATAAAACTTGTTTTATCACAAATCTTGATGAATCACTAGGATTTGTGGTCAAATTCTAACGGACTGCCAGAATTACAACAACAAATCTTGACTACAAATCCCGGTCATTTTCAAATCAATGATAAAACTTGTTTTATCACAAATCCTGATGAATCACTAGGATTTGTGGTCAAATTCTAACAGACTGCCAGAATTATGACCACAAATCTTGACGGGTTACCATAACTTGTTGCGTAAAAATGTTATCAACATGTGTTTGCTTCAAAATTAGTCCACATCAATTCAAAACCAATCCTAATAATTTTCAATGGTTCTTTTAACATAAACCTTCATAAATCAATAGACCTATTTTGCAGAATGACTTTCTTGCAAGACTTCTCTCTCTTATTTTCCACAACTTAGCTGTCTCCCACTTCACTTTGAAGCATATATTATTAAGAAAAAAAATTAAAAATTACAGAACTTGTTATATTTTGATTGAATCAAACTTTTAACTTTTGTTTTTCCTTGACTAGACAATCAAATTCCATACAATAATAAAAATTTATTAGTGGACACCACCATTATATAAAGGGAAATGAGTAATATAATTCTAAGAAAGTAGGATTTGATTATAGGGTCGTGATGTTCATGGTGATTATGATCTGCACTTATTGAGACAATTCATAGTGGGACATATTTTTTATAAAGAGAGAAAAAGAAAGTGAAATTACATGATAGGAACCAACATTAGTTTATTATGGTGAAGTGGTAGGAACTTCTTCATCTTTGATTAGAAATTCTGGATTTGAACCCTGGGTATGGAGTCGTCGGAGTGCTTTAACCCATAATGTAGGGTCGTTAGAACTCCATGATGAACGGACAAAGTAATATGCAGTGAAAACAAACTGAGTTTGGAAATCGTCATCCAGATTTTTGATTTGAATAGTTTCTGACAATTCATGCTCTTCCTTGTGATTCCACAAATTGACTGAAGTTTAAGAACAACCAAGACAAGGCTCCACGAATTGACTGAAGTTTAAGAACAGCGAAGACAAGATTCCGCGAATTGCATAGTCTCTTTGCTCAACTTGAACAAAGAGACCTTCAAAACTCTTCCCTTCTCAAATAATCGTTGACCCTTGTCAAAATCCTAAAGAACGAAAAAAGGTAATATCTTTCCTATAATCTAACCATAATGTACAATACGCTTTTTTTTTTGTGTGTTACAATAAATAACTTTATTCTCACGGACCTTTGGGTTCCACTAGAGTTAGAAGTAGAAAAATGTATCAGTATGACTAGGAAATTAAAACCTCCTCTGAAAACGAAAGAAATGATCGTGTTAAAACTCTTAGACAACCGATGAATTGTTATTGCAGACCAGCCAACGTCTATATATAGCATATATAGTTTTAATGACATGATACATCTGTTTTGTTGCTTAACATTAAATTCATTTCTGATGTGAGAATTATGCAGTTTAGGAGTAAAGCATATAGCTTTATATTAGAGCAGTGCAATTCTGATGGACTTACAAAAACTAAGATATAAATCTGTGGCTGAAACGAAAGGCAGAAATAACCACAAAGGGGTATGGGAGGATGGATGAGATCCCTCTGATCACCTTAGCCAAAGTTCGAGCTCTGAGAATGGAAAAACTCCTAGTAGGGAGTGTTTCCTTGTTTACTAGGCACTACGTGATACAAATCTGGATTAGTCAGACCAGCGGGGTCCGCATACCAGATTGGTAAATCCAAACAAAGGAGAACTAAAGGACTCAATTTCTGGACATTCATGCAGCTGTCGATTCATCTCTGAAAACTGATATCACTGGTTTGATGATTAATCAAGCACTGAAGGTTTGTCAATTGTTCAACATCTAGCATAGTCTTATGCAATAGACACTCGCATTTGCACGAAATTCAGACACCTGGCATAGTTTTAACAACATCATGATACGTCTATTTTGTTTCCTGACCTTAAATTTATTTCTGATGCAAATCAATGCTGATTTTCAAATTCCAAGCTTCCATACGAGTCTGACTCAAAAAACGAAAGGAAAAAGAAAACAAATACAAACAGAAAAAATGAAGTTGGAAAGTGACAATTTAATAGCCTTTCAACTATACTCCAGAGATTTGGGAAAAGGCAACTTCCATCAATCACCAATATTTACCTACTATCAAATGCCATGTTGTTAAAACGTCGAAGATCAACAAATAAAGCTACTTAATGAAAAAGAACTGTTTTTGAAAAAGCTACTTATGTAGTCTTCTTACAAGAAATAAGCAAAAGATACCTCATTGTGAAATAGAGATTTCATTTTTCCGAGCATTCATGCTCTTCCAAGTGATTCTGTGAATTGATTGAACAACAATAATGGATCAACGAACTAAAACGAGCTAATAGACAACCAAGGAGAAATTTTCAGGTTTGTTAGATTTGAAACCAAGATTGGAAAATTTTCTGTGTCTATTCATTGAGGAATCATCCTCTCTTTATACAAGTATTTGTACAGAATAAGAAAAAAGGATAATACCTATACAATTTCTCTATTTTCTATCGGCTAGAACAAAATATCCTAACAAACTATATTCCCTTTCTATGCTAGTATATACACAGTTCATACAAGCTGAAAAGTACCATTTGGACAGGTGGACAAATTAGACAACTGTCCATTTACTGAGCTGGCATTCTTTATTCTTGCACTTGAACTTATTTGTTTCAATATGTTCAAAAATTTGCACTGTACTACATATCTTTTATGCTTCTGCTAAAAGCAAAGATGGAAATGCAAAACAACAGAAGAAATTAGCATGACATGACTGCTCAAAAGGGATTCATGCTTTTGCTATCATTTTGGAAAAATGGCAATCTAACTGAGACAACAATTGGATGCTGTATTGCTGCCAAACTCCTGACAACGGAAGTTTACTTATTTCCTACAACTTCGGATGGTTATCCGTGAATTCAAAAAATATAAGTCTCTATGGAGATTTAAAAGAAAGCAATCTGTTAGATGATGAACAAAACATAATTCATGTCCTGAAAAGAAAATTAAACGTCACTAATAGCAAACAGATACATTATTCTTATTGGAACATGTCGTTCCATTATTAGTCACCAGTATTTGTCGTGACATTAGTTATCTGTTTAGGTAGTAGTATTCCATTTATAATTTAGTTTCAGCAGATATTATTTAGTTAGGACACGGTATTAGTATTTCGTTAGGAGTCTTCTTAGTGGATGTAACTCTATTTATTCAGCTTTTGCTTTCAATAATAAACATCGTCTTTCCAGCACTTACTCTGTGTTAATATGGTATCAGGGCTCTATACGCTCTAACGAGAACGATTAATTTTTTCTTTCTTCTTCTGCGCATTCCTCAAGCAGATCAGCAAGATCAATTTTTTTTTCTTTCTGCGCCTTCCTCACGCAGATCAGCAACCATGACACATCACAATGGAAACAACAATCCCAGAGTTGTTACTGCTGACAACACAACGGGTACCAACATCATTATTCAATTCAATCCTGCGTCCAATTACCCATCAAACTTAGCGGTGGCCACAACTTCGCTACGTGGAAAGCCCAATTCTCCATGCTTATGTGTGGCTACAACATCTTTGGCCATCTCGATGGGACCATTCCGGCTCCCAGTCGCACGATTACCCTTGGCACAAACATATCTGCGAATCCTGCCTTCTTAACTTGGTTCCGTCAGGATCAACTCATCCAGAATGCCCTCATGGCCTCTGTTGAACCCACCATTGCCTCTACTATTGCTGCTGCTGACTCGTCCAAAGCAGCTTGGGATGCTCTGCATACCACTTATGCAAACAGATCCCAAACCCGAGTCTTCAGTCTACGTGATCAACTTACCCGTGTCACTAAGGACTCTCGCTCCATCACTGAATATCTTCATTCTATTCGGTCTCTTTCGGATGAGTTAGCCACTGCTGGTGCTCCTGTGTCCAACCCTGAACTCATCGTCAAAATACTCAGTGGTCTAGGTCCTGAGTTTCGTGAAATCTCTGCTGCCATTCGTGCACGTGATACGACTGTTTCTTATGAGGAATTGTTTGAGAAGCTACTTGACTTCGCCATGAGGATGCTAAGAAACTGTCCGGTCCCATAACTGCCACAATCGCTACTCCTACCAAATCCAACACCAACAATCGCAGGCAGAACAACAATTCTCAACAATGGCACCAGAATTCACGTCCAAACGCTCCACCACAGTGGCAGTCCAACTCAAATCCAAACTCTGTTACTCGATGTCAACTATGCAACAGGATTGGTCACACCGCCAATGTCTGCCGCTTGAAGTCTCACAATCACTTCGAAGCCAAATCCAACTATGCTGCTGGGTTTACTGCCGCCACCAACCCCTGGATAGTTGACTCAGGAGCCACCCATCACATCACTACGGAGCCACACAACCTACAACCGTACCACGGTACCGAAGATGTCTCTATGGGTGATGGTAACAAAATTCCCATTTCTCACACTGGTTCTACTCAATTAAATGCATCAAATAATGTTTTTAAGCTAACGCAAACTTTGTGTGCCCCATCCATTAAACGCAAGCTTCTCTCAGTTTCTAAATTTTGTCAAGACAATCTAAAATCTATTGAATTTTTTCCTTTTGACTTTGTTGTGAAGGATTTGAAAACGCGGAAACCGCTGGTGCACGGCCGAACTAACAATGGACTGTATGAGTGGCCTATCTCACATCCCCAAGCTCTCATGACCGCCACATCCACTCCTTTCACTACTTGGCATCAACGTCTGGGTCATCCTCACTCTAGAGTTCTTAGGTTTATTTTAAATAAATTCTCGCTCCCGTTTCATGAGCGAGACAAACATTTTTATTGTAATTCTTGCCTATCTAATAAAAGCCCATCGGCATCCTTTTACTCAATTATCTTTGTGTAGCTCTAAACCGCTTCAAATAATTTTTAGTGATTTATGGGGACCATCACCAGTTTTATCTCTTGACAAGAAATTGTATTACTGTATTTTTGTTGATCATTATACGAAATACACATGGCTCTACACATTAAAAAATAAAAGTGACGTCAAAGAGCTCTTTCAAAAATTCCATCCTATGATGGAAAAACATTTTGACACCAAAATTTTGTCACTGTCACTTTACACTGATGGCGGAGGAGAGTACAAAGGTCTTGACCCCTATCTCTCACTTCATGGCATTGAACACCTCTCGACCCCACCCTATACGCCTCAACGAGTTGCACTTGCAGAACGACGACATCGCCATATCGTCGAAACTGCAAGAACTCTCTTACATGAGGCGTCCCTTCCACCCCAATTTTGGTCTTTCGCATGTCATCACACTGTCTACCTCATCAACCGTCTACCCACCTCTCAATTGGATAATCAATCCCTATTCCAGCGATTACTTAGAAAATCACCAGATTATAGCTCCTTGCGAATATTTGGTTGTCTATGCTATCCATGGCTTAAACCATATTCAAAAAATAAACTTGAACCAAAATCCACCCCGTGTGTCTATCTTGGATTTTCCTTATCCCATCATTGTCACCAATGTTTTGACCCAATTTCCTCAAAGGTATATTTATCTCGAGATGTGCAATTTCTTGAGAATATTTTTCCTTTTAAAACTTTATTCTCCAATATTGCAATTAAATCAGCTCACTTGAATTGGGAAAATACCACAATTTTAGAGTCTTCAAAGCCCACACCCAAACTCCCCACACCTACAGATTTGCCCCCTCCCTTGGAAATACACACACGCATAGTTGCAGACTCCCCCTCCACGTCTGCTCCTTCTCAAGCACATTCCCAGACCAACTCATGCTCATAATTCTCCTCGGACAGTGCATCAGTGGTGGAAGCAGATTCATCTCCAGCAACGCCTCCTTCTCCAGGTAAACTTTTACCTCCCTCTTCTTCTACAATTCCTACTGTAAAGGACTCGTCTCTTCAACCTACAGACCTGTGTATCCCACCACCACGAAACACTACAAATTCCCCAACGCCTATCCCTACAAACACACACAGCAGCCCGCCTCCTCTCCGTGTCTATCAACGCAGGAACACCAAACCACCAACTCCTATTGCTCCTCGGCCTACCTGCCCAATTCCCGAGTTGGAGCTCGCTCCTTCATCCCCTCATTGTCCGTCTCCCCCTACCCGTGCTGTCACTCGCTCCCAAAATAATATCACCAAACCCAAACAAATATTTGATTACCTAGCCAAATTAAACCCCACCACCACGCCCACTACTGTCAAACAAGCACAAAAACATCCTGAGTGGCGTGAAGCGATGAAACAGGAACTTGATGCTTTAATTAAAAACCAGACTTGGGAACTTGTTCCTCCTGACCCGACTAAAAATATTGTCTCCTGCAAGTGGCTTTTCAGGATAAAAAGGAAAGCGGATGGGTCTATTGGTAGATACAAGGCGCGACTGGTTGCAAAAGGCTTCACTCAGAGGCCAGGCATTGACTTCCACGCAACTTTCAGCCCAGTCGTCAAGCCTACCACGGTCCGAATAGTCCTTTCTGTGGCACTTCGTCACAACTGGAACCTCCGTCAACTTGATGTCAATAATGCGTTTCTCCAGGGCAACCTGGAAGAGGAGGTGTACATGGCACAACCTCCGGGGTTCACCAATGATGACAAACCAACTCACATATGTCGGCTGCGCAAGGCAATCTATGGCTTGAAACAAGCCCCTCGAGTGTGGTACAATGCTCTCACGGGTTATCTTTCATCTATAGGCTTTGTTAAGACGAAATCAGATGCCTCGCTACTCGTCCGACAGGGTCTAACTGACACAATGTTTGTCCTTGTCTATGTGGACGACATAATTGTCACCGGCAGCAACACTTTCAGTGTCGATCAGGTTATCGCTTCCCTTGCTTCTCAATTCTCTGTTAAAGATTTGGGTAATCTTCACTACTTTCTTGGTGTTGAAGTGATATGCAGCTCTGACGGTTTAATTCTCACCCAAGCAAACTATGTGAATGAGATCCTAAATGATGAGCTAATGACTGACTGCAAAAGTGTCCACACTCCAATGAGTGCATCTGAGCTACTCACACTATCTGATGGTACTCACCTGACTGATGCAACACGCTATCGTCGGGTCTTAGGGAGGATTCAATACCTATCTTTCACTAGACCGGACATCGCTTATGCAGTGAATAAGTTGTCCCAGTTCATGCAAGCACCATCAGATCTCCATTGGAAAGCTGTGAAACGTGTCCTTCGTTACCTGCGTGGCACCATCCATCTAGGCCTGCGTGTAAATCCCATTGAGAACTTCAACTTGCACGTGTACTCTGATGCGGAGTGGGGTGGGGACATCACTGATAGAGTCTCCACATCTGGGTACATCCTGTTCCTTGGTCACAATCCGATCAGTTGGTCCTCAAAGAAGCAAAATACCGTCTCTCGCTCCTCCACTGAGTCTGAGTATAGCGCGGTGGCTAATGCCCTCTCTGAAACCCTGTGGGTTACCAATCTTCTCACTGAGCTGCGCTTTCCAGTACATCAGCTACCTACCATTTATTGTGACAATCTTGGAGCCACATTCCTGAGCAAAAATCCTGTCCTCCATAGCAAAGTGAAGCATGCTGCAGTGGACTTTCACTTTGTTCGCCACCATGTCGACATCACAAAAGTTCGTGTTGTTCATGTCCATGGTGCCGATCAAATAGCTGACACTCTCACCAAGGCGCTGCCTAAACCTGCATTTGAGAAAAATCTGTTCAAGTTAGGCTTAGTGACCCATCGCCTCACTTGAGGGGGTGTATTGGAACATGTCGTTCCATTATTAGTCACCAGTATTTGTCGTGACATTAGTTATCTGTTTAGGTAGTAGTATTCCATTTATAATTTAGTTTCAGCAGATATTATTTAGTTAGGACACATTATTAGTATTTTGTTAGGAGTCTTCTTAGTGGATGTAACTCTATTTATTCAGCTTTTGCTTTCAATAATAAACATCGTCTTTCCAGCACTTACTCTGTGTTAATAATCCTGATGATCACACAGATTTCTGTCTTTCTAGTTTATATTAGAAATGAATCACTCTTCTTAATCAAGGGGAACAAGATCAGGGTGATCAGGGTTTGGTTTGACATGAAAAAAGCAAAATACTTACTGATCCATTTGAACAGACTTCTGGCAAAATGTTCTCCGTTCTGTCAAACATTGCACTCTGATTTGTTATAATATTTTGGAAGACAACCTGAAAGTGGTGCAATCGAGTGAAATTTTTGAAGCTGAGGAATTTGGTAGAGAAAATGAATGTTAATAGAATCAAGCCTCATATTAGCTTGCTAGCTACTATAAACCAAGAATTATGCAGAGCAATGTAACAATAGTTCAAATCATAAGAACAACTTTACACTCAGCGATATCAAAATTGTGAACCTTTCTTAATCTGGAATGTATCAGTCCTGATAGTTGAGTGCACTGGACAATAACATGACTAGTGTTTCTTCAATTATCTCCAAACTGAGTTCGGGACAATCTGAAATTCTCAATCCAATCAGAGAACAAAGATTCTCCTAAGATTTTCAGGCAACTTCCCAATCAACTTCGGGCACTCTTCAATTGAAAGATGACAAATATTAGAAGTATTAGAAGTATCCCAATACTGTACCTACGATCCTACAAGTATCCCGAATCTTAAGATGACAAATACAATTTCTAGTCCACCCCTGTATCAGATGCTCACACCCTTTTCATGTAACGTAGGATTGTGAAACTAGAAGAGGGAGCTTATATTCATTTAGCTTGGCCTCTATCTCAAGATAACAGGTAAACTGATTCTTCTTAATCAAGAGAAGAAGATAATGCCATCAATGATACATCTGCAATATGAGGCTGAAACAAAAAATCTAATCATAATTAACGAGAAAACAACTACAAACAGATGAAATGAACATCTTGGAAGAAGACAAGTTTAATATCTACTAAACTATACTCCAGCGTTTCAGAAAATGACGTGATCCTTTAGTATTACCTATCTAATGTAATGCAGTGTAGTCAGAAATTCAAAGCACAATGAATAAAGCACTTCCAAATTAAAAAGAACTAAGTATGAAAATTTTCCTTCGAATTTTTTGTTTTCCAAGCTTGATGTGTAGCCTTATTAAAGGGAATAGGCAAAACATACCTGATTGTGAAATAGGTTTCATTTTTCAAGCATCTGTGCACCTTTTTTTGCCATCCAAAAGTAAATTCATCCCGATCTAAAGATGATTCGTCAGCTGCACAGTGGCAATAGAAGGTTTGAGCAAGCAAAGATTTAACAAAGGAAAGGAATTAACAAACAAGCAAAGGAGAGTAAACAAAACTGAGGAAGAAGAATAACTTACATCTGTTTCGTTTTAATATTACAGGTATTCCCCATCGATTTCTACGGTGGAAATATGAGCAATTTTTGGCCAGTAATCCCCCTTGTCAAATTCTAGGAGTGGTTTGAGCAATGGGCAGGTGTCAATAGACAGTATAGAGATGGAAGGGGGAATCCCTTTTACTGGAAGAGATTGGAGATTAGGGCAATTTCTGATGGTCAGCTGAGAGAGGGAGGCGGGCATCCCCGATTCGGGAAGAGATTGGAGATTAGGGCAATCCAAAATGAACAGCACAGAGAGGGAGGGGGGCATCCCCGATTCGGGAAGAGATTGGAGATTAGGGCAATCCCAAATTAATAGATATCGAAGGGACGTGAGGCACCGAAGAGCTTCAGTTGGTAGTGAATGGAGGTCATGATGGCAATGAATTTCTAGCTCAGAAAGAGATGAGGGAAGCCCTTCTTCCAGAAGTGACTGAATTTGAGGTAAATTACCAGCATACAGAGATTCAAGAGAGGTGAGGCTTTTGAGAACTTGGCAGCTTAGTGTTTTCAGATTGGATATGCTAAGCTTTTGAATAGAGCAAGGCAACTCCCAGTTTTCACCAGCAAGAACCTCTTCATCACTGCCATCATGGTAGATGCATAACTCTCTGAGAGAGGAGAATCTCTGTAAACCCCGCTCCTTTTGGCTGTTCACCAGTTTCTTGCAATGGTAGATCTGAAGGACTTGTAAATTGAAGGGCAATCCTCCTTCAGGAAAGGACTCTATTTCTGGACAATCCCACAGTCCCAGTGTATTAAGGGATGGAAGGACTTCATGCAGCGACTTCAGCTTCTTGCAGTTGCAAATCTCCAACGACGTCATCTGAGTCCCACATGCCACCGAAAGTATTTCAAGATTCTCACAATCTCTAATATGGAGACTTTCAGTGCTAGTAGGAACAAAAAGCCTAGTAAGGCTGCGGAAACTACTTACCCACAAATCACGTGCCCTTGGGACCAACTCAGGTGATATATCATCTATAGAATCACATTCATCCAGTGTCAAATTCTCGAGAAACATGTTACAATAACCGCTTGAAATCATCTCACTAACTGGCGTCTCCAATTTCAATTTCCGGCAAAGAGATATGTTTATTCTCTTCAAGGTACTCGGCAGAATGTTAATAGGTAAGGAGGTAAGAGAGTTACAATCAGTGATGGATAATTCAACAATCTGCTTCATTCCCTGAAGTTGCGATGTAAACAGATGAGCATGATCAAAAAGAAGTCCAACCTTAGGAGAACCAACAACTTTAAACTCTTTCAAATTCGAAAGTTGGATAGGAGTCTCCAAACTGAGTTCAGGGCAATCTTCAATTGAAAGTTCCTGAAGTTTAGGGAACTCTCCCTTCCCAAGTACATGCCACTGCTTCCACTCCGGCATCTCTGCAAATTTAAGCTTCTCAAGAGAGTTAAATGGCTTTTTGGAGGATGAACTACCATAGAATTCTTCAGTCACCTCTGTAACACAATGAATCCCCCTAATAAAAAGGAATTTCAAAGAAGGAAGTTGTCCTAGTGCTGGCAAGGAATCACAGACCTTGCAGTTGACAAGAGACAATTCAACCAGCTCACGAAACGTATGATCAGCTAGCCAACTTGGAAATTTTGTCCCTCTATATCCAGTGATTTCCAGTTCTTTTATGTTTGTATTTGGCTGTAGCTCATCGAGTATGTCTCTTTCAGTTTGTGAATTGTCAGCAATACTCTCACTCCACTCCAACGATAACCTTTCAACATGTTCCTTTTCCCTCATGTTTCCCTTCAGAGCTTCCCTTCTATCAACCACATTTTGCAACTCTAGAATTGATAGCGATCCATACAAGTTATGTAGTTCACCCAAATCTTCAATTCTCGAACCACTGCAACCAGTTAGAAGAATTTTAGCCCCCACTAACATATGAAGGCTTTTCAACTTGCTTGGATGTAGCACCATCTTCAAGCGGTAAGTGTTGCTTATGTCAAGATGACGCAAGTTGATTAGCTTTTCCATCTGCAGCGGCAACTCCTCAAGATATATACAAGAACACAAGAGAAGTGTCTCCAAGTTATACAATGCACAAATGGAATCTGGTAACTTTTTTATCTCGGTCGAAGAAAGGTCCAAAAATCTTAGGTGCTTTAATTTGATAAACAAGTCATTTGGCAACTCCAAAATCTCATAGTGAGACAACGATAGTGCCCTTAAGGATGTTATTCTTGGCAATATGTCATGCAGAACCCTCTTGCTTAGCTTAAATAAGTAACTGCCCTTATGGATATTGATTGGAAGCAGTGTCCTCAGCTGCTCCAATTTGTACAGTGGTTTCAACTTTTCAAGATCACCATCGCCCATTGAATAGGACATGTGCCGACTTTGTCCCAACATATGAGATCCTTGGATCTCTTCCAACCTAATACAAAGATTTGAAGATGCAACTTGGGCCAAATCATTGACAAGGTCATGCATTAAGAATTCCTCTACATCACTTTTAGAAGACTCTTGGACCCTTTCAAACAATGATCTTGATCTCAACTCGAGAAAGTATTGGTTACCTGAATGAAACTTCTGTACAAGACCATTAGCAAACCACAGGTGAATAACTTGGTCTTTACAAAATTGATAGTCTTTGGGATATATTGCACAATAAGCAAAACATTGCTTCAAATGTATAGGAAGATCATTGTAGCTCAACATCAACGCTGGTAAGATGTCATTCGAACAACTTGGAAGCTCCCATATTTCACTTCTTAAAATGTCTCTCCATTCATCCACCTCTGATTTGGAGCGCAAAATACCAGCAAGTGCCTTTAGAGCCAAAGGCAATCCTTTGCACTTGTGTGCAATTTGTTTTCCAACCTCTTCAAGTATTGGATGTTCCTCAGGATCCCTGTTTTCTAGTGCATGTCGTTTGAATAGAGCCCAAGAGACTTCACTAGAAAGAATCCCCACGTTGATTACCCCACTACTCATCATCAAGGCAACATTCTCCTTACGTGTCGTCACAATGATCTTACTTCCTACATCTCCTTGTACGAAAAGATTTTTCAAGTTATCCCACTCTTTGTAGCTATCATTCCACACATCATCTAGGACAATAAGAAACTTTTTTCCCTTTAAGTTTTCCTTCAATTTGACTTGAAGTTGATTCAGATTGTTATCAACATTTAAGCCAATTTCTTGAAGTAACTCCTTTGTTATTCTGAGAGCATCATATGGTTCGGACACACAAATCCAAGCTTTCAAATCAAAATGGTTTTTCACATTCTCATCATTGTAAATAGCTTTAGCAAGTGTTGTCTTGCCAATGCCAGCAATTCCAACAATAGGAATTACTGTCAAATTTTTCCCATGTGCATCAACAGACAATAAACGGCCCACCAATTCTTCTGTTTCATTCTGTCTGCCAAAAATTTCAGATTCAACAACCACAGAAGTTGAAGATTCTCTTTGTTCTTGTTTACCCGAACCAAGATATTCCCTTAGACCAAGGCGACCAATTTGCTTTTCCAACTCTTCCAATGTTTCAATGGTGTCTTCCAACTTTTTCCTTATGTTTAGAAAAAATTCATCACTTAAGCCCAAGTTCAGGTCCCTTACCTGCAAGTTGCTTGTTGCTTCTACAAGATCTTGATGCTGACCTTTCACCTTAAGTCTCAAAGCTTCATAATTGACTTCTTCTATTAAGTTTTCAGCGCCATCTACAGCATCTCGAAGCTCACTAAGCCATTGGCTCACATATGCATTTGATGCTTGCTTATTCTCTGCATCACTTAGCACACCCTGAAGGCCAAGCAAAGTCATCCTCAGTTTCTTTAACAATCGGACATCACGGTTGTCCCTCTGAAACATCTTGATCAGCTCACCCTGAGGAGCAAGCCTATCAAAGAGAACATTCAAAGAAGAAGAGAGAAACGCACCACCAACTGCTAAGCCAATATCCATTTCTGAAAGCTGCAAAGCAAAACAAGGAACTACAAAAATGGTCAAGAACTTGGAGAAGATTATTGCTTATATCTCCAAATAATCTCAGATTTTACCTATTCAATGTTAAGAGTAATATGCAAACAATAATGATCAGAGTATACCAACTGTGTGATTTAGCAAAAGTTACTTGTGCTTCTTAGAAAGAAAAGCAAAACTGTCCTTTTTTCTTTTTTCAAAAAGTAAGGCTTTTTACCCAACAAAAAACAAAGGATTCATAATGGAGTCTAGCATCTTGACTATTCATTACTTTCTCAATTCAATAATTGAGGCAAGAGAGGAAGATAACTTTTGCTTTATGTACTTTCCACAGCTCATTGTAGTGCTAATTGGGCCTACCATATACTCCCTCCATTTCAATTTGTTTGTCTAGTTTTAACTCGGCACGGAGTTTAAGAAAGTAAAGAAGACTTCTGAATCTTGTGGTCTTAAACTAAAGATATGTAAAATGTACCAAAATTCCCTTTAATCTTGTGGTCTTAAACATATCATGTGGAAAATTAGAATTAAAGAGTTTCCAAAAAAGAAAGAGGCATTCTCTTTGAAACAAACTAAAAAGGAAGTAAAACAAACAAATTGAAACGGAGTGAGTAATAAATTTTTATGTTATAGAATTTTGCTGAATTATTGCTAAAGTTTGAAATTAATGTAGTCACTATCCTAAAAGAACTTATTCATCCACTGTATTTTGTAGCTTAGTTTTAGTAATAGAGTTCCATTAGAATATTTCTACAAAACCAATTGATGAGAACAAGAGAAGAAGCACATTAACAGTTCTATTATGTGATTTTGGAGATAATAATAGGTGTTTATAATAATAACCATAGGTATCTTATACAGATATTACTCTAACTTCAAATATTCTCTACAGAAAACTCTGTCCGACGTATTAATCAACATATAATATAAAGAAGTCGTGTGTTTTAGCAGAAATTACCAGCATTTTATAGTTTTGAGTAAAGCATTTTCTCATTCTCATTCTTGCTAGAGATAAGGTTAAGGCAGCTAGTGGTGGAGATGTTTTCTGCAACTATAGACTAGGTTTGATCATCCATTACTATGTTTGTATAGTTGGCAATCATAGAAAGAGTTAATATTTTTTATTTTTTCTCTCAATAATTGAGAGACATTAATGATACTTGCAAAGTCAAGACAACTCCAGCAAGTCTTCACCAGAACATTATCATCGTGGTCTCTATTAGCGAAATAAACTAACAAGAAAATGCAGAAAGAGTAAAATGAGGATGCTTGGTTCCAAAAGAACACATATCATGTAAGAAGCAAAGACACTTGTGCTCTATGTATTACAATTGAATGCCTTCTAAATATGGATTTACAATACTCATCCATTGTCATCCAAACAGAAAAACAAAAAACAAAATTTAAGTATGAATAAATCACTATTTTGTATATTAATAATTAAACAGTTATGAAGAAGTACTTGATCAAGTTTTACCTCTTTTGAAGAAAAACCCCAAATTTGAGAAAGCTTCAAAATCTTCAGTTTCACCGACTTTCAGCTGAAAAAAACTTTCTGATAAGTACATTTATTGCAATATAGTGCCACATTTAGTTGGGGGAAAACCTGTCTCCACCTAATCTGGGTAGTTATAAGCACAATTGAATATCACCTTGATGTAGACGTTTTCAGATGCTTTTTCCTCCTCGCTTAGAACCTTGCCACTGTTGGAGAGGCTATGAGAAACATACCTGGAAGCAATTCCTAGCTGTCATATCAGTTTTCTCTCCGAAGCCTTCCTGAAGCTGAAACGCTCATCAAATCAACTGATATGCATTGATGTTACAGAGCAAGTGTACAAAGATTTTTTATTTTTTTTCTTGAAAAAGAAGAGTTCAAAGAACTGAGTAAAGGTGTTCTTATTTCCTTTTTTTCTTGTTTAGGTTCGTTCCAGCATCATATCTGTCTCCATACTCAACAATTTCTATAATTGCTAATTGATAACTTGCAACAGACATACGTATATCAGATCTCCTAGGACAGCGGAGCAAGAGAGTAAACATACTCCCATATAGGCTTATTACATATCAGCTAGAAAAGGAATCACACAGTTTTACATGTTAACGTGAGGCAAAAAGCAGAAGAGAGTAAGTGTCAGCACAAATTGAAGTGCACGTTTTAGTGAAGAAAGACATAAATGAAGAAATATAAAAATACATTTATAACACCAAAAAAAACTACATGGACAAATGAAAGTGAAATAAAACTGTAGGTTTTGTTCTAGTTTCCTTTGTCAATCACGAGAAGATTGATGACTTATTTTCATTTTGCTGAGTCCTAAGTCATAACTCAACTACCACCCAACATCTACGAAGACAGTATTACAGATTTCAGTGTTGATAACAGATGAGGACATAAGATGGAAATAGGACAACTTCCTAATCCTATTAGGCTGTGCAAAAGTCTCTTTAATCACTAGCACTATCCTTGCCTTTAGAGTTTTCTCCTCCAGCTTGTCATCTTCGTTTCCATTTTCAGCAGGTTGATCTTTCTGCTTAGCCTTTTTGCTAGATTATGTAGCCATCGATGATCCTGACTTCCTTTTAGATTTGCTTTCTCTCAACTCTGTGAAAGGAAAGAGAGAGAAAAGAGCAAGGAAAGATATAGCAATGAGTTCACCCACACTGAAATATCATAGTGCCTCAATTTGGGTAGATAACTCAAACAACATACTGGACATTGATAAAGTTTGGATTACACAACTACTTTAAAGCAAACAGAATGTTATCATATAGATATTCATTATCAAAAATATCACATGTATATACACATTAGACTTCATATTGGTCTTGGATTTTGACTGTACATCTGAGATATAAATACATATAATTAGCTAATGATATTTTACTAGGATACTGAACACGTCAGCATTTGTGATGCTAAAGGTTAGGGGAAAACATACCTAACTGAGAAAGGATTTCATATGAAGTGACCATCAATCTATAGATTAATGAGTCATATATAGATGCATACTCTCCGTTAGAAAAATTTGTCCGAAGGCAGATGATGGTTCAGAGAAGGACATCAATCCGACACCTTTTGGTCAATTCACCAAGTAGGCATAGACTACATCACTTAGAAAGAAGTATAGGTTAGTCAGGTTTTTGGTTTCAGTCTTTCGGTTTATATACACACAAACACAAAAGCTATTGTGCTAAAGATCCAAATATTGACAAAAGTTCAGTATTTTCTATCAAATGCAGTCTCATCAAACTTGAAATCAATGCAATATAACATGCCTTAAATAATGGAAGCAGATATTGAAAGTCTTTTCCAATTTCTTTAAATTTCAAGGTTTTGGCTACCTGACTGATAAAGTGAGTTGTGTTCAATGGAAGAGACGAGAAACGGGGAACAAAGCCGAACAACATTCATGATGGAGAATAATTTTCCAGTCTGCAAGTTGAGGGAGAACATAGGTTAATAGACAAGAAAAGAGAGACATAAAAGATTACTAGTACATTAAGAAAAGAGAGTCTATGGAAGATGAATTGCTATTGAGTTGAATTTCCAAAGACAATAAACATATATGGGCATGGTAAAAGATTTCTAGTTCATTAATATTACATTGAGCTATCAACTTTCCGGAGCAAATCATTTCATTTCCTGCCTACACCAAATTTCGTCTACAGTGTTCCCATCACCTTCTTCTTCTTCTTTCCGATCTGAAGACGATTCCTCGGCTTCACAGTGGAAATAGACGCTTTGTGCTGCTCAAAGATTTAGCAAAGGAAAAGAATTAACAAGCAAGCAAAGGGAAGTAAACAAAAATTACAATAATGAAAAAAGAAAGAATTAACTTACATTTATTAGAGCACCATTTGTTTTAATCATTACTGGTATTTCCCATCAATCTTGATGAAGGGAATATGAGCAATATTTGTCCAGTAATCCCCCTTGTCAAATTCTAGGAGTGGTTTGAGCAATGGGCATCCAGAAATAGATAGTGTAGAGATGGAAGCAGGCATCCCTTTTACTGGAAGAAATTGGAGATTAGGGCAATCCCAAATAACCAGCGCAGAGAGGGAGGAGGGCATCCCCGATTCGGGAAGAGATTGGAGATTAGGACAATTCGAAATTCGCAGCTGAGAGATGGAGGAGGGCATCCCTGATTCAGGAAGAGATTGGAGATTAGGGCAATTCCAGATCGCCAGATGTCGAAGCGACGTGAGGCGTCGAAGACCTTCGGTCGGTAGTGAATGGAGGTCATGATGGTTGTATAATTCTAGCTGAGAAAGAGACGAGGGAAGCCCTTCTTCCAGCAGTGACTGAATTTGAGGTGAGTTACCAGCTTGTAGGTACTCAAGAGAGGTGAGGCTTTTGAGAAGTTGGCTGCTTAATGTTTTCAGATTGAAAATGCTAAGCCTTCGAATAGAGTAAGGCAACTCCCAATTCTCATCAGCAAGAATCTCTTCGTCACTGCCATCATGTTCAATGGTTAACTGTCTGAGAGAGGGGAGTGTCTGTAAACGCCACTCCTTTCGGCCATTCACCAGTTTCTTGCAATACCAGATCTCAAGGACTTCTAGATTGAAGGGCAATCCTCCTACAGGAAAGGACTCTATTTCCAGAGCATACAGAATCAGTTGCTTAAGAGATGGAAGGAGTTCCTGCATACGTTCTGGCAGCGACTTCAGCTTCTCACATCTAGAAATATCCAATGACGTCATCTGAGTCCCACATGTCACCGAAAGTATTTCAAGATTCTCACAATCCCTAATATGGAGATTTTCAGTGCCAGTAGGAATCAAAAGCCTAGTAAGGCTGTGGCAACTATTTACAGAATAGCGTGCTATCGGGACCAACTCAGGTGATATATCATCTATGGAATCACATTCATTTAAGACCAATTCCTCGAAAAACATGTTAGAAATCATCTCACTAACTGGAATCTCCAATTTCAATTTCTCACAACGATATATCTGTATATTCTTCAAAGTATTTGACAGACTGCTAAAAGGCAAGGAGATAAGAGAGTTACACTCAGCAATAAGTAATTTAACAATCTGCTTCATTCCCTGATAAAAAAGAACTCCGACCTTAGCAGAATCAATAACTTTAAACTCTTTCAAATTTGAAAGTTGGATAGGTGTCTCCAAACTCAGTTCAGGACATTCTGAAATTTCCAATCCTGTCAGAGAACAAAGATTTTCAGGCAACTTCCCAATCAACTTGGGGCAATTAACAATAGAAAGTTCCTGAAGTATAGGGAACTCTCCCTTCCCCAGTACATGCCACTGCTTCCACTCTGGCATCTGTGCAAATTCAAGCTTCTCAAGAAAGCTAAATGGCTTTTTGGAGGACGAACTACCATAGAACTCTTCAGTCACCTCTATTATTTGATGCATCCCTCTAATGCTAAGGAATTTTAAAGAAGGAAGCTGTCCTACTGCTGGCAAGGAAGCACAGTCCTTGCAGTTGCTAAGAGACAATTCCACCAGCTTAAGAAACGAATGATCAGCTAGCCAATTTGGAAATTTTGTCCCTCTATATCCGGTGATTCGGAGTTCTTCTATGTTTGTATTTGGTTGTAGCTCATCAAGTATGTCTCTTTCAGTTTGCGAATTGTCGGCAACACTTTCACTCCACTCTAACAATAACTTTTCAATATGATTCTTTTCCCTCATGTTTGCCTGCTGAGCTTCGCTTCTATCAACCACATTTTGCAACTCTAGAATTGATAAAGATCCATACAAGTTATGTAGTTCACCCAAATCTTCAATTCTCGAACCACTCCAACCAGTTAGAAGAAACGTAGCTCCCTTTAACATATAAAGACTTTTCAACTTGCTCAGACGTAGCGACATCTTCAAGAGAGAAGAAGTGTTGCTTAAGTCAAGGTAACGCAAGTTGATTAGCTTTTCCATCTGCAGCGGTAACTCCTTAAGATATCCACAAGAAGACAAGAGAAGTGTCTCCAAGTTATACAATGCAAACATGGAATCTGGTAATGTTTTTATCCTTGTCGAAGAGAGGTCCAAAAATCTAAGGAGTTTTAACTTGATAAACAAGTCATTTGGCAACTCTCTAATCAAATAATGAGACAATGATAGTGCTCTCAAAGATGTTAGTCTGGGTAATATGTTATGCAGCACCCTCTTGCTTAGCTCTGACCGGTAATTGCTGTGGATATTAATTGGAAGCAATGTCCTCAGCTGCTCTGATTTGCCGAGTGGTTTCAACTTTTCAAAGTCATCATATCTCATTGAATATGACAGATGTCGACTTTTTTCCAATATGTGAGATCCTTTGTAATCTTCCAACCTGATACAAAGTTTTGAAGATGCAATTTGGGCCAAATCATTAACAAGGTCGTGCATTAAGAATTCCTCTGTATTCCTTTTAGAGGACTCTGAGACCCTTTCGAACAATGATCTTGATCTCAACTCGAGAAAGTATAGGTTGCCTAAATCTTCAACGGTTTCATCTTTTTGCAATCCCTGTACAAGACCATTAGCATTCCACAGTCGAATGACTTGTTCTTTCTGAAATGGATAATCTTTGGGAAATATTGCACAATAGGAAAAACATCGCTTTAAATGTGCGGGAAGATCATTGTAGCTCAACTTCAACGCTGCTAATATGTCATTGTTTGGAAGCTCCCATATTTCACTTCTCAAAATACTTTTCCACTCTCCAACCTCTGATTTGGAGCGTAACATGCCAGCGAGCGTCTTTAGAGCTAAGGGCAATCCGTTGCACTTAGCTGCAATTTGTTTCCCGACCTCTTCAAGTTCTGGATGCTCCTTAGGATCCATGTTTTCAAATGCATGTCTTTTGAATAAAGACCAAGAGACTTCACTGGACAAAATGTCCATGCTAATTTTCTCATTATTCATCATTGAGGCAACACTTTCTTTACGTGTCGTCACAAGAGATTTTGATGTTGACCTTCCACCTTAAGCCTCAAAGCCTCATAATTAACTTCTTCTATTAAGTTTTCAGCGCCGTCCACAGCATCTTGAAGCTCACTAAGCCACTGGCTCACGTATGGATTTGATGCTTGCTTATTCTCTGCATCACTCAGCACACCCTGAAGGCCAAGCAAAGTCATCCTTAGCTTCTTTAAAAGCCGAACATCACGGTTGTCCCTCTGAAACATCTTCAGCAGATCAGCCTTAGGAGCAAGCCTATCAAAGAGAACATTCAAAGCTGAAGAGAGAAATGCACCACCAACTGCTAAGCCAATCTCCATTTCTGTAATCTGCAAAGGAAAACAAGGAAACAAAAATGATTTTAAGAATTTTGAGAAGATAAATGTTCTTATCTTCAATTACTAAGAACTTTATTTTACCTGTTGAATGTTAAGAGTAAATTGCAAACAAGAATGATCAGTGATTTCTCTGTCTCTCTATCTTTTGCTAGTAATTTGCAAACTAGTAATTGGTACTCTCACTTCTGAAGTAGAGGTACGGACTGCGTACACTCTACCCTCCTCAGACCCACGTTGTGGGAATTCACTAGGTATGTTATTGTTGTACTAATTGGTACAACTACAGTCTACAGCTGACAGCCAGAAAAAAAAATAGTCCTTTTTTTTCTCTCTTTTCAAACAGCATGACTTTTTACCCAACAAGAAAACAAAGACTTTTATAATGGAGTCTGGTTTTCAATAATTGAGGCAAGAGGAATGCTACTTCTCCCTTTCTCCCCAGTTCATTATAGTTCAATTATAAATTTACTAATGGTTATAGAATTCGTTGGAAAAATCGGTTGTATTTTTAAAATCCGCAGGTAATAATTGGTAATTGTAGTATAATGGAATAATTTTTGTTGATATACTGTCAGTATATTTATTGGTAATATGATTGGTTTCTTTAGTAATTTCATTGATAATCGGTTAGTAATTTTTGTAAAGGATAGAACTTTGTTGGTGATTTTAGGTAAATATGGTCGTTCATTTATCAAATTCCATCGGTAATCGGTAGGGCCAGCTCAATGTACAAACCACTAAGGCAAGTGTTTTAGGCCCCAAATTAACTAAAGTTATAATAGTATTAACTAGGTGTATAAGTACTTGTTTCCTTAAAAAAAAATATAGAACGAAAATAGAAAGTATAAAATTTTGATAAAGAAGAATAGATAATTTCTGCCATACACCTTTTTCAAAAGAAGGCTTCTTCTCTACCATACACTCTCCTCCATTTCCTCAAATTCTTTCAATTTCTGCCTCCTTTTGTTCTTCTCTCTAACTTTACTCACATGTGAAACCACACTTTTTGGGTAGAAGAAAAAGAAAGGAAATTAGAAGTCCTCTCTTCGACCAGCCCCGCCAACTACAAACACTTACCCAACTCCAAAATCTTATATTGAAATAGATAGATAAGACTCATCCTTGAGTATATAATTTGAATGTTGCTTCACCTCTCACACACACAAATATTTTTATTTTTTTGTGTGAACTTTAAATTTGTGATTTTTTTTGAAAAAAATTGGTGAATTTTATCGATAAATTTGGCGCTAAACAAGAAACACTTGAAATCTTTTGATGCTTTTGTGGGTGATGGAGAAAATCGATCCAATCTATCATTGAGGGAAATCTGAATTCGATGGTTGAAGGATGTAGAGTGAAATTTTTTTATGGTTCTGCAGTGGTATTATGATTGAGATGGAATCACCCATGCCTGACTTTAGAGTGATGAAGGTATGGCGTTGGAGCTGGCGCCTTTGTTGAAGAGCTGTATATGATACAGTGTTGTATAGTTGAGTACATGGTGTTGTGGTGAATGAGCAATAACCTTTGTTATTGATGACAAGACAATGAGTTGAAATTCCACATCAGCAAGAAGGGTATATGTGATCCGTTTACTTAACAGCGAGAGTATTTTTGATACCAAAATCTAACAAAGGGTATATTTACTCTATTTCCAATAATTTAAGGGTATTTTTAACCCTTTTCCGAAAATTAAATGATAGTGTTACTTGGACCTACCATATCATGAATATGTTTTACAATTGTGAAGAAGGCGTATGTTTTAGCAGAAATTACCAACATCTTATAATTTTGAATAGGACATTTCTCTTTCTCACTCTTGCTAGAGATAAGGATAAGGCAACTAGTGGTGGAGATATTTTACTATGTTTGTATAGTTGACAATCATAGAAAGAGTTAATACTTTTTATTTTCTCTTTTCATTTTTTTACTCTCAATAATTGAGAGACAATAAAGTTACTTGCAAATTCAAAACAATCCCAGCAAAGTCTTCCCCAGAACATTATCATCATGGTCCTTATTTGGGTCCATTTATTCATCTTTCAAATCGAATAATTAACTAATAAAATGACATTAGAAATACCTTTTAATCAAATAATTAACTTAAATAAAACAACAAACACTGCAGAAAGATTAAAATGAGGATGCTTAGTTCCAAAAGAACCCATAAACATGTAAGAAGCACAGATTGTGTTCTGTTAAATTAATAATGGCTTTAATACTGTAACATCCGCAAGGTTATTTTCACTTCATCAATTGGGACAGCGTTGTACATGGACCCGAATAGGGACCATGATGATAATGATTTGGAGAAGACTTCCTGGAGTTGTCTCGACTTTGGAAGTAACATTAGTGTCCATTGAATTTTTTTTTTGGTATGTGATCCATATGTACAACAAATTAAAGTTCCTCCTTTTATTTCTTTTAAGAGCCAAAAATTATGCTTATGCTTCAGAAATATGTTTAGCAGAATAGGGAATCATAAGAAGAAGAAGAATTTGGAGAAGATTAATATTTTAGTATCTTAAAATAGCCTCTACAATGAGCTTTATTTTACTTTCGACATATATGAATGTACTAAAATACCTGTGAAAAGTGCTGGCGAATTCATTTGTTCATCGCAAGGTTGAAATCAATGAAGGAAACTAATGTTGAACACTTGCTCCACGAGTTTGTAGTGCACATCTTCCGCTGCAGATTGTTGCAGTTGCTGCCCTGTATCATACCAGTGGAAAATGTGTAAACCAAAGGTATGTTGTAGCCACACAATACGTCGATTAGGCCCCCAAATTTCTGCAAGAAGGTCCATGTACGACATTGCATGCTAGCTCCATGTCAAATTGTCTATCACAAATCAGCTCAGAGTGTTTCAACCTTAAAATTCTCAGCAGGTTCAGCAAACAAATTCAGGAGCCAGTAGTGTTTCAACCTTTGAATTCAGCAAACAAAATCCGCAAAGTAATGAACAACACATAGCAATGTCCATTACTTTGCGGATTTTTGTTAAATACGTGGAGTGCAGTGTCTGCTGAATATTCGTTTACAACAAATTCACTAAGTAAGTCCCTCGTAAACTTGCTTTGTGTAATGATAAAACCTGTTGGTTCTCGCATGATTTCCATTCCCAAGAAATATTGAATGTGCCCAAGATCCTTTATCTGAAATTCTGAATGTAGAAAAGACTTAAGATCTGAAAGTTCTTGGGCATCATCACTGGTGAGTAGTAAATCATCAACATAAACTGCCATAATGGAGATAGAGCTTCATGTCTTTTTGAAAAATAATGAATAATCATTAAGAGATGAGGAAAAACATTTAAAATTGAGAGCCCCTGCAAGCCTTGAATACCATTGTCTGGAGGCTTGTTTCAAACCATAGAGAGATTTCTTGAGTTTACAAACATGGTGGGGACTGGGTGGACACATTCCTAAAGGAAATTTCATGTAAACCTCCTCTTGGAGGTCTCCGTGGAGAAAAGCATTACTTACATCAAACTGCGAAACAGGCCAATTCTTCTTGATTGCAATAGATAATAGACACCTGATAGTTGTTATCTTAACAACAGGGGAAAAAGTTTCGTTGTAGTCTATGCCCTCCTTTTGTATATCACCTCTGATAACTAATCTTGCTTTAAGTCTTTCTATACTTCCATCAGCCTTTTGTTTAACCTTGTAGACCCACTTACAAGGTAAAGCTTTCCTTCTAGAAGGGAGAGGCACCACATCCCATGTTTTATTAATGATCAAAGCTTGTAACTCAGAATCCATGGCAGCTTGCCCATCCAGGATGTTGACAGGCTTGAGAATAATGAGTGGGTTCTGAAATTTGTGAAATAGAATGTAGCAAAGCCTGATTTTTATTGGAAAGAGAAGAAAATGGATATGTAGGTGGAGAGGAAGGAACTGCTAAACAAGTAGTAGTAAGATCAGTGACAAAAACATTATTGCAAACAAAGTCATGCAAATGACTAGGTAAAGTACCTTTGTTTTGTCTACCAGATCTTCTAGGAGGTGGGATGGTAGAAGGAGGTAAAGGGTCTTGAATAGTGGAGGTAGGTTGAGGATTAGTAGTTTGAGGATGAGAAGTGGAATTAGTGTCCATAGCAGGAGATAAAACTGGTGAGGGTTGGTCTGAAATTGTAGAAGGAAGGAACATGGAGTCATCTGTAATGTGATCGGAATAAATAGAAGAGAGAGGTGGAAAATGGTAGATAAAACAGTATTAGGAAAAGAGGCAAATGGAAAAATGTGTTCATGAAAATGAACGTCCCTTGATGTGCATACCTTCTTAGAATCCAGAATAAGAACTCTGTAACCCTTTTGTCCAGTAGGGTATCCTAAAAAGACACAAGCAGCTGCTCTAGGCTGGAATTTTCCTCTATCATGTGATAATGTAGAAGCATAACACAAACATCCAAAGCTTCTTAAATGATGATATGAAGGTTTCTGATGAAACAAGAGTTCATAAGGTGTGTGACCTTGCAGCACTCTAGATGGAAATTTGTTAATCAAATATGTTGCCGTGAGTATACACTCTCCCCAATAAGGAATAGGAACTTTGGAATGGAACATTAAGGCTCTTGCAATTTCCAGTAAGTGCCTATGTTTTCATTCCACAATTCCATTCTGTTGGGGTGTAGCTATGCAAGAGGTTTGATGTAGAATCCCTTGTGATTGTAAAAATGAAGAAGTTTCTGCACTCTTCCCTAGTTCCAAGGCATTGTCAGATCTTATCGTTTTCACTTTACCATTGAACTGTCTTTCTATCATGCATAAGAAACCCTTTAATACTGAAAAAGCATTTGATTTTGCAGTCAACAAATAGGTCCAAGTTCCTCTGCTAAAATCATCGACAATTGTGAGAAAGTATTTATATCCATTATAATTAGGAGCCTTATATGGACCCCATATGTCAATGTGAAGAAGATAAAAATTCCTTTACTCTTGATATGACTAATTGGAAATGGTAATCTAGACTGTCTTGCTAAGGGGCACACAGTGCAAGGGCAATCAAAATTTGAAGAAAATGAAATGGAACTGATATATTTCATTGCATTGAAAGGCAAATACCCCAATCTTACATGCCATAACATTACATCAGATTGTGATTTAGCTGAAATAGGCACGGAAACTGAAGCTAGAATAGAATGAGAATTAAATTTCTTAGGAAATGAAACTACTGAATGTAAAACAGAATGAGAACTAGTTCTCTTAGGGAATGAAACTACATTTTTTGTAGCAAGAGGTTGAGTTCCAGTAGGCTCTAAAATGTATAGTCCATCTTTGACTTCACCAAAAACTTGAGGGCTCTTCAAGAGAGGGCCCTGCAAAAGACAACCAGTAGATGTGAACATGACGACACACTTGAAAGATAGACATAATTTATGAACTGAGAGTAAATTATATCTGAAACTTGGGATATGAAGAACATTTGTGAGTATGAAATCAGGCAAAAGAGAGATAGATCCTGTATGAGTAACCTTTACTCTAGATGAATTAGGTAACCTGACCATTATAGGCTTAGGTAAGGGAATGAGAGATAAGAAAGAGTTAGAATCAAGGCACATAT
This sequence comes from Jaltomata sinuosa, assembly GCA_003996215.1. Lineage (NCBI taxonomy): Eukaryota > Viridiplantae > Streptophyta > Magnoliopsida > Solanales > Solanaceae > Jaltomata > Jaltomata sinuosa. Next base: position 1,023,258 of record QJPP01007241.1, read on the forward strand.
GCTCAAAGGCCCCTGAATCAATAATCCAAGATTTAGAATTTGAATTATCTACTGAATAACAAGAGGGTGAATGTTCAAAAAATATACCAGCAGCTGAGTTGACATTGGCTTCTGATCCAACCGGTTTTCCTTCTTGAATATGTTTTAGGAGATGAACAAGCTGAGTGAATTGATTTGGGGAGAGTTGCTGAGAAAAATTAGGAATTCTCAGAGGCATGAAGAATAGACTGATTCCTTCTGGTTCTTCCATTGAAGTTGCAGAGTTGCTTTTCACAGTTCCTTGAAATTTCTTGGATTTGGTAAACTTATAATCTGCCGGAAAACCTATTAGCCTGTAACAATTTTCTATAGTGTGATTAGTCATCCTGCAATAATTACACAATTGGTTGTTTTTCTTTCCTTTGTAAGAAGTGTTTCCTTTGAAATAAGTGTTTCCAGCCTTCTGTTGATAGTTAAATCCAGATCCAGATCCAGTTTTTTGTTGAGTGTTGAGTTGATTTTCCGAGATAGCTGATTTTCCTACCGTGAAAGAAGAGCTATCTCCAGGAAACTGAGAAGAGAAATGAGTTTCTCTCTGATTTTCATCCTGCATCAAGAGAGAATATGCATGGTTCACAGTGGGTAAAGGATTAAGCATAAGAATATTGCTTCTGGCTGGTGCATAGGTATCATTCAGTCCCATAAGGAAATGAATGAGCCTCTCATCTCCTTTGAATGGGATCATCTTCTTTTTTCCTTCACATGAACACACACAGGTGCAAAGCACATTAGCGTTTAGAGTGTCCAACTCATCCCATAACCTTTTCATCTTGGTAAAGTATCCAGCAATATCACTAGATCCTTGGACTAAATCTGCTAATTCTTTTTGCAGATGATACAATTTTGCCCCATTAGGCTGGCCAAATCTGTGTTCAAGGTCTGACCAAAGATCTTTTGCTGTTCTGGAATAAAGAACACTGGAAGCAATATCTTTAGAAAGAGAATTTAAAAGCCAAGATGTTACCATGTCATTGCAGCGGTTCCAGAGTTTAAAGGTTGGATCAGTCAAGGCTGGAGCAGGACATGCTTTATCTATGAAGCCCAACTTGTTTTTTGCTGAAAGAGAGATAAGAATAGACCTTCTTCACCCTGGATATCCTTTTCCATCAAAAGGAGTATTGACCAGGACCATTCCTGGTGCATCAGATGGATGAAGAAAGTAGGGATGAGAATTGTCAATGGTGATTCCATTATCTTGTTGAGAGGAATGAGTTAGCAGATGTTACTGCTCTGATACCATGTAGAAATATAAGAGAGAATGTATGGAAAAATTTCTGTATTTCCTTGTAATCAATGTACATAGTTCTACCACTATTTATACATGTAAAATGCTGAAAAAGGAAATGTAAAACTAGAATTAATGTATTTACTCTAATTCTGGCTGACATTATTCATTACCATATATACAATGATTCTTTGTACAACTGTAGATCTTTGTTAACTGTCAAATATATTCAGTCCAGTGTCAATACCAGACAAGTCTAAATCAAACAAGCCCGATAGATATCTGACCCAACTTGTCTTTCAGGAGTCCATTCTCCTCTTTTTTATCTTGGTTGATGGCATCATTAGGAGTACCCATATTCAACAGTTTCTTATCTCCAACATCCTTCATAGTGATCTTCAAGAGGAAGTGTATATGGAGCAACCACCCGGTTTATTGCTCAGGGGGAGTATAGAAAAGTTTGTCATTTAAAGAAATCCTTGTATGGCTTGAAGCAGAGTCCCCAGGCTTGGTTTGGCAAGTTCAGTGAGGTAGTTCAGGAGTTTGGGCTGAAAATGAGCAAATGTGATCACTCAGTTTTCTATCGGCAATCAACAGTTGGCACTATTCTGCTGGTTGTATATGTTGATGACATTGTCATCACAGGAAGTGATTATGCGGGGATCTCTTCCCTCAAGTCTTTCCTGCATACTAGGTTTCATACGAAGGACTTGGGTCAGTTGAAATACTTTTTGGGAATAGAAGTAAATAGAAATAAGAAAGGAATTTTTCTTTCTCAGAGAAAGTATATTCTTGACCTTCTTGCAGATACTGGAAAGTTGGCAGCTAAACCTTGCAGTACTCCAATGGTTCCTAATGTGCATCTTATGAAAGATGACGATGACCCCTTTGATGATCCTGAGAGATACAGGAGGTTAGTTGGGAAGTTAAACTACCTCAGTGTGACTCGTCCGGATATTGCTTTTGCGGTAAGTGTTGTTAGCCAGTTTATGTCCTCTCTTACGGTCAAACATTGGGCAGCTTTGGAACAGATTTTATGTTACTTGAAAGGAGCACCTGGACTTGGCATATTGTACAGCAACCACGGTCATACTCGTGTTGAGTGTTTTGCAGATGCTGACTATGCTGGATCCAAAAATTGACAGGAGATCGACTACAGGCTATTGTGTCTTTGTTGGAGGGAACCTAGTTTCATGGAGGAGTAAGAAGCAAAGTATTGTATCTCGATCCAGTACAGAATCTGAGTACAGAGCTATGTCACAGTGTACGTGTGAGATTATGTGGATACATCATCTTCTAACTGAAATTGGGTTGGAACATCATACACCAGCAAAACTCTGGTGTGATAATCAAGCTACTATGCATATTGCCTCAAACCCGGTGTATCATGAAAGAACTAAACATATTGAGATTGACTGTCATTTTATTCGTGAGAAGATTCAGGAAAACTTGATTTCCACTGGCTACGTGAAGACAGGAGAACAAGTAGTTGATTTGCTCACAAAGGCATTGAATGGAACTCGAGTTGATTATCTTTGTAACAAGCTGGGCATGATCAATATATATGCTCCAGCTTGAGGGGGAGTGTTACAGAATGTATATAGACTTAAATCTTAGTAATATACATAGCTATATTTAGGTAGCAGACTCTTAGCAGATTTATAGGAATCTCTTTTAATTTCTTTCCTTAGTTAGCAGCTACTGTATTGTATTTATTCATTGCTCACCTACTGGAATAATACAAGAACTTCCATTCGATTACAAGATGTTTATACACACTTTAACACTATTGTGTTAAAATTACATAATATTGCTATATAAAAACCGAATTTTAGCTTGTACAAACTTCACCCCCGAAACTCCAAACATCAACAAATAGCTCAAATATTTATTGAATAGCTTCAAACTTTAACCACATCTTCAAAATGACACCCTCAACAAACTCCAATAATCAATTTGTCAAAAGTGCCAATAAATCACAAAACACATGCATTTGTGAGTTTCACGCTTTTAGAAACCCCAATAATAAAATTTTTTACTATAATAGTCAAATTTTCTGGAACCGATTTTCATGTTACATTTTAATTCTCTATAAAACATTCTACCTATAATAACAACGGTCATCATTCCCTACTCAAGTATTATTTGATTTTGTCTTTCACTGAGAACGTCAACGTACTACTACTTGGATTGAAATAAAAGCTTCAATTGTTAAACTCTTATAAGTACGGTTCATATTATTATGCTGCATCTTTATCTCTAGGAGAAGGAGCTAGATCGATTTCTAAACCGTAGACTGACTTTGTAACACTTGCTGGTCTAAATGCAGGTTCAGCTTTCAAGCCAAATGTTTAAAGCAGTCTTTCTTCGAGTCTGGGGAGCACAGTTTACACATACAGCAGGAAGGAACTCTCACGATCGACATGTTTACCTGATAAAACACCACAACAGTTAAATTACTCAAACACAAAAATCTTAGGTAATTCCAGAGAAAAGAGAAAGTACCTCACAGTTGAGGTGATATTTGTCTATTCAATAGAGAATTTTGGCACAACTTTCCTTTGACCATTCATGCTCTTCCTTGTGATTCCACGAATTCACGAACTTTAAGAACAACAATGAAAAGATCGAGCCAACTCCTACAATGACAAAGGATCAATGACCAAATCAAGCTAATAGACTAGCAAAGGAAATCCTCAAAATTAACAGTCAATTTATCTGGACAGTAAATTGCAACAACGTATTAAGTAAGACGGCATTATATTTTGAACAACTTATATGCATCAGCTAAAACTAGAAGAATTATTAGAGATGATCCTTTTCTTGGTTATGACAAACTACTACCACTACAAAGATAAGCATCTTGGCAACTGAAACATGAGTAAATAGTTTTTGGTTATCTGACCTTGAATTCATTACGAGTAGCATACACTTCCTTGCCTTTCCCCTAGTTCTGACGTCCCACTCGAGGTTGAGTAATGGAAATAATTTGAAGGAAACTTCATAATCTCCAAGGTAATCAGCTTACTGTTAATATCTTCAGTCCAAATCTCTGAATATCCAAAACAAGAAACTGATGTTTTAACCATTGTGCTAAAGATCCAAATACCGACAAAAGTGATGTTTTAACTGTTGTGATAAAAATCCCAATACTCACAAAAGCTCAGTATATGCTATCAAATGCAGTTGCATCAAATTTGAAATCAATGCGATATAACAAGGCTTAAGTAATGGAAACAGATATAGGAAGTCTTTTCGAATTTCAAGCTTGATGCAACTCTTTTCAAGGTTTTGGCTACCTGACTGGGAAAATGAGGCTGCGTTCCTTTGGACCACATCTCTATGGAGGAGACGAGAAATGGGGGAAAAGGCCAAACAACTTTTCATGATGGCAAATAATTTTCCCAGCCTGCGAGATTTGAGGGAGAACATAGGTTAATAGACAAGAAAAGAGAGTCTTAATAGTCTTAGTAGTCAAGTAAGATGAAAAGTGAGATATATAACAAGAATACATGAATTGCAATTGAGATGAATTTCCAAAGACAACAAACATCCTGCTAATTCCTGCAGTACCCAATTTTTTTCACAATGTCTCAATGCAAATATAAGGATTTTATCAACTTTTCTTTTGGGTCATCTAAAATTAAATTCATCGCACGCTTTTGGGTCAAAGATTTAACAAAGAAAAAGCATTTACAAACAAGCAAAGAGAAGTAACCAAAAATCAAGAGACTAAGAAAATAGAATAACTTATATCTATTGGAGCGCCATAACCATTCGCTTTAATCAGCCAAGATTTTCCTTTACTGATCTCTATTATGGGAATACAAGCAACTTTTGGCCACAGTATAATTTTTATAGATAGGAAACAAACTTTGTGTCTCGTATACCTTTGAATTCTATTACAGCTATGGATTCATGACTGAGCATTACTCTAACCAAAACTATAAATACATGAATCCCACTGAAAAACAGAAAGAACTAAAAATCTTCAAGTACGATGACGAGTGAGATATCTAACAAATATATATATGAAATGCTATTGAGATGAATCTCTAAAGGCAATAAACATCCTGCTGACATATATGTGCATGTTAAAAGATTACTAGTTGATTATATTACATATAGCTATCAACTTTCCGAAGCAAATTATTTCAATTTCTACCTATACCAGCTTTCATTTTATCACCTTTTTGCTGTCATCTGAAATTAAATTCATCTCGATCCAAAGATGATTCCTCGGATCACAGTGGCAATAGGCGCTTTGTGCTGCTCAAAGATTTAACAAAGGAAAAGAATTAATAAGCAAGCAAAGGGAAGTAAACAAAAAAAAATGAAAAAAGAAAGAATTAACTTACATTTATCAGAGCACCATTTCTTTTAATCATTACTGGTATTCCTCATCAATTTTTATGGTGGAAATATGAGCAATTTTTGGCCAGTAGTCTCCCTTGTCAAATTCTAGGAGTGGCTTGAGCAATGGGCATTCGGAAATAGATAGTTTAGAGAGGGAAGAGGGCATCCCTTTTACCGGAAGGGATTGGAGATTAGGGCAATTCATGATGGTCAGCTGAGAGAGGGAGGAGGGCATCCCCGATTCGGGAAGAGATTGGAGATTAGGGCAATTTGAAATGTACAGCACAGAGAGGGAGGAGGGCATCCCCGAGTCGGGAAGAGATTGGAGATTAGGGCAATCCATGATGGTCAGCTGAGAGAGGGAGGAGGGCATCCCTGATTCAGGAAGAGATTGAAGATTAGGGCAATTCGAAATGGCTAGACGTCGAAGGGACGAGAGGCGTCGAAGACCTTCGGTCGGTAGTGAATGGAGGTCATGATGGTAATATAGTACTAGCTGAGAAAGAGACGAGGGGAGACCTTCTTCGAGCAGTGACTGAATTTGAGGTAAATTAAAAGTAGATAGAGATTCAAGAGAGGTGAGGCTTTTGAGAAGTTGGCTGCTTAATGTTTTCAGATTGGATATGCTAAGCCTTCGAATAGAGCAAGGCAACTCCCAGTTTTCACCAGCAAGAACCTCTTCGTCACTGCCATGGTTGATGATTAACTGTCTGAGACAGGGGAGTCTCTGTAAACGCCACTCCCCTCGGCCATTCACCAGTTTCTTGCAACACAAGATCTCAAGGACTTCTAAATTGAAGGGCAATCCTCCTTTGGGAAAGGAATCTATTTCTGTACAATATTGCAGATCCAGTTTCTTAAGAGATGGAAGGACTTCATGCATATGCTCCGGCAGAGACTTCAGCTTCTCGCAGCTGATAATATGCAATGACGTCATCTGAGTTCCAGATACCACCAAAAGTATTTCAAGATTCTTACAAGACCAAATACTGAGGCTTTCAGTGCCAGTAGGAATCAAAAGCCTAGTAAGGCTGTGGCAACGCTCTACCCTCAAATCACGTGCTCTTGGGACCAACTCAGGTGATATATAATCTATAGAATCACATCCATCTAGTATCAATTCCTCGAGAAACATGTTAGAAATCATCTCACTAACTGGCGTCTCCAATTTCAATTTCCCACAACGGGATATGCTTATTTTCTTCAAAGTATTTGACAGACTGCTAAACGGCAAGGAGTTAAGAGATTTACAATCAGTAATAGATAATTGAACAATCTGCTTCATTCCATGAAGTTGAGAGATAAACAGTTGAGCATGATCAAAAAGTACTCCAACCTTAGGAGAACCAACAACTTTAAACTCTTTCAAATTTGAAAGTTGGATAGGTGTCTCCAAACTGAGTTCAGGGCAGTATGAAATAGTCAATCTTGTCAGAGAACAAAGATTTTCAGGCAACTTCCCGATCAGCAACTTGGGGCAATTAACAATAGAAAGTTCCTGAAGTATAGGGAACTCTCCCTTCCCTAGTACATGCCACTGCTTCCACTCCGGCATCTGCACAAATTCAAGCTTCTCAAGAGAGTTAAATGGCTTTTTGGAGTACGAACTACCATAGAACTCTTCAGTCACCTCTGTAACACGATGCATCCTCCAAATCGAAAGGAATTTCAAAGAAGGAAGCTGTCCTAGTGCTGGCAAGGAGGCACAGTCCTTGCAGTTTCTAAGAGACAATTCCACCAGCTTAAGAAACGAATGATCAGCTAGACAATTTGGAAATTGTCGGCAACACTTTCACTCCACTCTAACAATAACTTTTCAATATGATTCTTTTCCCTCATGTTTGCCTGCTGAGCTTCGCTTCTATCAACCACATTTTGCAACTCTAGAATTGATAAAGATCCATACAAGTTATGTAGTTCACCCAAATCTTCAATTCTCGAACCACTCCAACCAGTTAGAAGAAACGTAGCTCCCTTTAACATATAAAGACTTTTCAACTTGCTCAGACGTAGCGACATCTTCAAGAGAGAAGAAGTGTTGCTTAAGTCAAGGTAACGCAAGTTGATTAGCTTTTCCATCTGCAGCGGTAACTCCTTAAGATATCCACAAGAAGACAAGAGAAGTGTCTCCAAGTTATACAATGCAAACATGGAATCTGGTAATGTTTTTATCCTTGTCGAAGAGAGGTCCAAAAATCTAAGGAGTTTTAACTTGATAAACAAGTCATTTGGCAACTCTCTAATCAAATAATGAGACAATGATAGTGCTCTCAAAGATGTTAGTCTGGGTAATATGTTATGCAGCACCCTCTTGCTTAGCTCTGACCGGTAATTGCTGTGGATATTAATTGGAAGCAATGTCCTCAGCTGCTCTGATTTGCCGAGTGGTTTCAACTTTTCAAAGTCATCATATCTCATTGAATATGACAGATGTCGACTTTTTTCCAACATGTGAGATCCTTTGTAATCTTCCAACCTGATACAAAGTTTTGAAGATGCAATTTGGGCCAAATCATTAACAAGGTCGTGCATTAACAATTCCTCTGTATTCCTTTTAGAGGACTCTGAGACCCTTTCGAACAATGATCTTGATCTCAACTCGAGAAAGTATAGGTTGCCTAAATCTTCAACGGTTTCATCTTTTTGCAATCCCTGTACAAGACCATTAGCATTCCACAGTCGAATGACTTGTTCTTTCTGAAATGGATAATCTTTGGGAAATATTGCACAATAGGAAAAACATCGCTTTAAATGTGCGGGAAGATCATTGTAGCTCAACTTCAACGCTGCTAATATGTCATTGTCTGGCAGCTCCCATATTTCACTTCTCAAAATACGTTTCCACCCTTCAACCTCTGATTTGGAGCGTAACATGCCAGCGAGTGTCTTCAGAGCTAAGGGCAGTCCTTTGCACTTAGCTGCAATTTGTTTTCCAACCTCTTCAAGTTCCGGATGTCCCATATGATCCATGTTTTCAAATGCATGCCTTTTGAACAAAGACCACGAGACATCCATAGACAAATTGTCCATGCTAATTTTCTCATTTCCCATCATCAAGGCAACACGCTCTTTACGTGTCGTTACAATGATCTTACTTCCTACATCTCCTTGTACAAAAAGATTTCTCAAGTCATCCCACTCATTATAGTTTTCATTCCACACATCATCCAGAACAATAAGAAACTTTTTTCCCTTTAATCTTTCCTTCAATTTGACTTGTAGCTGATTAAGGTTGTCATCAACCTTCAAGTCAAATGAGCCAATTTCTTGAAGCAACCCTTTTGTTATTCTGAGAGCATCGTATGGTTCAGACACACAAAACCAAGCTTTCAAATCAAAATGGTCTTTCACCTTCTCATCATTGTAAACAGCTTTAGCAAGTGTTGTCTTACCCACGCCGCCCATCCCAACAATAGGAACTACAGTCAGATTTTTTCCATTTGCATCCTTAGACAATAAACGGTCAATCAATTCCTCTATTTCACTCTGCCTACCAAAGACATCAGATTCATCAACCAAAGAAGTTGAAGGTCTTCTAGATTCTTGTTTACCCGAACCAAAATGCTCCTTCAAGCCAAGGCGACCAATTTGCTTTTCCAACACCTCCAATGTTTCAATGGTGTCTTCCAACTTCTCCTTTATGTTAAGAAAAAAATCATCACTCAAGCTCAGGTTGAGGTCACTTACTTGCTGGTTGCTTGTTTCTGCAAGATTTTGATGTTGACCTTCCACCTTAAGCCTCAAAGCCTCATAATTGACTTCTTCCATTAAGTTTTCAGCACCGTCCACAGCATCTTGAAGCTCATTAAGCCACTGGCTCACAAATCGATTTGATGCTTGCTTATTCTCTGCATCACTTAGCACAGCTTGAAGGCCAGGCAAAGTCATCCTCAGCTTCTTTAAGAGCCGAACATCACGCTTGTCCCTCTGAAACATCTTGAGCAGATCACCCTTAGGAGCAAGCCTATCAAAGAGAACACTCAAAGCAGAAGAGAGAGATGCACCACCAACTGCTAAGCCAATCTCCATTTCTGAAATCTGCAACGCAAAACAAGGAACCACAAAATGATTTTAGAAGATTAATGTTTCTACTAACAACTTTATTTCACCTGTTGAATGCTAAGAGTAATTTGCAAAAAAGAATGATGATCTCTCTCTTTTGTTAGTGGTCTTACTTGTAAGTGGTACAACTGTAGTTTTCTATAGTTTACAGCTGACAGCCGTAGAATAAAAAGAAAAAAGATGACAAAGACTTTATGATGGATTTGGTTTCTTGACTATCTCAATTAAATAATCAGAAAAAATTTCAAAAATTTCGCCTTCCACCTATTGAATCAAAAATGTCCTCAACGTTTTACGCTCTAATCTAGTCATAAATTTTGAAGTTGAAACTTGAAACTTGAAAATTTGAATTTTTGAAATTGTGATTTTTGGAATTTAAATTTTTGTTTAGACATGCATTTAGAGGTCGTTTGGTAGGATGCATTAGAAAAAATAATGCATGCATTAGCTCTCTGTATTACTACTCCCTCTGTTTCTATTTGTTTGGCCTATTTTGACTTGGTAAGGAGTTTAAGAAAATAAGAAAGAATTTTGAATCTTGTGGTTAATAATTAAAGATATGTCAAATGTACCAAAATGTCATTTAATCTTATGGTCTTAAACATGCCATGTGGAAAGTTGAAATTGAAGAGTTGCTAAAAAAGGAAAGAGACATTCTTTTTGAAATGTACTAAAAAGGAAAGTAGGCCAAACAAATTGAAACGGAGGGAGTAATATTTTATTTGGCACACTTTTTCAATCTACTTATAACTAATGCACTCTATTTGATATTATACTATGTATAACTAATACATGGAAAATTATTAGCAATGCAATAAGTTCTAATAAACATGCATTAGCATGGTAAGGACACAATTTCCCTTCAAAACCTTTTCCATTACGGTACTTGTGGTGGATATTTTTGTAAACAAATAATTTCTTTTAGAAAACTGTAATGCATGTTATTTTTAATACACCAAACCAAATAATGCATAAGAAATAATCTCGGCATAACTAATACCAGCATTAGTAATGCCAATATTTCTAATATCAACATTACTAATACACCATGTTCAACACTATTCTTATACACGCTACCAGACCCTTATGTTTTATAATTGAAGTCCCGAAAACTTATCTGACCCGAATAGATATTTATCTAGCTAAAAATACCATTAAGACAAATGGCTTCATCTTATTGGTCGACATAAATTAACCTACCTTGTTTGCAGCAGCTCAAGGATGGCAGTTTTAGGGTTACAAATCACAACAGCGCCTTCTTCAATTCTTCACATGACTCTTCAACTAACGCAGGTTTGGGAATATTTGGGCATCTGTTTAAAATCTGTATTTTTTATGCTTTGTTTGTACTGTAATAGTTGTAGTGGTCCATGCCCATTTTTTTTTTAATTTGTTGAGTTGGATGCGTGGTCATATTAGGAGATATAAAATTAAGAATGAAGATATTTGGAATAACATGGGAATAGTCTTTATGGTGGACAAAATGAGGAAAGTGAAATTGAGAAGATTGGACATGTGAAGAGAAGGTGCGCAGAAGCTTCAGTGAGGTGTGAGAGGTTGATCACAATGAGTTTTAAGAGAGGTAAATATAGATCGAAGAAATATCGAAAAGAGTGAATTTTAAAAGAGGTAGACGTAGATCGAAGAAGTATCGGAAAGAGTTCATTAGAGTTTTCAACGGCTAGTGGGAGTCTATGTCCCTTTTTTATTTATACTTTATTAAATTATAAAACAAAATTGCAGTGAGTATTGTTATGTGGTCCCTGAGCCCCTTTTCTTTTGGCAGGTATTGCCACGTGACTCCTTTAAGAAATAAGACATAATAATATAACGTACACCAGAAAAGCTGAACATAAAAGAATTGATTCACAACTTTCATTTAATGTCCCATCTTGTCCCTGGTTTCTATGAGGTCGAGGGGGATAGAAACCATCCACTCTCTTTCGAATTCAGGAAACAACTCTCAGAGATCCTTCATCCACCTTTTGATTTAAAAATACCCTTAAACTTTTTTTTTTAGGCTCAATAACACCCCTCCAACTAACCCTTGAAATGGGCCGGACTTTAATTTTTACCCCCTAAGCAACTGAATTTATGCCCCACTAGGCATAAATTTAAAAACTGCAGCAAAACTTGTGGATATTATGATATGAAAATATAAACTTATGCCCTGCAAAAAAAAATGTTACGAGAGAAAAATAAGAGACAGACACAAAATAAGGGCAAAAGTGCAAATGATATTCAAGATAGTTCATCAGCCCAACTCAACCAAGTCTTACACCATGGAGTTTTCAACTTTAAAACAGAATCACCTAATACACAGTATCAAGTCTATTAAGAACAGAACAAATTGTCTAAAAGCCATACTAGAGTGACTGGAATTTTGAACATGTGATAGCAAAAACAAAGACATGACTGGAATTTTGAAGCTCCAGCAACTTAAAAGCATACTTCTACAGCACCCACTTGCAATGTGACCATCCCCGCCAAATATGACCAAGGTCAGAGGCTGATCGCGAGCAAATTACGAGCGAGATCTTTCTCGGGTTGGAGGTGAAAGGCTGCATTGTAAACAAAATGAGATGAGCTTACAAGGAAAGAGACTAATTTGTTGCAACTGTACAGTAGAGCATAGAAAAGAGTGAATAAGCAGCAGACCTCCTGTGACGTTCTGGAAGAGGACTTTCTGCTGCAGCATATCCAGGACTATCTATTTCTTCAGGTTTAGACCTTGGGCTGCGGCCACGATAACCATCTGGGCTATATTTCCCTCTCCTCTCCACCCTCGGGGGACTAGGGCCAGATTCCAAAAGTCCTTCCTCTGGTGGACTGTTCACATGACCATTTTCAGAACCGGCTCTCAGCCTTCGAGGGTTAGGACTATGACCATTTCCATGATCAGGGTTCCTCTCCTTTCTCATGTTTGGACTACGGCCACCGCCATACTCGGAATCCCTTTCCCTATGATTGGGATTTGGACTAGGGCGGCGACCATAATCAGGGCTTGACCTTCCTTGACGGGTTGGACTTGGGCTACGAGCCCGTCCACGACCATAATCAGGACTTCCCCTCTCTCTTCCACAAGGACTTCGAGATCGGCCTCGGTCATAACCTCTCTTAAGACCCCTATCGCGGTTTCTATCAGGGCTAAACCCATTTCTCCTGTCATCATCATCTTTATTTGCATATTCAACTGTAATGACTTGATCCATCAGTTTACTGCATCAGAAAGAAAAAGATGAACAACAATGGTCAACTATGGTAGTGGAAAACTATGAAAAAGTTCAATCAAAATAACCACATTACAACAATTCATTAAGAAAATACCTCATGTGTGTAGCATCCAAGGCTCTAGTAGCATCCTCCTGAGTTTCATACTGAACAAACGCAAAATTCCGTCTAATCCTTATATTGAGTATTTTTCCATATGGATCGAAGTGCCTCTCTATATCCCTGCTCCTAGTACTATATGGATCAAAATTTATGACAAACAGCGTCTTTGAAGGTTTGACGCTAGATGAAGATTTCCTAGAAGTTTCTGGCCTCCTACTGCTACGCTCTTCCTGCAACATAGCCGTTTGAGAACACCAAGTAAATTTGAAGATTTTTTAAGGGGAGAGATGGATCTCCGGACCAAAAAAAAAAGGATTACCTTTGACCACTCAATGCGAAGTCTGCGACCCTTTCTGCCAAATTCTATTCGGTCAAGTCCACGAATAGCATCCTCTGCATCTCTTTCATCATCCATGTAAACAAAAGCAAAACCTGAAAATCCACCCCCAAAAAACACAGATTTCAAAGCAAAATGAGAATAAGACTCCAGTGAAATGTTCTCAAGTATTAAAAGAAGTAAGAAGATATTCCATCCAACAGAGATGTAAACCATCTTAACTTAACAGCTCAATTATAAAAACGACCACTCTGTCAAATCTAGAAATTTTTTACCAGTAAAATCAGCAACAGACCTTTGGTGGTGGACTAACAGATTTCAAGTAAAGGTGCATGTCACATGAGGGAACAATGTAAAGAAAGTGCCTTCTCCATTTTAATCTGCTGCCTCAGCATCGAGGTCGGCATTGTGAGTTGTGACAAGTCTGTAAAATGAAGGCGGGGGGAAATTCTGGATTGGAAAGCAATAATGACGGAGGAAAATGTATGATTGTGATTGCCATGATGGATCAGAGAGCTCTTCTTGAAGACAAGAAGAGAAACACTTGTCACAGCTAGGAAATGAAATGAGACGCCGTCCATCAGCCATGATAGTATGGACATTGCAATGTTATCCTGCGCCAAAGAATAATTGAGTATGGGGGTTCATACTTAAAAACACTTCTTTGTAAACATATCCTAACACCCATAAAAAACTACACATCTTCTGTTATTGAGTCAAATGATCTGAACAGATCTTCAGGGCAGTTCTGTCACAATGTGAAGTATGATCGCGGTGTCCCCTAGCAGACCAATTTTGAGTTAATCAAGTCCTTGGGACAGTTGAAACTATGGGATAAGTGCCAGTGAAGACTTCTGAAACTCTAGAATTATCAATACTCAGGTGAAAATGAACGACCAAGTACGTCAAGATTTGCCACATCATGAATCAACTGCTTCACCACCACATCAGCTTTACTGATTGCTTGCTATCAAAAATATCTATAGCCATAGACAACATAGAACCTAGCCGAAGCTTACCAGGTAATAAGTTATGTCAGAACTATCATTCTCAGATTGGATACAACATGGTGTACTGTATGTCAAGGCGTGATAAGCAATGGGTGGAACAATCACTTTGCACAACTCAGTTCATGCCTCAGTTTGAAGTTGCATGGAGGTAACAACTCTCGAATAAAAACTGTCCAGACGAATGGAAGTGAAATTTTCCAGTATCCCACTAGGCGGTACATTCAGGCACCTTGTTGGAGGACGATCAGACACATGATCCAAACTCACCCCAATATAGGAGGATCGTTTATTAAATTCACAAAAAGAAAAAGAATATATAAATATATATATATATATATAGAGAGAGAGAGAGAGAACAACAGGAAGGCTTTATTTGAAGCTAGTTAGCCATATAAAAACTTTTTTGGTATAGGTAACATGTATAATCTTGCAGGACTGAGATTCAGGACATGAAAGGTCGGTGTGTGGATAAATAGTTCTGGACATAGAGTAAACTCAACCAGATGACCAATCAGCGCCTCCAAATATATAGCACAACATCAAGTTAGAAATAACACATAAAACCAAGACTTTCAAGGCTTACCGGATTTCATATCCACCCTATCCACTTTCCCATATCTTCTGAAAAGCCTCTCCAACTCTGACTGTCTGGCGTTATACTCAACATTCCCACAGAAAATTGGCCTCATCCCGCCTGAGTACAAGATCTCAAGACTCCTTCCACCCTGAGATCACACAAGAAATATTACTCGTGAGCAGGGAAGAGAAACAAATTAATTTACTCCAACTCAAACAAACATAATGTTCTTCATCAGCATAGGTACAACAAGTGCAACGAAACATCAGTAAACAACGCCAGCAATCATGCATCATTGTGCATCCTTTTAAATATCTGTTTCTTTATACTAGTAATAATATGAATAGTAAAGTAACCTGATAAAATGTTTAACAATTTAGCATAATAATTGCTAGATATGTTCCGCTTCAAATGATAACTTACTACCAAAAGCTTAAGACAACCAATAAATAGATATAGCATTCCATACTTCTAATATATTACTCCCTCCGTTCCAATTTATGTGGCACCGTTTGACTTGGCACAAAGTTTAAGAAAGAAAAGAAGACCTTTGAAATTTGTGGTCTAAAATATTCCTTGACCATTTGTGTGGCTATAAATCATTTCATTAGGGGCAAAAAGGAGATTTTTAAGTTAAATTGTTTCCAATTATAGAAATGTGACATCTTTTTTGGGACGGACTAAAAAGGAAAGTGTGTCACATAAATTGGGACAGAGGGAGTACATTTCTTATCTCAAAAGTTACCATACCCAAGGAGTTTAGGAATTGTGGCTTTTCCTAGAACAATTTAGATATATAGGCTCATTGTTTCAAGAGAATGGAATAATACATGAGGATGTTACTCAAACAATTAAAGCCGGATGATTGAAATGGAGAGATGCTACCGAATTGTTATGTGATAGAAGGATGACTACTAAAGTGAAAGGTAAGTCCTAAAGAAAAGTTACAAGACCGGAAATGTTATATTGTAGTGAATGTTGGACCCCTAAAGTACAACATATCCACAAGATGAATGTTGCATAGATGCAACAACTAAGATGGATGTCCAGTCATACACGATTAGCAATGAACACATTCACCATAAGATGCAAGCAACATGCATTGAAGACAAAATGAGAGCATATCGCTTGAAATCGTTTGGTCATGTCCTACATCAACCTACAAATGCACCGGACAATAGGTGTGAAGTAAAGGTGTTAAAAAGGATACGAGATAGACCTTAAATCACATAGAAGGAAATTACCTTTGTAGACCTACAAATTCTTGAATCAATTCCACTATAGCACACACTAATAGAAAAAGATACAAATAGGTGATAGCCACTAGTTGATTTTGAACCTATTGCTTTTCAAGAAGTATTTTGACCTTATTTAGGATCAAGTCTATGAATCCTTTATGTCAATTCAATGAATTAGATCATGATACTAAATAACTTGCATGTTGACATAGACTTAGCTTTTCTCTAATACTCGCACTTATCTCTATACGAACATACAAGTCTTTCCCCACCAACACATGCTTAAAAGAAATTGGTTTTTCTTCCACCTAAATATATCTCCATGTTATTCTAAAGCCTTAAAGTTTAACTCCATCTCCTTGTGTGGAAATTCGAGCACCAAAAATGCTAGTAGACCAAGCTGCCAGATCCCTTTTTTTTTAATGACGGTGGTGTCTGAGCTAGCTTGCGCACACCTCAACTATTCCACCAAGTACTCACCACCTCCCCAAGGCATAGCAAGAGAAAGAAATCACCTAGTAGTTTTTTGCCAAATCTAAGACCTCATAGTTCTCTCACTTCATTGACCATTAAGCACACCCTTATGTGCCCGTAAATGAATATAACATTCCCAAACCCATTAAACTTTAGGTAGGTTGAAACATTTCATGGTCAACTTTAACAACCCTAATCAACAACTTTCAAGTTTCATTTCGCTTATGTGATACTTCAGGCAACAAAAACCCTTTAGTTTCCTATCTTAACAACAAACAAGACAAATGATGCACTTAGACACCAACACAAACGAATCATTTTTTTTAATAACCGTGGTATCCGCGCCAACTATCACATACCTCAACTAATTCCACGATATACCTACCACCTCCCACCAGCAACAAGTACCAGGCAACTCTATCCACCAAGGCTAGAATATATGAGAAAAAATCACCTACTGTTTTTGCCTCTGCTAGAATTTGAACCTAAGACCTCATGATTCTCAACCCACTTTATTGACCACTAGGCCACACACTTGGGTGCAACAGGTCATGGTCAACTTTAACAACCTTAATCTACAACTTTCAGTATAATTTAACTTTATGTGATACTTCAAGCATCAAAACCCTTCACTTTCCAATCTTAACAGCAAACAAGACAAATGATACACTTATACACCAACACAAATAAATCACTTTTGTAACCTAAAAAATCACAAATCCTCAACAAAAACCTTAATTTTGTTTAAGAAAATCAATTAACCAAACTAACAAACACTTGAACCAATTCATTACTCCACGTAAAACATAAACCTTTTTTTAATCAATCTAAGCCAAAAAAAAAAAAAAGCAACACAAACAAGTCAATTTTACAACCTAAAAATTACAGATCCTCAACAAAAACCTTAAGACAAAATTAATTGATTTAAACCATTAAAATAGATCTCAGATTCAACATTTCCCAACAAATTCAACTGATTTCTACAAAATTTAAAACAGATCTAAGTAAAAATAACAGAAAAATTAGTAGATCTGATTGATGAATTAGTGGGCAATGAAGATTATTTTACCTTTTCTCAAAATTCGAAGAAATCGTAAAGTACAGCGAAGAGCTTCGAGGCTGAGTGAAAATATCTTTGTTGTTGACGATATCTAACAGTGTTTTTTTATATATAAACAGCAGGGGGTGGGGTGGGGTGGGGTGAGGGGAGAGTTTTTGTATTGACCAAAATAACCTTCGTATACCTTCTGTAATCTATGTACTTGTCCTGTGTTTTTTTAGTTTTAATAATTTGTAATTTTAAAATTAATCTCTATAATTTTCATCTTATTTTATACGATAATATTAGATCGAAAATGAAGTTTAAGTTAAGAAAAAAAAAATTGTGATTTTAAATGTATCACAATATTTGTGAAAAAAAAAAGATTAAAATTAAATTATTTTTAAATATAATAAATATCAGTCTTTTTTGAACGAATTAATATCACTTAAAATAGAGGGAGTATTAATATATCTTACATACTTGTTTGTAGTAGGATTAAATATTAAAGTGAATTATGAAAAATAGTTTGATAGTAGTAGAAGATGTTAAATTTGATTATAATATATTTTTTTTGAGAATGGAAATTTGACTAATATATATTAGTGTTGTCTCCTTATTTATTTTTTCCGTGACTAAAGTTGTTGTCTCCTTATTTATTTTTTCCGTGACTAAAGTTGGAAAAAATTGTATATTTTTTACCAAAATAACTTTCTTTTAATTTTGTAATTTATTTAGTTGTTCTATCTTTTTTTAGTTGTTACTTGTAGGTTTAAAATTAATTTGTATAATTTTGGTTTAATTTTACATAAACCGAACAGAGGAAGTATTGGATTTGATATCGTATATAACCAATGGTTATGGAGGTATGGTAGATACCCTTCCATCCTTAACTAAAGAAATTCGGGTTCGAGCCCTTATAATGAAGTCGTCTTTACCCCAAAGTAAGACTTTTGGACATGAACCCGAATTACTCGAGCCTCAAAATGAATACCAGAAACCAGATGGAAACGAAATACTAGCTTAGGCAAAATGTTAACACATTGATTCATCAAAATTTAAAGTATCAATCTCTGCAGATTGAAAACATATCATAATCCCAAAAGAAAAACATAAAGCAAAACATTGATCAGTCTTTAGCACCAACAGTTTTTGTTGCTATAAAACTGTCACTTAACTAATACTACTAACTATTGAACTAATTATGTATTGTTAATCTTCATAAGGGCCTCAAGTACGCCCCAAATCCAAAAAAATCGCCCTTGTAGCGTTGCTGGAAAAATGTAACAGCAAATTTCTAATAGTCCTCCTTCTCCATGTCCTGATTAAAACCACCATCGGAGTTGACACTCGTCTCATCTTCATTGTTTTGCTACATACATGGTGATGATGTGGTTGAGTTTGCAAAGTAAATATCATAATAAGGATCATCCACCAAATAGTAATGAGGTTCAATTATGAGGTTCAATTATGAGCTTCAACTTGCATTAATTTTATGATGTAATATATATATCTAGATCTCTAAATTCAAATTCAGTCTCTACTAGCTATCTGGAGTTTGGAATGGTGTCATACAAAAGGTTGAAAGGAGATTGGCAACTCGGCAATTACAGTCGATAGCATTCCAACATACTTCATGAAACTGTACCCTATGCCTAGTTCAGTGTTGAAGTAGATAGACAAACTAAGGAGGAAATTCTTATGTGAGGGTAATAGTGAGACTCGCAAGTTTTCATTGGTAAAGTGGGTCAAAGTCACTCGGCCAAAATCACAAGGGGGCGTTGGAATCAGAAACTTGAGTCTACACAATAAGAGCATGCTAATGAAATGGTTACGTAGATATGGTCATGAAGATACAACACTATGGAGGAAGGTAATTGATGCCAAGTTTGGAACCCACGGTCATTGGCATTCTAAAACAGACTCAGGAACTCATGGAGTTGGCCTATGGGAAGACTTCTTCAAGAATATCTCCAACAAAGTTGGCAATGGATCACAAGTTAAGTTCTGGAAGGATAAATGGCTTGGCAACAATGCTCTTGAAGACTCTTATCCTGGAATATTCCTGATAGCAGCCGACAAAGAATCATATGTGCCCTCTATTCAGAAGGAACCTTTTTGATTGGGAACTCAATGACCTCCTCACATTGTTAGCTACTCTGGAACACTACACAATTGAAGTACAGCAGCGAGACAGAATGGTATTGGGTGGACTCCATAAATAGGCAGTTCACAGTCAAGGACAGCTACAAGTGACCTTGGAAGCATGTCTGGAAGATCAAAACGACGACAAAGGTCACCTGTTTCACCTGAATTGCTTTATTGAAGCAGCTCTAACACAGGACAATCTAAATATAGGAAAAATTGGCTGGTTCATTTGTTCAGTTGGTACTATAACCCCTCTGTAAACAATATTGACAGTTTTTTGGACTTTGTGAACTCCTTGGTTTTAGTTTAGACTTAATTGTGATAGAGCTAACCAACTTTTGTACCTTTTTGCTCACATAGCATCTTCCTGGGGGTTTTCAATGACAACTCTTTACTTCTTCCAAAAAAAAAAATCTAGATCTCTAAATATTTTTTTTAAATCGTTCCATATTTACTTTCAAATTGAAAGAAGATCAAGTTAAACCTCGAAAAAACATGAATTATCAGACAATACGGACGAGTATAGTTACTTTTGATTGCGTAACTGCAAAAAATAAAAGAAAAATGCTCAAGAAATGTATACCTGATGAGGTTGAACATTCCCTTGATTCATGAGAGAAGTACAAAAATCACCAATGCCTTGTGATTCTTCCATAGCATTAACGTTGTGAAAGACAGAAAAGTTACAAACTGGATCGAGCACAACTTCTTTCCCCCTGCAAACATCATTGACAAATATAGATACAGCTTTAAACTAAGATTAATGCCTGAAAAAGTGGTTTTTAGGTGGAATTATACGTACTTATTCTTAAGATGTTGTAGATTGCCTGTCAGATAACCTGTTGATGTGTGATTCGATGAGCTGTGGATACTAGACTGCACTCCAAAATTCTCTTGATGAAATTGGCTATATTTACCAAGCGTTCCAGATGCAATAGTCGATTGATTAGCCCTACTGGCTAAGTTTATGTCAGGAGCTTGGATTCTACAGCTTGCATCAGTAACTCGTTGCAAGGAATCACGATATTTCTGCAAAGTTGGAACAAGTTGCTTGAAATGAATCACAGAACAAATTAAAAACGCTACGTAAGTTTTAGTAATGATGATTTAGAGTCAGCAATTCTGTCATCAGAAACCAAGTTCCTAAAGTAAGGAAGCAGTTACAAAGGGTCCTCCAAGCACTAAGAGGAATAGAAGACATGAAAGCCCCAGGACATGATGAATCACACCCTTATGTGCCCATAAATGAATCATTCCCAAACCCATTAAACTTTGGATAGGTTGAAATAGGTCATGGTCAACTTTGACAACCCTAATCAACAACATTCAAGTTTCATTTGGCTTATGTGATACTTTAAGCATCAAAAGCCCTTCAGTTTCCAATCTTAACAGCAAACAATACGAATGATGCACTTAGACATCACAAACAAATCAATTCTTTTTTATGAACATGGTATCCGGGCTAGCTATCGTGCACCTTGACTAATTCCACGGTACCAGGTAACTCTATCCACCAAGGCTAAAACAGATGGAAGGCTAGAACAGATGAGCAGAAATCACCTAGTGTTTTTTCCTCTGCTAGAATTTGAACCAGAAACCTCATGATTTGCAACCCACTTCATTGACCACTAGGCCACACCATTGGGTGCAACAGGTCATGGTCAACTTTAACAATCCTAATTCCACAACTTTCAGTTTAATTTGCTGGAAAAATGTAACAGCAAATTTCTAATAGTCCTCCTTCTTCATATCCTGATTAAAACCACCATCGGAGTTGACACTCGTCTCATCTTCATTGTTTTGCTACATACATGGTGATGATGTGGTTGAGTTTGCAAAGTAAATATCATAATAATAAGGATCATCCACCAAATAGTAATGTGGTTCAATTATGATCTTCAACTTGCATTAATTTTATGATGTAATATAAATCTAGATCTCTAAATTCAAATTCATTCCGTTCTAGCTATCTTCGTCTTCCTTTGGTTGCAAAATTCAAATCCCCTGAAGTTTGGAATGGTGTCGTAGAAAAGGTTGAAAGGAGATTGGAAACTCGGCAATTACAGTCCTTGGTAGCATTCTCACATACTTCGTGTCAGTATACCCTATGCCAAATTCAGTGTTGAAGCAGATAGACAAACTGAGGAGGAAATTCGTATGGGAGGGTAATAGTGACACTCACAAGTTTTCATTGGTAAAGTGGGTGAAAGTCAATCGACCAAAATCACATGGGGGCGTTGGAATAAGAAATTTGAGTCTACACAATAAGAGCATGCTACTGAAATGGTTATGGAAGACATAGTCATGAAGATACAACACTATGGATCACAAGTTAAGTTCTGGAAGGATAAATGGATTGGCAACAATGCTCTTAAAGACTCTTATCCTGGAATATTCATGATAGCAGCCGACAAAGAGTCATATGTCGAACAATACAGAGATAATAACTCTTTGAGACCTCTATTCAGAAGGAACCTTTTTGATTGGGAACTCAATGACCTCCTCACATTGTTAGCCACTCAGGAACACTACATGATTGAAGTACAGCAGCGAGACAGAATGGTATTGGGTGGACTCCGTAAATGGGCAGTTCACAATCAAGGACAACTACAAGTGACCTCGGAAGCGGGTCTGGAAGATCAACAACTCCAAAGGTCGCTGGCTTCACCTGAATTTCTTTAAATGAAGCAACTCTAACACAGGACAATCTAAATATAGGAAAAATTACCTGTCAATAGATGCAGATCTGGGGAATGATTCCAGCAGTAATTTTTGCTTTGATGGGATTTCGACTCCAACTCACTCACTGAAATCTAGATGTCTAGTTCATTTGTTCAGTTGGTACTATAACCCCTCTGTAAATAATATTGACAGTTTTTTGGACTTTATAAACTCCTCGGTTTTAGTTTAGACTTTATTGTAATGGAGCTAACCAACTTTTGTACCTTTTTGCTCACATAGCATCTTCCTAGGGGTTTTCAATGACAACTCTTTTCTTCATCCAAAAAAAAATTCAGATCTCTAAATATTATTCTTAAATCGTTCCATATTTACTTTCAAATTGAAAGAAGATCAAGTTAAACCTCGAAAAAACATGAATTATCAGATAATACGGACGAGTATAGTTACTTCTGATTGCGTAACTGCAAAAAATAAAAGAAAAATGCTCAAGAAATGTATACCTGTTGAGGTTGAACATTCCCTTGATTCATGAGAGAAGTACTAAAATCACCAATGCCTTGTGATTCTTCAGTAGCATTAACGTTGTGAAAGACAGAAAAGTTACGAACTGGATCGAGCACAGCATCAACTTCTTTCCCCCTGCAAACATCATTGATGATGGAAGCTAAATTGAATACTTATCACTGTAGGTTAAACAGTGTTAACTAACACTAAACAGTGTTAACTAACTCTGTTATTAGTCAGTTATCAAGCTGTTAATAAGTTAGTTATCTAAATCACTACTATGGTTAAGTTAGTTAACTCAGCTCTAGTTAAATCACCTCCTAAACTCACTGTATAAATACACTATCACCTACTCATTGTAAACTCAGATCATTAAATGAGAATTATCAACTTTCATCTTCTTCTCTCTATTGTTCTTCATTTCTTACTGAATTAGAGTTCTTGGCATCATTGTATGATCAAATAATAACAATTGACAAATATAGATACAGCTTTAAACTAAGATTAATGCCTGAAAAAAGTGGTTTTTAGGTGGAATTATACGTACTTATTCTTAAGATGTTGTAGATTGCCTGTCAGATAACCTATTGAAGTGTGAGTCGATGAGCTGGGGATACTAAACTGCACTCCAAAATTCTCTTGATGAAATTGGCTATATTTACCAAGCGTTCCAGATGCAATAGTCGAGTGATTAGCCCTACCGGCTAAGTTTATGTCAGGAGCTTGGATTCTACAGCTTGCATCAGTAGCTCGTTGCAAGGAAATATGATATTTCTGCAAAGTTGGAACAAGTTGCTTGAAATGAACAACACAGAACAAATTAAAACGCTACCTAAGTTTTAGTAATGAGGATTTAGAGTCAGCAATTCTGTCATCAGAAACCAAGTTCCTAAAGTAAGGAAGCAGTTACAAAGTGAGAGACAAATGCAAGATGGGAATCATCGGGAACTTCTGGAACATGAAAAGAACTTGAGGAAGCGGAGATTATAAGCTTTTATAAAGGTTTTCTTGGATCAGCAGCCATCAGTATCCCTGCTTTTCAGCCCAATGTCATAAAAGAGTGACACATTTTGAATAGGAATCAACAGCTGAAACTGATCTATCCTATCAACAGAGAAGGGTCTTCCAAGCACTAAGAGGAATAGAAGACATGAAAGCCTCAGGACATGATGGATTTAATGCCTTTTCTTCAAAAAGGCATGGACAATAATTGGAGAAGAAATAACAGATGCAGTACTGGAGTTTTCAGAAGACAGAAACTTTACAAACCTGTGAATTGTACAAGTGTGAAACTCATACCAAAAGTAAAGAAATTCAACCAATGTCAGAGAATTCAGACCTATATCATGTTGCACTATCCTATACAAAATTATATCAAATATAATCACTACTAGACTACAGGAAGCCATGCCTCAGATGGCATAATATTAAGTCATTAGCTGATCGAAGGGTATAAAGAAAAGGGATGTCTCCAAGAAGCATGCTCGAGGTGGATATACAGAAGGCATATGATTCAGTGGAGCGGGAATTTATGAAGCAGGTTCTCACGGCCATAGGGTGGATCATGGAATTGTAAGAGTCTCATATTCAATCACTATGAATTGAGAGTTGAAAAGGGCTCTTCAAGCAAAGAACAGGTTGAGATCATGGAATGTCTTACAACAGTCTGCAGAACAGTCTTGAAAGGCAGCATTTACTTAAGTTCTATGTTTCTCTTCAAAAATGTCGATGGGTGTGTGTCAGATCCTCCAAAAGTAGTGCATTTTTGGAGGATCCGACTAGGATTCGACAATATTGTGGAGAGTCTGAGCAACATAGCTTTATTTGGCAAGAAAGGAATTTGAGAGTCATCCAACAGAAGCAGATGAGCCCTAAGGTGATCATTAGGTTGATAATACAAGAATACATCAATAGAATAGCTATGAAGCCAAAACTAGCAGGAAGAAACCATCAATAAAGGATGTTACGTTGTCATTATATAAAAATCAAAGTGAGATTCTAAAGATGAAAGCTAATTGATGGTTAATATTGCATATAGATTGTCAAGAATATCTTAATAGTTAAAGTAAAACAAATACGAAAATCTGAGCTTTCTTATTCTATAAGAGTATGCACTAGTTCAAGCCAAGTAATACAGAAATCAAACATTACTTCACCTATTTAATATGTGAAAACTATACTAATAATAGTTAAGCAAATGTATCTAGAAGTAGACCTGCAAATGACTGGAGACATTTTCTCTAGTTAATCCAGGGACTTTCATGTGATCAAGAATCTTTGCTGGCCTAGCTTCTGCATGAAAATTCAGGTAACAGATTAATGGCAATGTAACATTCCTTTCTGTTTGACACCTCGGGAAAAATCTTTTTTAATAATGTGAATATGCTAGCAACAACAACTTACTGTCAAGCCCAATGTTTCTAATGGCTTCCAGAAATATGTTGTGAAGTGACTCTGTCCATATCATCCTAGTCTTTGTTGGTAGAACAAAATTAACACTGTTATCTTTGCCCTGTTTCCCCTGTTTCATTGCAGATTTCCCAAGGATAGCTCTTGTACCTTTCTCATCAGTTGACATCACTGACATTTAGTAAATAAGCTTAAATCATAAGCTTTTCTTTTAACGACCAACGAATAGAATCCTGAACATTTTACAGAGAAAAAAAATTGAAAAAAAGAAGAAGAAGAAACTGACTCACATAAAACAGGTAGATCAAATACTTGGCTTATCACTGGTTGAAGCTCAAAGCAATTCATATTAGGCTTGTGCACGTCGGTGACAACAAGATCAAAAGAGCCGCCTTTGATCTGAAGTGTGGACAAAGCATCCATTGGATTTTTGACAGTCACAACTGGAGAAAAATCAAAATAGTTTATTGATTAGATGTATCATGAAGGGGAAATGACAAATACTCCATATAGAAACATTTTAAAATCCAAATACCAATATCCTACGCTAAGTTGCTTATAAACTCTGACATTAGGATTAATAGCCAAATCAAGGGAACTACGTTTTCCATACATATGCCGATATAAGATCTATTATTGTGGTTATGGTAAAGATAATTCCATAAATACAGATACACTTAATGTTCGTTATCAGATTCATTAAATTCCTTTTTCTGCTTCTCGTGGTTCTTGTAAAAACAATTCTTACTACAAACCAGAAAAGAAAAAGAAATTCCGACTTGATAATTCTCACAATATCATAAGTTAAATAGAAATTAGTTAAATGGGGGAGATTGAGAAGGGTAGGCAAGGCCTATGTTGATGATGTGAGAACATTTCAACCAATCTATTGATAGACTCCTCTACGTCTTTGACAAACAATAAAAAGGACTGAAAGAAGCTATGTTCAAAAAGTGGTCTGCTGTTGTGATTCCTATTTCTTCTTCATCAAGTCAAACACAAATTGGACCCAAAGAAGATCTAACAAAGTAAAGTGGAACCTAAAATTAATCGTTCCATTTCTTGTTCCTAAAAAGGAAGTACAAATAATTGTGGTACATTCGATAGGTAATTTGAATTCATACTTCATGCTACTTGAAGATCTAAAGCTTACCACTTGCAACTCTAGGATATATCAAATTAGGGGAAGAAAAAAGCAATCATTGCATGCCTGAATCAACACCAAATAGGGAATGAAAAAAGAAGACGACAAAGACATCGCCAAAGATTTGGTACAAGTACCTTGGTAGTTACACTTCTTGAGAATAATAGCAGCAACCGATAGACAAGTGGCATCATCATCCACCACCAAAATGACAGATTCAGAGAACTTGTTCACAGGCGTTTCAACTTCCATTGATAAACAAAGGTTGACTATGTGGACAAAGATTATACTAGTTAATGTAACTGAAGATCTATTAGGTCAAACTGAACAATGACAATCGCCGCAGGTGTTGTAGATGGTTTTTTTCCAGAGCAAGAAAGGGACAAATTTATAGATGTTCACCCTTCGACCAAAAAAAGAGAAAAATATAAATATTCCCCTTTCCCACAGGTACAAGTGTGAATACATTTGCAAGAAAATCTACAAAATATAATTTCATAAAAAGTTTTGGTAGGTTCTTAGATTTTTCTTTGTTACCATAGTTTGTTACCATAGTTTTTCAACCGCCGCTATTCTACTAATTCTTTTTTTTCCATAATCGTGGTGTCCGGGCTAGATTTTGCGTACCTCTACTACCTATTGTTATTGACACCCATTCATATTCTTTCTCTCTCAGTTTTAGATTTATTAAACTGCTTTCCTTAACAGGGTTGTAAAAGCTATAACATCACTGTGAAAGACATGGCTGGTTAGGTATTCCAATTTATACACAGGTTGAATGGTGGCACCACATCATGTGATGTTCAGCACACTGGAAAGTCTTCTGCAGGAGTATAAAATCTTACTAGCTAGAGGTCCGGCAATGTTGTCTCGGCGCACGATAGCTAGGGCTTCGCTATCTTGCACCTATTGAACAAACCACCATGAAACGGCAAGTGAACTCTGGTAAGAGCACTGTCTCGGCGTCAAAATTAGTCACCCTTGAAGATGGTTTGAGTTATCGATTGCCTTTGCTTACGCTTGGCAGCTTTATTCCTGTAAAATTCCAGTCTATTCTCGAAGAACATAAAGGCCAGGCCTCGGATACTGATTCTCAAAAGTCAGTTCACCTTGAGGACTCTGGAGGCCATAGTTCTATGTTGCAGGCAGCAACAAGGAAGCTGCAGCAGTTCTCTGATGCTGGCACCTCTGCTCAGCATAACCCTGTGGAGAAGAAGGAAGTGCGAGAAAACAGAAATAGCCAAAAAGGTAAATCCCTTACCTATGTCCCTCCTAATACAAAGGATGGTAAAATCTGCGTGACGATTGTCGAAGATGACCTGAAAGAGGAGGAGGAATACTAGAAGTTGGCGTTGATTGGATATGTCATAGGGGACACCCCTTATATGAAAACTATGGAGAATTATATACAGAATTTCTGGAATTTTGTAAGTAAACCCCAAATCTACTGCATGATGATGGCTACTACATTTTCTGTTTTGACTCGGTTGAGGATTGTGAGAAAGTTATTGAGGCTGGACCATACTATCTCCACAACAAACTGTTTGTGCTTCAAAATTGGGAAATCGATTTTGAATTCGACCCAGACTGTGTCACTACGATACCACTCTGGGTGATTCTTCCAGGTCTACCAGTAGGGCATTGGTCAAGTGATGCTCCGAGTAAAGTTGCTAGTGCTATTGGCATTTCTTTTTACACTGATAATTTCACAGCTTTTATGGACAGGATTTCTTATGCTAGGATTCTGGTGGAGACAGAGGTGTCTCAACCACTCCTTGAGTCCATTGAAATCACTGCCCTTACAGGAACTTTTCACCAGCCAATCGACTATGATTGGAGGCCATAGTTTTGCACTGATTGTATGAAGTTTGGTCATATAGTGGGAAATTGTTGGATTGCTGAGGCAGAGGTCCAAGAGGAGGAAGGATTTCAGGTTGTGAAGAAGAAAAAGAGGAGAAACAGGAAGAGGAACAAACCACCTAGACAGGATTGGAAAGCAAGAGGTGTGACACAGACCCATGCTGAGCAGACTGCTGATGATAGGCCTCCTATTGTTATTGATAATGTTGATCACCCTGTTGGCTCATCATCCCAGGTACTTCCACATCAGCCTGGGCTTATCCACACTGATGATGGAGCCCTTCCTAATCTTATTGTGAAGGTACAGGTTACTAATGGTTTTGGAACCCTCCAAAGTACTGATAGCCAGGAGAGGGACCCAAGGATTCCCCAGGATCCCCCATGATCATAGCTACATGGAACCTGCGAGGGCTTAACCAGCCCTTGAGGCAGAAGGAGCTAAAACTTTTTCTGCAGAAGAATAAAGTAGATATTATAGGCTTAACCTAATTTCCCTAGTGATGGACGAGTTGACACGATATATTCAAGGGGAGGTGTCGTGGTGCATGTTATTTGCAGATGGCATAGTGTTGGTAGACGAGATGCGCAGTGGAATTAGCGATAAGTTGGAAGTTTGGAGATAGACCCTAGAGTCTATCAGTTTCAGCTTAAGAAGGACTAAGACAAAGTAACGGGAGTGCAAGTTCAGTGGCGTAACGCATGAGGCGGAGGTGGATGTGAATATCTATGCACAGGTCATACCCAAGAGAGTTAGCTTCACGTATCTTGGATCCATAATCCAAGGAGACGGGGGGATTGATGGTGATGTCGTACACCGTAATGCAGCAGGGTGGGCTAAACAGAGGCTCTCATTCAAGGGTACTATTCGATAAGAATGTGCCGCCAAGGCTTAAGAGTAAGTTCTACAGAGTAATGGTTAGACCAACATTGTTGTATAGGACATGTGTTGGTCAATCAAGAATGCCCACATCTAGAAGATGAATGTAGCGGAGATGAGGATGCTCATATGGATGTGTGGGAATACTAGGAGGGATATGATTAGGAACGAAGTTATACAGGGCAAGGTGGGAGCGGCCTCTGTGGCGGACAAAATGAGGGAAGGAGAGATGGTTTGGGCTTGTGAAGAGGAAGTGCATAGATGCGCCAGTTAGGAGGTGTGGGATGTTGGTTGTAGCAGCAGTTAGGAGAGAACTAATGGAGGTGATTAAACAGTACACGACACAACTTCAGTTTACTGAAGATATGATCATAAATAGGAAAGTATGGAGGTCAAGGATCAGAGTCGAAAGTTAGTAGGTAGCCGAGTCTGGTCGTCCATTAGGTGGGAGAGGCAGGGGGCTCACCCCATATCCTCTTCGCCTTATTAGTAGTAGTATACAGTAATAGCCAGTATTGTGAAAGGCGCTGGCCATATCGCCTTTGGCGAGAGGCGAGGCGAGGCGAGCCTTCCTCGGCTTTTACTGCCATGGCGAGGTGACCTTGAAAAGGCGAGTTATGGCGACAAATGGCGATGGCGACAGAGCGAGGCGAGGCGACAATGGCGACGCCTTTTCTATTTTTTCAAATAAAAGAACTGACATAAGGCAAAATTACGGTTTTATTTGCCTAAACTCTTCCCGCCTCTCTGGTCTTCTCTCTTCAAGGCTCTCTGGTCTTCTCTCTGCAAAAGGTATGTTCTTCTTCTTCTTCTCTTCATCTTTCTTCTTCTTCTTCCTGCCGAGCCCGACACAGAGACTCGGCTCTTCTTTCTTCTTCTGTTCTTCAGTTCTTCTTCTTCTGTTCTTCAGTTCTTCTTCTTCTTTCTTCTTATCTTCTTCTTTCCTCTGTTTTATTCTGTTAACAGAAATACAGAACTAACTACTGCTTCAGTTACCAGTAGGCATTCCTCAGAAAAAAAATTATATTTGCTAATGTTTGGTTATTTATATATGCAATTAAATATTTTAATTTTTTGGTATTAATAGGCGCCTCATTTCAAAAAGGCGAGCGGCTCTCCTTGAGGCGAGGCAGACCCCTGTCGCCATTTGTCGCCTTTCGCCATCCAAAACACTGGTAATAGCGTAGTTTCTTATTCTTCTATGTGTTTCTACTTTCTGTTGTTCATTTTGCTTTGTATTTTGATATTTTGTTGTCATTTTCCTTCATGCAACCCTTCTATGAATGACTTCCCTTTAAAGCAAAGGGTCTATCAAAAACAACCTCTCTGCCCCACAAATGTAGGGTTAAGGTCTGCATATATCTTACCTTCCCCAGACCCCACTTGTGGGATTACACTGGGTATGTTATAGTTGTAGTAAAAAAAAGGGGCAGCCCGATGCGCTAAAGCTCCCGCTATGCGCAAGGTCCGGGGTATGTTATAGTTGTAGTCTAATGTACATTAGCAACCTAACTATTATGATTATTTTGCGTCCCCTGTGTTGATCCAAACTCCGTATATTTTCAATTTTTAAAGGAAATATTCAAAATAAGTTAGAAGACGAGTAACATAAATTTTGGACATTTCAGCAGAGATTGTGCTATAATCAAGAGTAACTTCACAATACGTATTATTATTATTTTTTTGAAACTGGTAATTGTCCTACAATACGTATTATTACTTCTCCTTATTATAATAACACATCAAACAAGAAGGTTCATTACAAATTTCGGTAGATTGCATTATATATACCGTGTATTCTTAGGACACAATATATAACATATAAAACAACCCGGTAACACATCGAACAACACATCTAAATCATAGATTAAAAAACGATGAAATTTCTAACTGAAGTGTAAACTTACATATATCGTCTCCGTGCAGGGTTCCACCTGTACTTCTGAAAGTGCAATAGGCATTGCAAACCAAACTTCTAAGCTCAAGTCAACAAACCCCCCATCTGAGAAAGCAATGTTGATAAATAAGACATTAACAAATTTTCATCACTACAGTTTTGCATCTTTCGACAGCTAGAATGAATCAGACTACATCACAACAGTTCTGCATCTTTGAGTTTCATAGATAACGTGCAAATTGAATTTGCATTAGGTCAACCCACCTCAGCAATGCAACTTTATTGAGATGAACACCAACATGTCTATATTCAAACGTTGATACTCAATCTGATATATGCCAGCCGACCATTATAAAAAGCTCATCTCGTTTGAATCTAATGCAATACTGAAACTAGAACACATGCTCCAATAATAACATTGACCAAACTTATATAATATTGACAAAACAGCAGTGTATTGAAAATGTATCAATGTTATTCTTAACTTCAATCAATAAAGTAAAAAAGAGATAAAAAAGAAGGATCAGTAGTAGAGGGAAGGGAGACTTATTAACTGGTGGCGACCACAAGAGAGGAGTGGTGAGTAGCAATGTTGATGGGGACAGGGGGAAGGGTCATTAGATTCTCTTTACTAAATGGAGAAAATGGCGACTAATCCATCCATCGAAAACTCTAGCAAAAATCACTAACAAGTATAAATATTTTCCTTTATTAGAAGTCGAGCTCCCAACAACCGTGCTGCCATAAAGTACTGAATTATGAAATAACCTTCTAATAGTCAGGTCTTCAACTAAAATTAATTCGACCAATGGAAGCCCTAAAAATCTTTTATTTGTCAAGAATTATTGACGGGACATATTCCTTCCAACAAAGAAGGAACTGTCCATCAAAACTTCTTCCTGCAAAATGGCGCAAATGATCTTTGATGGATTGCATGACCAGTCCGTCGAAAACTGAATGACATTGAATAATTAAAAAAAATTAGCTTTTGACAACTTTTAGTTGATGTATCTGCCGATGCCTTGACAGCTTCTTGGTCCATCACAGAAGGTCATCAAAAATCGGTCAGTTTCTCAAAGTGTGAAATCTCAAGGCATAAACTGTCGTATGATTCACATTTTTTGAGCTGAGATGATACAACTCGACCAAAGGTGGGTGTGAAGGACTGTCAGACCATTGTTAAGGGTCACACGAGACAACCGTCGACCATCCAGTCAATCTAACAGAGCCCAACATCTAATCAATCTCATTTGTTCTTGGAAAGAACCTAATTGGCGCAGGAAATCTTACAATACAGATCTCTCCAGTAACCAAATCACCATGTATGGGCTATCTTGCATTCAAATTTATAGCTAAAGATTACTTTGACAACTTGGTGTATAATTGTATATTCACTCCAATAGTGAAGTTCTAATGGATGAAACCTTAATTTTGGTGCAATTAGGAAAGTGTTGTTAGTCACATCCCACTTAGGGGTCGTTTGGTACGAGGGATAAGGGACAATAATCCCGGGATAAAATGCAGGATTATTTTATCTTGCGTTTGGTTAGGGGTATTAGTTAGTCCCAGGGTTATCCCACCATTTGTACTACAATGATGGGATAAGCTATCCCATATATATGATGAGAAAACTAATTCCCCATCCCCCATACCAAACTCATCCGTTGTATAATGTAGACAATGAATACAAGATCATCAATTAACTCTTATTGCTTTACATATAAGACCAGATGGGCTATCCATTTCATATATAAAAGACAAGTCAAGAGGATCATTGTTCATGGAAATTTGATACATTGTAATCCATAGACGTGTGTATCCACCCAAGAAAAAGGTTAGTACTCACCGAAGTTTATGCTGCAACCAACAGAACCAAAGAAATCGTTCCCCATAAGAGAAGACATGTTGTAATAAGGTTGCTTGAGATCATGAACTCTGCAGCAATTGAAGCAACAGACTGGACAGAGTTAATATGTTAAGGAACATCATATGCTTTGGGAAGATAGACATGAGAAGGTGGACCAACATGAAGTAATCAAACGACGACAACAACAACAACATACCCAATGTATTCCCACAAACTAGGGTCTGGGGAGGGTAGAGTGTACGCAGACCGTACCTTTACCTCAGAGGTGAAGTAAAGAGGCAACATGAAGCAATCAGACACCACAAAAAGCAATTGGGCTAAAAAATGAAAAAGAACCAAAGAAATGGTAACAATTATACCGCAAGCAAGATGCTTATAATAGAGTATAAAAAGTGTGCATTAGGTAGAGTATGTAACACAGTGAACTGAATTCAGACAGAGCCATTGTTAGCCCTGAAGTGAGGCTCAAAACACGTTGAGTGTCTCGCCTCGCTTAATGTGCACTTTAGTGTCGTCATCGAGGCTCTAAGACAAACTTTTCCTTGTGAATGAGCATTTCCTAAATAGGCAACACTAAATAATTGATACTTCACTTTGTGTTAAAAAGGTTCAATTAATTCTTAGTCCATATATTACTCTTGGATTGAACATATATATTTGTATGTTTTCTCCATTTGCGCTTTTCTCATTAAAGTACATTTCTTTATTTGCGCTTTGCGCTTAAAACCCTAATTGACCTTAGAGTTTTTTTTTTTTGAGCTTTTCGCTTTTGATAACACTGGAGAGGGACAAATATTATGGAAATGAAATTATGAAAATTTTATTGTTGTACCATGTAAAAGAATATAAGCATCAAAGCCCAAATCTCATTACAAATTAAACAGCTAAAACAGAAACCTAGCTGATGAACAATAGCAATAAGCATCCAAGGATGTGAACTAGTCAATGAAGTGGGTTGAACGCCACGAGCTCTCATGTTCAACTTGCAGCAGAAAAAAATACTATTCTCTTTATCCTAATTTATATGACTTACTTCCCTTTTTAGTCCATCTAAAAAAAAATGGCACAAATCTATATTTAGTAACAAATTTAACTTTAAAATACATATTTTATCCTTAATAAAATAATTTATAATCAGACAAACATATGTGATGTATTTTAGAACGCAAATTTCAAAAGTCTTTCTTTTTTTCTTAAAATTTGTGTTAAGTCAAACTAACTCACATAAACTGTGATGGAGGGAGTAAGAAGATTTCTTTACATCTGTTTTAGCGTTAGTTGACGGAATTACCTGATACATGTTGCTCATAGAAGTTGACAGACATTTCGTGAACTTAGTCGATATTGTCAAATTCCATATTTGCTGTTCGAGAGGGGTTGATAAATTCAGTCGTACGGTTGTCCAAAATTTGCGAGAAGGCGATTTACCAAAATTTGCACTATGCAAAAGCAACGAGAAAATGACAAAAATTATCCTTATGTTAATGTTTTTTTTGTATAAATTTAAAATAGTCCGTTAAATATACGTTAAATAATTTTAGTCAGACTTATTTTATTGTCTATTAGCTGTTTTGCTATATATCCTATCCATAGTTGAATTGCTTTATTTATGTCCGTTACACAATCTAAATCTAAGAAATTATTATTCTGGTTAGTTGGTTTTGGAGTCCATTTTTTATTTAATCTTTTATCCCATATACTGTCTTGCCTATCAGGTTGCTCATAATTAACTGTATAGTATGTCGGATTTAATGTTTTTGGGTCTTTAACTCCTGATGTGCTAGCTTCTTGTTCTTTTTCTTTTTCAACATCTCCTGCATTTATTTCAATATTTTCGTCTATGCTTGCTACATTTGCTATCATTTCTGTATAGGTTTCACTTACTTCTGAACTCTGTTCTGTCTGGTTATCGTTTACCTCATTTATACCTAATTCTTCTTCTTCGATTGGTTCTTCTATTTGTAGTTTTTCTTTGAATTTTTCTATTTGAGTTTTTAAATTTGCTTCAATTTCCTTTTCTTTTTGTTTTACCGCATATAATTCTTTTAACTTAGCTAATTCCTTTTCTAAGACTATTATCCTGTCATTTTTTACTTCTTCAATTTGTTGTATTTCTTGTTTTGCCTGTTGTTTAATGACGGTTATCTCATTTTTTCGGTCTATTTCTTCATTTTCTCTAGCAAGTCTTATCATTGCCGTTAAGCTATCTTCTAATCTTAAGGATTCTTTTTCTAACATTAGGCTTAAATTATCTCCTATTTTCTTATATCGTCTTCCTAGATTTGAAAATATGATCTTTATTTTTAATCCTTCGTGATTTTCATATGTTTTTTCGTCTATAGCAAATTCTTCTTTATTCATTTATAAGTTATGTTGTAGTTTATATTCTAAACTGTCTATTTGTAGTTGTAGGTAAAATATAGTTTTTCTTTGTGCTACGATAGATTCTTTACAAGTTCCTGCAAATATATTACTATTGAGTCTATATTGCCTATGTCTTAATTCTTGCCTTTTTACTATAATCATTTTATTAAGATTTTGTCTGTGTTCGTTATCGTTATCAGTCATTATTTCTTTAAGTATTTAATATATTTATGTTCTATTTTAGATATGGTATCTATTAATTTATTTAATTTATCGTTATCATTCTTTGTAATACTAAGTTGTTTATATTCCGGATATAAATTCTTTAATTTTCTTTTCAATTTTCTTATCTTCTTTCTAGTATGTTTCAAATCATCCATAGCTCTGATACCAAGGCGAAGATAATATAATCCCAGACGTACAGCTGGAATAAAGAAGATAGCATGCAGATTCCGAAAAGATAAAACCGACAGATATGTAAAGCATTTTTGAACATCTGTAAATTATGTAAAGAAAAAGTAGTTTGGAATTTTGTAGAGTTGTAAAGTAGGAATAGTAAGTAGTTTAGAATTTTGTAGAGTTGTAAAGTAGGAATAGTAATTATTTTTGAAATTTGTAGAGTTGTAAAGTAGGAATAGTATTAAAACATGTGTAAAATAGAGTTAGGATAAGTGGAAGAGGAAAAGGACGTGTATAGAAATCCTCTTATAAATAGCTAGCCATTATGGAAAATGAAGGCAAGACTTTCTACACGGAAAGCAAACCTTCTTTGTAAACAAAAAAAAAATTCTCTCAATAAGATAAAAAAATTTCTAGCAATATGGAGCAAGAAGATACTGGCTACACAACTTATCAGAAGAAAGCATAAACGCATTAAGAAGTACCAAGGTTGGGGGGTGGTCCTAACATACTATATTTTCTTATAATAATTTTCTTTTAGCGGAATTAATCTGATTATTTCTTTTACATTTTCCAGAATATATTCTAGATATTCTATATATTGAGTTCTTTGATACATTTCTATATTTTCTTTTATTAGATTTCCTAGCAGGGTTATGTCTACTTTAGTTTCGTACCAGTATCGTAAGTATTCATAATTTATTATTAATCTGAATCTGTTATTTCTAGATCTGAATATATTTCCCAATCGTCATCTATATTTAACCTTTCTAGATCTATCCCGTACCATTGTGATTTTTGATTAAATATCTTTTCCCATATAATTCTTTTTAATTCTACTATCCTTATGTCTTTTAGTGTATATAAAACTAATGTTTTATAATTATTTCTTATTTCATTATGCAAATAGGTGGTCATGGTAATACCATCCATATTTATGTTCATGCTTTGCTTTTTATCAATTAATTCCCTCATACCATAGCATGCCAATAACATTATATTCGATTATTACAGACTAGATTATTTTAAACCATATTCTCTTGTCACTGTTAACACCGTACTTTCAAAGGTACTTTCCCCTCCTAAATAGTGTCACTCTGTCTACTCCCCTCACGGCTTCCTCGCCTTGGTTTCGACCTCTGGACATTATTTTCGGATTGTTTCCCTTCTTTCCTCATGTTAACAAACTTGAAAATATGATTCAAATAACTCTAGTAGATAATAACGAATATAAACTTATTTAATCATGCTATGATACTTAGGAATTAACAAATTTAGCTATGCATAATTATAAATGGGTATACCTTGCCAGTATCTTCTTGCTCCATATTGCTAGAAAATTTTTTATCTTATTGAGAGAATATTTTTTTTTTGTTTACCAAGAAGGTTTGCTTTCCGTGTAGAAAGTCTTGCCTTCATTTGCCATAATGGCTAGCTATTTATAAGAGGATTTCTATACACGTCCTTTTCCTCTTCCACTTATCCTAACTCTATTTTACACATATTTTTATACTATTCCTACTTTACAACTCTACAAATTTCCAAAATAATTACTATTCCTACTTTACAACTCTACAAAATTCTAAACTACTTACTATTCCTACTTTACAACTCTACAAAATTCCAAACTACTTTTTCTTTACATAATTTACAGATGCTCAAAAATGCTTTACATATCTGTCGGTTTTATCTTTTCGGAATCTGCATGCTATCTTCTTTATTCCAGCTGTACGTCTGGGATTATATTATCTTCGCCTTGGCATCTGGAGCATTGGTGATCTGGATATTTGAGACTAACTGTTTTGCAGTATCTAGTCATCATTTCTGCTGATATAAAATCTTTTCTAATAGCTCTCGTTATAGGTTGCTGTTCCGGCTTTAACAGGCTTAGTGCCCATTGCCTTATCTCTTCCATATCTGCTATCCTTTCTTCTCTGCAGTTGGAGTAGATCATAGTTTGTTCGCGTGCATAGTAACTCCAAACTGGATTTTTGTTTAGATAATTTGACGTTAATTCGTTTAAAATTGTAGCTAGTCCAATAACTCTTTTTCCTGCATAAAACTCTGGTATTGATACTTTTGGTATCTCTTCTTGTTCTTCTATCTTTTCTGGGATAATCATCTCCCTAGTTAGTCCTATCTTTATAACTTGGATGACTGGTTTAATCTCGTCATATAGTATCTCGGCTGGTGCTGAGTAAGCTCTTATATAAAACAATGTTCCTTTAGTTATTCTTTTGTATTGCATAAAAGCTTTATATAATTCTGGTAATGTAGCTATTTCTTCTCCTGTTTGTGTATATACTGTATTTAATAATCCATAATTGTAGCAGGTTGCTACTAGATTTGCATTTGTCTTTGGCAGGGCAATTAGCTTATTATATCCTTGTAAGCTCTGGGTAATATAATCTTCTGTTGGATTGGTAGTAGTTTTGGATCTCGGGTTTTTATTTAGAAAGGTTTGTAGTTTGTGAATATTTTCTATGTATGCTCTGGTTATGTGGTTGTATGTCTTTTTATCTTGGTTCAGGCTGTCTCTATATGTATTTACTTGTGGTGGTGTAAATGGGGTTTTTTGGGATTTTGGTATATATGGTGTTTCAAATAGTTTATTCAAGTTTGTATTGACATATCTTTTTTCTTCTTTTGTAGATGATGTGCTACCTGAGGTGCTACCTGCAGCTGCACGAAATAAATAATTGTTATGGGTTTTTCGGTGTTTCCCATCGTCACCTTGTATCTCTGGAAGTTTTGTGTCTTCCGATTGACATAGCTCCGCATTTTTACAGTCATGCTGCTGACTAGCTTTAATTAGTTGTATCTCTTTATTTATGTTATTGACTTCTCTACAAAGAGTAGTCATAACTTTGAGTAAATCTTCCATAGTAGTTTCCTCAGTTTGAGTAGCTTTGTCTTGATATGTAATCTGCAATTGTATTTTTGTCAGTACATATCACCTCGATTGTAAATGTGAAGTTTAATATATTTAATACGAGTCTCCGTATTTCTTTGGTTGTAACTAAGTCTTGTACTTTCCTCGTTAGCCACCATTTCACCTGCGTATTATCTGTTCTAATAATAAACTTATTATATACAATATATGGTTCAAAAGCTAATAAACATTTATATATTGAGTATAATTCTTTTCTATTTATTTCCCATTTTATTTCGGGATTTGTAAATGTGCCTGAATAATACCTGCAATGATGTTCTATTTTTTCTTTGTCATACCTGTATTTTAGTACTCCTCCATAGCTTATTTCACTAGCATCGGATTCTACTATATAGGTGAATTTTTTATTTTCGTCTGGGAAGCATAATTTTGGTAAATTCTCACATAGTGATTTTATTTTTCTTATTTGTTCTTGGTCTTTATCATTAAAATGATATTCTACATCTTTCTTTAATTTCTTATGTAATGGTTTTAGACTTTCTGCTAATTTTGGTATATATTCTCTTACTTGATTTACTAATCCTAAAAATGACTGTAGTTTCTTTTTTGTATCTATCTGTTCATCAGAATTTATTATTTTTTGTACTATGTGTGGCTGCATTTTTATACCATTTTTATCTATTTCTATTCCTAAGAATTCTATTTGATTTTTCATTATTTCAGCTTTTTTCTTACTCAAGCTAATTCCTGAATATGTATAAATTTTTCTAGTAATTTTATATGTTCATCTTGTGTTCTTGAATACAAGAGTATATCATCTATATATATTATGCAATTTTCTAATTGGTTGAAGTAATTATCCATAAAATGCCGGTATCTTCCTGGTGCATTTTTATATCCAAAAGGTAATACGTTCCATTCATAAAATCCTTGGGGTACTGTAAATGCTGTTAGTTTTTTAGATTCTTCTTCTAGCTTAAGGTGGTAAAAGCCTGATTTGCAATCAAATTTACTAAAATAATTATATCCTTGGACTTGTCTTATTTTTAATATTTTATTTGGTATTGGATAATTGTATGTTTTAGTTTTGGCATTTAGGTTTCTATAATCGATAACCATCCTACTTTTTCCTCTTTTTTGTTCGCTATGTTTATTTACTATAAATGCTGGGCTTGTATGTTTGCTATTACTTTCTTGTATGTATTTATTTTCTAATAATTCTTCTATGTGCATTTTGAATTCTTTTAGATCATCAAAATTGTATTTGAGAGGTTTTTGGGTAATTATACTATTTTCATCAATTAGTTCTATTTTACTTTGGTTTTATGTTTTTCCCATCCTCTTAAGGGATTTTCACTATATAATGGTTCTAATTGATCTTGAATGATTTTTAGTTTATCTATAGCAAATATAATTAGTTCTATTTTATGCTCATTTGTTTTTATATTTTCTAATTTCTGGGTAATTTTCTCACTTCCTTTTATCCATGGGGTAGGTTTTCTATTTTTATTATATACTCTTTTAGCTCCTACTTTGTGTTTACATGGTGTTGTAAACCACCAGTGTGTTTTTGTTATTATATGTGGATATAGTTTTTCTAGAAACGGCATTCCTAAAAGTATATCTTTGTTTGTGAATTCATAGCTATATATTTCTTCTATGGTTAATATCTTATCCCATATTTGTAGTTTTATGTTTTTTGCTTTATGATTTATCATGCTCCCTTCATTATTAAATCCTGTTACTACTATCGGTGTGGTTAATTTTTCCCATTTTTCATCTGGTAGACAATTATGTTTACACATATTAGCTTCTGCTCCTGTATCTATCATCGGGGTATAGTATCTATTGTAGTAATTTTCTACTATTATTTTGGCAAGTATATAAATTTTCATTTCTATTTCATATTGTTCGTTTTATTATGACTTTTTTATTTTTATATGTAACAGTTAACTGGGTATTTTCTAAATTATACGGTTTCATGCCTTCTAACCATTTTATTCCTAGTATGATAGTTTTATCTGCATGATATATTTTGAAATTTATTACCATTGGTATCCCGCCAATGATTAATTCTTTTTCTACTGTTTCTTTTATTCCAGTTATATAATAGTAATATAGTTCTATTTCTTTTATTTTTACTGAGTTTCCTGATGATTGAGGTGTTTCACTATGACTTTTTCTTTTAGATGTGCTTATCCTGTCGCTTACTATTTCTAGATCTTCTCCTATGTTCATTTCCTTATAGCTATAATCATTATTATCTATTACTGTGACAATCTGTTCAAATGGATTCTCTATTTTTATCCTATTAATTTTGTTTTTTGCTGTTATTTTATGTTTTGTTGTTAAGACATATAAATTTTTACATCTTGCTGTGAATATTTTACTGCTTGGGACTAGTTCTATTCCTGTCATTTTCCAATATAGTACTAATGATTTATCTATATTCCTGTCATTTATTGCTACTGAATAGTTGGCACTTATTATGAATTTGAATTTTTGGTATATTAAATTTTCTTTCACTGCACTTATTATGCTTTTCTCTATAGGTTCAATTATTCTATCATCTGCTAAATATATTTCTATAGGTGTATCTATACCTTCTCTAAAACATGATTTTATCAATATTTTTGTACCTCCTAGATATACATATTTTATTGGTTCTTTAGCCTGTATTGCTTGTATTTCTTTATTTATTATTCTCTTATTTATTATAGGTATTTTTGCTTTTCCTTTGGTATATTTACAATCTATTATATGTTCTTTCTGACTTACCACATAATATTCTTCTTTCTGTCGTTTAAATATATTTTTTAGCATTGGTATTTTGAATATTTTTTCTACACTTAAATCTAATTCTTTTCCTTTTATTTGTTCAAATATACTTGCATCAAATATAACTTTCTGTTCTGAGGATTCTTCGTTTATATGTTCTTCTTTTTCTATTATTTGTATGTTATTTTCAGTCATTATCTTCTAATTCTTCTTTTTCTAATTCTTCATTCAATTCATTTTCAGATAATTCATATATACTATCGTCACTAGTTCATAATCTAGATATTCTAATTGCATATATTCTTCATTATTTATTATTATTTCTGCTATTTGCTTTTTCTTAGGATTTTTAGGTAGTTTACAATTTCTAGCTAAATGTCCTAATTTCCCACAATTATAGCATGTACATTCAGTTATTTTCTTTTTTGGTTTAAATGGTCTTTTATTGTTAAATTTTTTTACATAATACCTTCGTCTAGGCCTTTTGTATTTATATTGGGATTTATATCTTTTGAATTTTCCTCGTTTTCTATTCTTTTTATAGTAATTATCTTTACATCCAAATTGGGGTGCTACTTTATCCTTACAGCATGATAGATTTTTTATTATGGATTTTTCCATTTTCATTTCTTCCCTATATTTCTCACATATATCTGAATACCATTTTTGTAAAAATCTTATTCTTGCTCCTAGAGTATCTTGTAAGCCTGCTTCATTCCAATCTTTTATTATTTTTTGAACTAAATGGTTCTGGTAATTTTGTAAAATATAATTTCCTTACTTATTTTGCTTCTTCTGGCGTATATGTTCCTCTGTAATAATATTCTCTAAATACACATGTATATTCATCTATGTAACACATATTACATATTGCTAATTTTAACATTAAATTTCTGTTTAATTGTTTATCTTTATTTTGTTCTTCTGTTTCTGTGGTTGTGCTACTAAATTCATTTCGTATTGCCATTTCATATTTATTTAGAATATCCATAGCTGTGGTTGCTATTTTACCGTCTATAGTTTTACTACTTCTTAATGCGTTTATGCTTTCTTCTGATAAGTTGTGTAACCATAATTTTACTGTTCCTAAGAATGTTCGTTCTATGTATCCTGGTGCTTCTGTCAGACTTATTTTATTGTCTATTAGCTGTTTTGCAATATATCCTATCCATAGTTGAATTGCTTTATTTATGTCCATTACACAATCTAAATCTAAGAAATTATTATTCTGGTTAGTTGGT
Organism: Jaltomata sinuosa; assembly: GCA_003996215.1. NCBI lineage: Eukaryota > Viridiplantae > Streptophyta > Magnoliopsida > Solanales > Solanaceae > Jaltomata > Jaltomata sinuosa. The sequence continues at coordinate 1,066,011 of QJPP01007241.1, forward strand.
TTTGGAGTCCATTTTTTATTTAATCTTTTATCCCATATACTGTCTTGCCTATCAGGTTGCTCATAATTAACTGTATAGTATGTCGGATTTAATGTTTTTGGGTCTTTAACTCCTGATATGCTAGCTTCTTGTTCTTTTTCTTTTTCAACATCTCCTGCATTTATTTCAATATTTTCGTCTATGCTTGCTACATTTGCTATCATTTCTGTATAGGTTTCACTTACTTCTGAACTCTGTTCTGTCTGGTTATCGTTTACCTCATTTATACCTAATTCTTCTTCTTCGATTGGTTCTTCTATTTGTAGTTTTTCTTTGAATTTTTCTATTTGAGTTTTTAAATTTGCTTCAATTTCCTTTTCTTTTTGTTTTACCGCATATAATTCTTTTAACTTAGCTAATTCCTTTTCTAAGACTATTATCCTGTCATTTTTTACTTCTTCAATTTGTTGTATTTCTTGTTTTGCCTGTTGTTTAATGACGGTTATCTCATTTTTTCGGTCTATTTCTTCATTTTCTCTAGCAAGTCTTATCATTGCCGTTAAGCTATCTTCTAATCTTAAGGATTCTTTTTCTAACATTAGGCTTAAATTATCTCCTATTTTCTTATATCGTCTTTCTAGATTTGAAAATATGATCTTTATTTTTAATCCTTCGTGATTTTCATATGTTTTTTCATCTATAGCAAATTCTTCTTTATTCATTTATAAGTTATGTTGTAGTTTATATTCTAAACTGTCTATTTGTAGTTGTAGGTAAAATATAGTTTTCTTTGTGCTACGATAGATTCTTTACAAGTTCCTGCAAATATACTACTATTGAGTCTATATTGCTTATGTCTTAATTCTTGCCTTTTTACTATAATCATTTTATTAAGCTTTTGTCTGTGTTCGTTATCGTTATCAGTCATTGTTTCTTTAAGTATTTAATATATTTATATTCTATTTTAGATATGGTATCTATTAATTTATTTAATTTATCGTTATCATTCTTTGTAATACTAAGTTGTTTATATTCCGGATATAAATTCTTTAATTTTCTTTTCAATTTTCTTATCTTCTTTCTAGTATGTTTCAAATCATCCATAGCTCTGATACCAAGGCGAAGATAATATAATCCCAGACGTACAGCTGGAATAAAGAAGATAGCATGCAGAATCCGAAAAGATAAAACCGACAGATATGTAAAGCATTTTTGAACATCTGTAAATTATGTAAAGAAAAAGTAGTTTGGAATTTTGTAGAGTTGTAAAGTAGGAATAGTAAGTAGTTTAAAATTTTGTAGAGTTGTAAAGTAGGAATAGTAATTATTTTGGAAATTTGTAGAGTTGTAAAGTAGGAATAGTATAAAAACATGTGTAAAATAGAGTTAGGATAAGTGGAAGAGGAAAAGGACGTGTATAGAAATCCTCTTACAAATAGCTAGCCATTATGGCAAATGAAGGCAAGACTTTCTACACGGAAAGCAAACCTTCTTTGTAAACAAAAAAAAAAATATTCTCTCAATAAGATAAAAAAATTTCTAGCAATATGGAGCAAGAAGATACTGGCAAGGTATACCCATTTATAATTATGCATAGCTAAATTTGTTAATTCCTAAGTATCATAGCATGATTAAATAAGTTTATATTCGTTATTATCTACTAGAGTTATTTGAATCATATTTTCAAGTTTGTTAACATGAGGAAAGAAGGGAAACAATCCGAAAATAATGTCCAGAGGTCGAAACCAAGGCGAGGAAGCCGTGAGGGGAGTAGACAGAGTGACACTATTTAGGAGGGGAAAGTACCTTTGAAAGTACGGTGTTAACAGTGACAAGAGAATATGGTTTAAAATAATCTAGTCTGTAATAATCGAATATAATGTTATTGGCATGCTATGGTATGAGGGAATTAATTGATAAAAAGCAAAGCATGAACATAAATATGGATGGTATTACCATGACCACCTATTTGCATAATGAAATAAGAAATAATTATAAAACATTAGTTTTATATGCACTAAAAAACATAAGGATAGTAGAATTAAAAAGAATTATATGGGAAAAGATATTTAATGAAAAATCACAATGGTACGGGATAGATCTAGAAAGGTTAAATATAGATGACGATTGGGAAATATATTCAGATCTAGAAATAACAGATTCAGATTAATGATAAATTATGAATACTTACGATACTGGTACGAAACTAAAGTAGACATAACCCTGCTAGGAAATCTGATAAAAGAAAATATAGAAATGTATCAAAGAACTCAAGATATAGAATATCTAGAATATATTCTGAAAAATGTAAAAGAAATAATCAGATTAATTCCGCTAAAAGAAAATTATTATAAGAAAATATAGTATGTTAGGACCACCCCTTTGAATTGATTATAAATGCATACTTATAGTTTTCTTCAAATGTTTCCCGAATGTTAAGTAGTTAGATTTATGGGAATTATAAAAAAATTATTTAGCAGTAACTCATATTTAATGATACAATATTTGTTATTTTGCTATTTTTGATTTATTTGTAGAGTCTGATTCAGCTTTTTGAGATGTAATTTTTACTATTTTTATATTTTTTAGTGTGAAGTTCAGTTTTTCGTGTTGTATTATTTAGAATTTGATGGGACTTTCTAGTGTACTGTTTATAGTTAAATCTTATTTTCATTTTTCTGTTAAATCTAACAAATATAAATTGTTAAATATTTAACGGAGATTAAAAGTATTCTTCACATGCTTAAAGGACCAAAATTATTCAGTGCATACTTAAGGGACTATTTATGCATACTTAAGAGACTATTTTAAATTTACTCTCAACTATCCATTATTTCCTTTATCTATCTAAACTACTACTATTCTGTACCTGAAAAAGGTGATAATTAGGAAGCTAAATGAAACAATAAATAGTTGAATTATGATACTCAAAAAAAAAATGAATGTGTTTTTTACGATAACTCTTTTAAATTTGTACTGTTAAATCCATTAATGATAGTATCGTTAAAATTATAGATTCACAATTTAATATTTATTGAATTTTTTTCTAATACATTTATGTAAAATCGTTGAAATTGAGTTTAGTTGAATCGGTTGAACAAGGCTATACATCCCTGCCTCTGGACGAGACCACTTGTCCCATTTTCTTGTAATATAATTTGCAATGAATTCTTACCGCTAAATTTATTATACTTTTAGAATTAATGATTTAAAATTTAGATTATTGTAATTTTAGTATTTTTCATATACATATTTATATTTCACATAAAAAATATTGAATTCGATTGCACTCGTAAGCAATTTAGCACTAAAGCTACATCAGCTGCTGCTGAATAATATTTTTTCTTCTGTAATAGGTTGGCAGAACATCATCTAAGTTTGGAGAGTAAATTTGATATTAAAATATATGTGTAAACATGTTATATTGTGTATGTACATTATTTCAACATATAATAGGTTCGAGTATTTCATGTTGAACTACGAGAATGCACTTTCTTCGTCTCAAAATACTTTTTACGTTTTGCTATTTAAGAGTCAATTTGATTAATTTTTGGAGCTAAATTATATTTGATTAATTTAATATTTTAAAATTAAAACTTAAATATTTGAAAACTATAGGAAAAAAATACTATAAGTTACAATTATTCTCATATCAATATGTAAAAAACAGAATACATCTTAAAATACTGATAAAAATTTATATAGTTTGACTCACATTACATCTTTACCTCTTGAAGTGAATCTTTTTTATCAAACTCGGGCTTAATACGGATACAGAACTTCAGGTAAAAAATAAAAATAAATCATGTTACGTGAATATTTAAAATAATTTAGTCAACAAACTACGTGTATGGGTCAAAATTTGAACTTGACAGTTGGGTGCATTGAATGTTGACATCATGTGGAGATTGAAGTCAGATCGGATATGACACGACAAAAGCGATACTGACCTCAGCATATGAACTAGTCTAGGTGTTGTTGTACATACTGTCATACCCCATTTTAATCGGGTCAAAATAGTGTACCACATATTGGTGATTCCTAAATTATTTAACTAACTTAAGGAGTCGCCACCTAATTATTACAGTGAATTAGGACATCTAAATTGATTAAAGCAATTGTTTAAAGTTAACTCCATTTTAAGGTCTACTAACATGAGATTCTAGGTAAGGGTTCAATTAATCTAAAGGGAAGGTATTAGGCACCCTTTAAGATCCATTAAAAATGGTTAACCGTCCGGACTTGATTAATTAATTAGGCTAAGTGTTATTTAAAACTTAATTATGTGCCCTACGCTAGTTATCAAGGATTGAAAAAAATAAAATAAAAAATAATCCAAACCACATAAGCAAGTTAACAATGTAAACAAATAAGCAGTAAACAAATAAATACTACTAAAAGATAAGATGTCGTCTTAGTAGTCCCAAGCAAGAGTCCCTCTTGCTTCACTTGCTATCCGAGTTAATCTAAAATATCATGATGACTCCATGTGCGGGTATGATGGTGCGAGTCGCATAAACTCGATTTCGCGAGAGTCTCGAATTGAGACTCCATTTGCTCTCAAGTGTACATGTAATGAGAAAATCGAGGGAGATAAAGATTAGTAGCCGATCTTACGTTTGATGATACAAATAAAGCTCACAAGTAAAAAGAAGATGAAAGCGTTAAACTGTAGCTAACGAGCACATATAACATATTTGCTAATTTTCAAATCTTGATAAGAGAAATTGAACTTAAGATAACACGCACACATAACATATCATTCAGCTATATGCATATACGTATAATGTATTCTTAAGGATACTTTGTATCTTACACTAAAATAATTTAGACAAATGACTTAAACCACTTAACTAATTTGGTCATACTCTCTATGAGAAAAACTAGATAAAGTTTATCTAACCAACTTGAATCTTGCTAAATAACTAACAGAGGCATCAATATTGAAAAATTAAGCTCCTAACTTCATGATCTCCAAAGCTTTAATATAAAGGAACTGAACAAGGATTACTTAAATAATATAACAAACCTATGCAATTAATCGCCTCTAGGCTAGATCTGGCGTGAATCTTGTAATGAATCTCAACATGCCGGAAGAAAGCTAGAGCATGGTAATTTATGCTTAGAGATCTAGTATATGACTGCTAATAAAATCAATACACAAAGAATGAGTATTTTAAGTCAAGTAAAATCATAAACCAACCAAGATACGGACAAAGTTGGGCAACTAATTAAAATTATCTAACCATAAACAAAAGGTGAACTTTTTCTTCAAATATATAACATGATAGATATTACTCAAAAGCAAAATAAGGGTAAAAGGGATAACGGGCCGACCTGTTTTGTAGCAGTGAACTAAGGGTGTCGTAGGCCACGAAGCTACTCCCTCAAGAACAGATTCCGAACCAAATAAATTCAAGTGCCTCTGCTATGGACACGAGCCAACAAAGACGGAATGAAAACTATCCATGGACTATAACACACCAAAAAACCGAAAAATCCCTATTTCTCGTTCCGGACCACGTTTGAAATCCTAAAACTCCACGTTTGCCCCTCCGAACCAACGCGCGCCATTAAATAGGTCGTCGCGGACGCCCACGAAAAATTTTGGCCAAAATACCGCCGGATGCACATATCACACAAAATCCATGGACTATAACACACGAAAAAACTGAAAAATCCCTATTTCTAATTCCGGGCCACGTTTCAAATCCTAAAACCCCACGTTTGCCCCTCCGAACCAACGCGCGCCATTAAATAGGTCATCGCGGATGCCCACAAAAATTTTTGGACAAAATACTGCCGGACGCACATATCACACAAAATCCATGGACTATAGCACACGAAAAAACCGAAAAATCCCTATTTCCCGTTCCGGGCCACGTTTGAAATCCTAAAACCCCACGTTTGCCCCTCCGAACCAACCCGCGCCATTAAATAGGTCCTCGCGGACGCCCATGAAAAATTTCGAGCAAAATACCGCCGGACGCACATATCACACAAAATCCATGGACTATAACACACGAAAAAAATCGAAAAATCCCTATTTCCCGTTCCGGGCCACGTTTGAAATCCTAAAACCCCACGTTTGCCCCTCCGAACCAACAAGCGCCATTAAATAGGTCCTCGCGGACGCCCACGAAAAATTTCGGCCAAAATTCCGCCGGAAGCACATATCACACAAAATCCATGGACTATAACACACGAAAAAACCGAAAAATCCCTATTTCCCGTTCCGGGCCACGTTTGATATTCTAAAACCCCACGTTTGCCCCTCCGAACCAACAAGCGCCATTAAATAGGTCCTCGCGGACGCCCACGAAAAATTTCGGCCAAAATTCCGCCGGAAGCACATATCACACAAAATCCATGGACTATAACACACGAAAAAACGAAAAAATCCCTATTTCCCGTTCCGGGCCACGTTTGAAATCCTAAAACCCCACGTTTGCCCCTCCGAACCAACGCGCGCCATTAAATAGGTCATCGTGAACGCCCTCGAAAAAGTTCGGCCAAAATACCGCCGGACGCACATATCACACAAAATCCATGGACTATAACACACGAAAAAACTGAAAAAATCTTATTTTCCTCGTTCCCGGCCCGTTTGCAAACTTCTAACAAAAACCCACCGTTTGCCCATCCGAAACCAACTGCGCGCCATTAAATAGGTTGTCTCGCGGACGCCCACAAAAAATTTCGGCCAAAATACCGCCGAACGCACATATCACACAAAATCCATGGACTATAACACACGAAAAAACCAAAAAATCCCTATTTCTCGTTCCGGGCCACGTTTGAAATCCTAAAACACCACGTTTGCCCCTCCGATCCAACGCGCGCCATTAAATAGGTCATCGCGGACGCCCTCAAAAAAATTCGGCCAAAATACCGCCGGACGCACATATCACACAAAATCCATGGACTTTAACACACGAAAAAACGAAAAATCCCTATTTCTCATTCCGGGCCACGTTTGAAATCCTAAAACCCCACGTTTGCCCCTCCGAACCAACGCGCGCCATTAAATAGGTCATCGCGGACGCCCACGATAAATTTCGGCCAAAATACCGCCGGACGCACATATCACACAAAATCCATGGACTATAACACACGAAAAAACCGAAAAATCCCTATTTCTCGTTTAGAGCCACATTTGAAATCCTAAAACCCCACGTTTGCCCCTCCGAACCAACGCGCGCCATTATATAGGTCATCGCGGACGCCCTCGAAAAATTTCGGCCAAAATACTACCGGACGCACATATCACACAAAATTCATGGACTATAACACACGAAAAAACCAAAAAATCCCTATTTCTCGTTCCCGGCCACGTTTGAAATTCTAAAAACCCACGTTTGCCCCTCCGAACCAACGCGCGCCATTAAATAGGTCGTCGCGGACGCCCACGAAAAATTTTGGCCAAAATACCGCCGGACGCACATATCACACAAAATCCATGGATTACAACATACGAAAAAACTGAAAAATCCCTATTTCTCGTTCCGGGCCACGTTTGAAATCCTAAAACACCACGATTACCCCTCCGAACCAACGCTCGCCATTAAATAGGTCATCGCGGACGCCCTCAAAAAATTTCGGCCAAAATACCGCCGGACGCACATATCACACAAAATTCATGGACTAAAACACACGAAAAAACTGAAAAATCCCTATTTCTCGTTCCGGGCCACGTTTGAAATCCTAAAACCCCACGTTTGCCCCTCCGAACCAACGCGCGCCATTAAATAGGTCGTCGCGGACGCCCACGATAAATTTCGGCCAAAATACCGCCGGACGCACATATCACACAAAATCCATGGATTATAACACACGAAAAAACCGAAAAATGTCTATTTCTCGTTCCGAACCATGTTTGAAATCCTAAAACACCACGTTTGTCCCTCCGAACCAACACGAGCCATTAAATAGGTCGTCGCGGACGCCCTCGAAAAATTTCGGCCAAAATACCGCCGGACGCACATATCATACAAAATCCATGGACTATAACACATGAAAAAATTGAAAAATCCCTATTTCTTGTTCCGGGCCACATTTGAAATTCTAAAACCCCACGTTTGCCCCTCCGAACCAACGCACGCCATTAAATAGGTTGTCGCGGACGCCCACGAAAAATTTCGGCAAAAATACCGCCGGACGCACATATCACACAAAATCCATGGACTATAACACACGAAAAAACCGAAAAATCCCTATTTCTCGTTTAGGGCCACGTTTGAAATCCTAAAACCCCACGTTTTCCCCGCCGAACCAACGCGCGCCATTAATTAGGTCGTCACGGACGCCCACGAAAAATTTCGACCAAAATACCGCCGGACGCACATATCACACAAAATCCATGGACTATAACACACGAAAAAACCGAAAAATCCTTATTTCTCGTTCCGGGCCACGTTTGATATCCTTAAACCCCACGTTTGCCCCTCCGAACCAACGCGCGCCATTAAAGAGGTCGTCGCGGACACCCACAAAAAATTTTGGCCAAAATACCACCGGACACACATATCACCCAAAATCCATGGACTATAACACACGAAAAAACCTAAAAATCCCTATTTCTCGTTTCGGGCCACGTTTGAAATCCTAAAACCCCATGTTTGCCCCTCGGAACCAACGCGCGCCATTAAATAGGTCGTCGCGGACGCCCACGATAAATTTCAGCCAAAATACCGCCGGACGCACATATCACACAAAATTCATTGACTATAACACACGAAAAAACCGAAAAAACCCTATTTCTCGTTTAGGGCCACGTTCTAAATCCTAAAACCCCACGTTTGCCCCTCCGAACCAACGCGCGCCATTAAATAGGTCATCACGGACGCCCTCAAAAAATTTCGGCCAAAATACCGCCGGACGCACATATCACACAAAATCCATGGATTATAACACACGAAAAAACCGAAAAATCCCTATTTCTCATTCCCGGCCACGTTTGAAATTCTAAAAACCCACGTTTGCCCCTCCGAACCAACGCGCGCCATTAAATAGGTTGTCGCGGACGCCCACGAAAAATTTCGGCTAAAATACCGCCGGACGCACATATCACACAAAATCCATGGACTATAACATACGAAAAAACCGAAAAATCCCTATTTCTCGTTCCGGGCCACGTTTGAAATCCTAAAACACCACGATTGCCCCTCTGAACCAACGCGCGCCATGAAATAGGTCGTCGCGGACACCCTCAAAAAATTTTGGCCAAAATACCGCCGGACGCACATATCACACAAAATCCATGGACTTTAACACACGAAAAAACCGAAAAATCCCTATTTCTCGTTCCGGGCCACGTTTGAAATCCTAAAACCCCACGTTTGCCCCTCCGAACCAACGCGCGCCATTAAATAGGTCATCGAAGACGCCCACGATAAATTTCGGCCAAAATAACGCCGGACGCACATATCACACAAAATCCATGGACTATAACACACGAAAAAACCGAAAAATCTCTATTTCTCGTTCCGGTCCACGTTTGAAATCCTAAAACCCCACTTTTGCCCCTCCGAACCAACGCGGGCCATTAAATAGGTCATCGCGGACGCCCTCGAAAAATTTCGGCCAAAATACCGTCGGACGCACATATCATACAAAATCCATGGACTATAACACACGAAAAAATCGAAAAATCCCTATTTCTTGTTCCGGGCCACGTTTGAAATCCTAAAACCCCACGTTTGCCCCTCCGAACCAACGCACGCCATTAAATAGGTCGTCGCGGACGCCCACAAAAAATTTCGGCAAAAATACCGCCGGACGCACATATCACACAAAATCCATGGACTATAAAACACGAAAAACCAGAAAAATCCCTATTTCTCGTTCCGGGCCACGTTTGAAATCTTAAAACACCACGTTTGCCCTTCAGAACCAACGCGCGCCATTAAATAGGTCGTCGCGGACGCTCACAAAAAATTTCGGCCAAAATACCGCCGGACGTACATATCACACAAAATCCATGGACTATAACACACGAAAAAACCGAAAAATCCCTATTTCTTGTTCCGGGCCACGTTTGAAATCCTAAAACCCCACGTTTACCCCTCCTAACTAACGCACGCCATTAAATAGGTCGTCACGGACGCCCACGAAAAATTTCGGCCAAAATACCGCCGGACGCACATATCAAACAAAATCCATGGACTATAACACACGAAAAAACCGAAAAATCCCTATTTCTCATTCCGGGCCACGTTTGAAATCCTAAAACTCCACGTTTGCCCCTCTGAACCAACGCGAGCCATTAAATAGGTCGTCGCGGACGCTCACAAAACATTTCGGCCAAAATATCGCCGGACGCACATATCACACAAAATCCATGGACTATAACACACGAAAAACCAAAAAATCCCTATTTCTCGTTCCGGGCCACGTTTGAAATCCTAAAACCCCAAGTTTGCCCCTCCGAACCAACGCACGCCATTAAATAGGTTGTCGCGGACGCCCACAAAAAATGTCGACAAACATACCGCCGGACGCACATATCACACAAAATCCATGGACTATAACACACCAAAAAACCGAAAAATCCCTATTTCTCGTTCCGGGCCACGTTTGAAATCCTAAAACCCCACGTTTGCCCCTCCGAACCAACGCGCACCATTAAATAGGTCGTCGCGGACGCCCACGAAAAATTTCGGCCAAAATACCGTCGGACGCACATATCACACAAAATCCATGGACTATAACACACGAAAAAACCGAAAAAATCCCTATTTCTCGTTCCGGGCCACGTTTGAAATCCTAAAACCCCACGTTTTCCCCTCAGAATCAACGCGCGCCATTAAATAGGTCGTCGCGGATGCCCACAAAAAATTTCGGCCAAAATACCGCCGGACGCACATATCACACAAAATCCATGGACTATAACACACGGAAAAACCGAAAAATCCCTATTTCTCGTTCCAGGCCACGTTTGAAATTCTAAAACCCCACGTTTTCCCCTCCGAACCAACGCGCGCCATTAATTAGGTCGTCGCGAACGCCCACAAAAAATTTCGGCCAAAATACCGCCGGACGCACATATCACACAAAATCCATGGACTATAACACACGAAAAAACCGAAAAATCCCTATTTCTCGTTCCGGGCCACGTTTTAAATCCTAAAACCCCACGTTTGCCCCACCGAACCAACGCGCGCCATTAAATAGGTCATCGCGGATGCCCACAAAAAATTTCGGCCAAAATACCGTCGGACGCACATATCACACAAAATCCATGGACTATAACACACGAAAAAATCAAAAAATCCGTATTGCTCATTCCGGGCCACGTTTGAAATCCTAAAACCAGATGTTTGCCCCTCCGAACCAATGCGCGCCATTAAATAGGTCGTCGCGGACGCCCACGAAAACTTTCGGCCAAAATACCGCCGGACGCACGTATCACACAAAATCCATGGACTATAACACACGAAAAAACCGAAAAATCCCTATTTCTCTTTCTGGGCCATGTTTGAAATCCTAAAACCCCACGTTTGCCCCTCCGAACCAACGCGGGCCATTAAATAGGTCGTCGCGGACGCCCTCGAAAAATTTCGGCCAAAATACCGCCGGACGCACATATCGCACAAAATCCATGGAATATAACACACGAAAAAACCAAAAAATCTCTATTTCTCGTTCCGGGCCATGTTTGAAATCCTAAAACTCCACATTTGCCCCTCCGAACGAACGCGCGCCATTAAATAGGTTGTCGCGGACGCCCACGAAAAATTTCGGCCAAAATACCGCCGGACGCACATATCACACAAAATCCATGGACTATAACACACGGAAAAACCAAAAAATCCATATTTCTCATTCCGGGCCACGTTTGAAATCCTAAAACCCCACGTTTGCCCCTCCGAACCAACGCGCGCCATTAAATAGGTCGTCACGGACGCACACGAAAAATTTTGGCCAAAATAACGCCGGATGCACATATCACACAAAATCCATGGACTATAACACACGAAAAAATTGAAAAATCCCTCTTTTTCGTTTCGGGCCACGTTTTAAATCCTAAAACTCCACGTTTGCCCCTCCGAACCAACGCGCGCCATTAAATAGGTCGTCGCGGATGCCCACGAAAAATTTCGGTCAAAATACCGCCGGACGCACATATCACACAATATCCATGGACTATAACACACGAAAAAACTGAAAAATCCCTATTTCTCGTTCCGGGCCACGTTTGAAATCCTAAAACCCCACGTTTGCCCCTCTGAACCAACGCGCGCCATTAAATTGTACGCCCTCGAAAAATTTCGACCAAAATACCGCCGGACGCACATATCACACAAAATCCATGGACTATAACACACGAAAAAACCGAAAAATCCCTAATTCTCAGTCCGGGCCACATTTGAAATCCTTAAACCCCACGTTTGCCCCTACGAACCAACGCGCGCCATTAAATAGGTCGTCGCGGACGCCCACAAAAAATTTCGGCCAAAATACCATCGGACGCACATAGCACAGAAAATCCATGGACTATAACACACGAAAAAACTGAAAAATCCCTATTTCTCGTTCCGGGCCACGTTTGAAATCCTAAAACCCCACGTTTGCCCCTCCAAACCAATGCGCGACATTAAATAGGTCGTCGCGAACTCCCACGAAAAATTTCGGCCAAAATACCGCCGGACGCACATATCACACAAAATCCATGGACTATAACACACGAAAAAACCGAAAAATCCCTATTTCTCATTTCGGGCCACGTTTGAAATCCTATAACCCTACGTTTGCCCCTCCGAACCAACGCGCGCCATTAAATAGGTCGTCGCGGACTCCCACGAAGAATTTCGGCCAAAATACTGCCGGACGCACATATCACAGAAAATCCATGGACTATAACACACGAATAAACTGAAAAATCCCTATTTCTCATTCTGGGCCACGTTTGAAATCCTAAAACCCCACGTTTGCCCCTCCAAACCAACGCGCACCATTAAATAAGTCGTCGCGGACGCCCACGAAAAATTTCGGCCAAAATACTTGATGTGTCGCTAATTTACGTCACTTTCGACTCCTTTAAACTAAGAACAATCGTACGTTTTCAAGCAACCGTTGTCGTTTTTGATGTTTTTATGTTATATTTGTAGGAAATGGAGACAAACATGGAAACGGAAGGAAATACGCGAAAAAAGAGATTCTGCCTAAGTGTGACGGCCTGAGTGATGGCCCGTCACACATGTGACGGTCCGTCACAGCGACCGTCAAGGAGGAGGCAGCCACTGCCTAAGGGTGACGGTGCCGGCGACGGTCCGTCAAGGCAGTGACGGTCCGTCAGCCGGGCCGTCACACCAAAACAGTGGCGCGCCAACGGCTGCCCGATTTAAGGATTCCTAACCCGTTTTGGATTTGGTTTATTTGACTCCTATAAATACCCTATGATAGGTTTATTTTACATATCGTTCACCCAATAGTTTTAGCATAGTTTTTAGTCGTTTTTGAGAGCAACAACACGTTTTCGTATTCTTGAATTCGTGTTCTTGATTCGTTCTTGAGTTCTTGGTTTTTCTTGTTCTTGGATTATTGAAGGGTACTTTCATCATATTGTAAGAATCTTCTTTCCTTTATTATGAATTTCTTCTTTTCTTCTTCGAGCATGAGTAACTAAAACTCCCGCAACTAGGGTTGTGGGAGCCATGGCTAAAGTAACAATATAGATTCCGGGTAGCGACGGGTTCAATTGACATGTAGTCACGTTGTTAATCATACTTTATGTCACGTTTTCTAGTGGTTGCAAACATTAGAACATGCCTAGGTTTAATTTGCTTTGAGTAAAGAGATTAAAACCGGGAAACTTGATTAACGACAAGGATTCGAGACTACCAACTCTCGTCTTAATGATTAATGCCGTAACTGGATTAATCTACTTGATGTTTAGGATTGAAAGCTAAAAAGCACATCTTTTCGAGGTCGAGAGAATAGAAAAGGAAATTTGTTTATTTGGTCGAGAGACGTTTAGACGATACCATTGACGCAATCACATCGTGACACGCATATAGAAAGAACCCTGTAACGCCTAGAATCGTTTGTTACAACGCCATGGTGAACACGTCCCTAGTTCGCATTCTCTCATATTGATTAAAACTCACACGTTTATTATTTGTTTTGTTTACACGTTGATTACAAAAACCCCCCTTTATTTACTGGAAACGATTGACGACTGGTCACATACTTCACTAAAGGCTTAATCTTCACCATATTCTCTGTGGGATTCGACCCCAACCTTGTTGGGTTCTTTACTTGACAACGACCGCTTACGCTTCTTTAATTAGAGGTGTAGTTTGGGCGTTATCAAAAAGTGGTGCCGTTGCCGGGGAATACGGTTTTGATTAAGTCTAGTGTGTTTATTTGACTCTTAGTCATAATTTCCTGCTTTACGTTTATTTGTTGTTTTTATTTTTGATAGGGTACAGATTTGTGCATGCCAAGTACCCGAAGCTCGGGTGAATCAACAGTACCTTACGACCCCGAGCTTGCGAGAACATTAAGGCAGAATATGGCCGCACAAAACGAGGCAGCAAGGATCGCTGCAGAACTGCAGGGCCCAACAAAATCTGAATGCTGGTTGTCTGCTGGATGATGTCGCACGGAATGATGAGGATCTCGATCTAGATGGAGCTGGCGCTACGGGCGCCATTGTTCTTCCTCCGCTAGCGCCCGGGGCCAAGTTCAACATTACCAGCACGATGATTCAGCTGTTGAACTTGAGAGGAGTATTCCGGGGTGTAGCTGGTGATGATCCGAACCGTCACTTGATGAACTTCGTGGGCATCTGCAAGTCATTCAAACTGCCGGGAGTGAGTCAGACAGCGATCAGGCTCAGGTTGTTTCCGTTGTCTCTGTCTGATGAGGCAGCGTTGTGGTTGACAGAGCTGACCCCCGACTCTATTGCAACTTGGGGAGAGTTGAAAGGAGCTTTCCTAGAAAGGTTCTTTCCTCCCTCAAGGATGATACAGTTGAGGGACGAGATCAGCAATTTCAGGCAACAACCGCACGAAGCGTTACATGAGACTTGGCTGAGGTTCAAGAAGAAGCTGACACAATGCCCTAACCATCAGCTGAACGACGAATTCTTGATGCAGACATTCTACAGGGCACTAAATTCGGCTACCAAGCCGACATTGGATAACGCAGCAGGTGGAGCGTTTATGGGTCGCACTTTTGCCGACGCCACAGCTGTTTTGGACAGGCTCACCAAAACCAACAGGGCCTGGCACACACGAGATTCAGAGGTTGCAGTTAGCACCTGTACCGTTGGTATGTCAGCAGAGCAGCGTAGGAAAGAGGAGGAGCGCGACCAAGACATGGCGCATCTGAAAACACAGTTGGACCTACTGACCAAGCACTTGTTCTCAGGAGGTATGGAGAAGGTACAAGCTGTGGGTTCCCAAGGTACAGAGACTGAGGAGGCAAATTACTTGGGGGGTTTCCAAGCCAATGGCCAGGGAAACCAAGGTCGGAATTATCAGCGAGACAACCACTATGAGAAAAGTGGCTACAAAGATCGCGACCAAGGAAACTGGAGGAACAACACCGATAGAGGTGGGTTGTATATACCACCTGGGAATCGGGATAAAACTGGCAGCGAGGCTGAGATGTCCAAACTTGAGAACATGATGGCGAAGATGCTGCTGAAGGTGGAATCGACTGACTCTGGGGTAAAGGCAATGCGAAATGAGTTATCAACATTGAGTCAGGTAGTGGAGTCACACTCAACCGCGATCAAGCAACTAGAGCAGCAAGTGGGTCACATCTCGGCATCTCTAAACCCAAGGAAAACGGGTACCTTGCCGAGCGACACCACTCATCCGAGGAATGACGCAAGCTGTATGGCGATCATGACCAGAAGCGGTAGAACGTTACCGGAATCACATCCGGTAATTCAGACTCAAGGCGATGATGCGGATGATGAAGAGGCGGTAGAGGAGGAAACTCCAAAGCCCGCGGAGAAAAGCAAGAAAGCTGAAAAGCTTCCAACTATGATGCCTCGGCCACCACCTCCTTTCCCCCAGCGTTTGAAGAAGAAAGCTGATGACGGTAAGTTCCTAAACTTCATGACCATGCTGAAGCAGATTTCAATAAACATACCATTGGTGGAAGCGCTGGAACAAATGCCCGGTTATGCCAAGTTCATGAAGGACTTGATTACAAAGAAGAGGTCGGTAAGTTTTGAACCGGAAGATAACCTCCACCACTGCAGCACTATTTCTTCAAGGTCTTTAGTCGAAAAGAAGGAAGATCCAGGCGCTTTCACTGTTCCCTGCACTGTTGGGAAGCTCAACTTCGGGAAAGCCTTGTGTGATCTGGGTGCTAGCATCAACTTGATGCCGCTAGCCATCTATAAACAACTGGGTTTGGGAGCTCCTAAACCAACGTCCATAAGAGTGATGATGGCTGACCGCTCAGTAAAGCGACCTGTGGGAATATTGTCTGATGTGCTAGTAAAGATTGGTAAGCTTATTTTCCCAGCTGACTTTGTGATCTTGGATTGCGAAGTGGATTTCGAAGTTCCCATAATCTTGGGACGACCATTGCTAGCCACAGCAAGAGCCTTGGTTGACATGGAGAAAAACGAACTGACCTTCAGGTTGAACAATGAAATGGTCAAGTTCGATGTGTCCAGAGTAATGAAGCAACCAAGTGACATGAGGGTGGTCGCGGTCATCAATGCTATTGAGGAAGTCCCTGCTGATGTGTATCCTGAGGAGAAACATGTAGAGGAAGGCGGTGAAAATAGAACTAAGAAACGAAAACACCGCAAGAGAATCTACAAAGAAAGAGCGAAGAAGTTGTCGCGACTAGCGATGGAGCCCAAAAAGAAAGCTGGAATGCCACACTCCATCGAGTTCTCTTGTTTTGGAGACCCTGGCGGTCTCCAACATCATTCCAGAATCTGAGTCATATCGACTCCACAGGTATTCCTAATTCTCACAGTTTTTAGTTTTCATATGTATGCATTGGGGACAATGCATGCGTCTAAGTTGAGGGTGTGGGGAAACCTGCGAGTCACCACCGAGGGTTTTTGTTGTCGTGTTTCTTTTCCCTCCGGTGTGCTATCTAGTAGAACCGGCATGTTTAGGTTGTTTAATTTAAATTTTTTTAGTGTCTATAGCAAAGCATGCGATTTCTTATCAAAGTAGCGCCCCTTTAATAATTTTCTGGTTTTGAGCTTATGTTGAAACGATTGACTGTCTGGATCCTTGTTTGTCATTGTGTGATTATGATTAGAATGAGTATGCTTAAGCCGAGCGGTTGTTTGATAGTTGGTAGCGATATAGTTTCTTGGTGCCAAGTGTGTGAGATGATTGTTATAAATTCTTACTCTGTGCATGCATCTAGAACTTGCCCGGTCTATTTTGTTAAGTTTGAAGTTTAGTTGCTTAGGAAAGGATCACAGGCCCTTTTTGTGTGCAGCCCACTTAACCTATAAGACCGTCCAAATGCAAATAATCCCTTTTTGATTCCTATTTGAGCCATAATTGACCTTGTTCTTTCAATAACCTGTCACCATTCCCGTTTAACTTTGAATCCCTATTTTGGCCCTGGTCCTTCCTTGGACATCGTGTACCTCAACTCCGGCAATCAGCCTAAGTTGAGGGTGGCTACTATAGAGGTAAACCCTGTTTTGGCCCTGGTCCTTCCATGGACATTGTGCACCTCAACCCAGGCAATCAGCCTAAGTTGAGGGTGGCTACTAGAGAGGTGAATGATAAGAAAAAGAGGACAGTGAAGATTGGTTGTGAATAGAATGAAAAGTCGGGTGTGTGCCTAAGAAAAAAAAAAAGAAAGAAAAAAAAAAGAGATGAAAAAGATCGAAAAAGAAATAAAAAGAATTTTCAAAATAAAGAGGCCGCACCTGTAGCTAGAAAGAAGGAAATATAAACGTGAATAAGGATGGACAAAGTAAGTTATGTGGTAATAAGACGTCGGTAGTTCCAAGGAGGGCTTAGTCACTAACCCCTAAATGTATCCTACCTGCACCCGAAGCCTCATTACAAGCCTAAAACAAGTCCTGTAGTGATCCTGAGCGGCTTTCTGAAGAACTGAAATAGAATAGTAAGGGCAAGCCTATGGTATCGCATGTGCATTGTTTGAAATCGTTTGTGAGTGTGAGCGCTTACCTAGTCCCAAATCTTGTGTGTGGGATTTCTTTGTGGTGAGGGCACCAAGATGTCTGTATTGTCTATCGATTGTTAGGATAGCTGCGCGTGTGTATGTAGAATGTTCTATCATATCGGAATGACATGTTTGGATCCTTGCAAGTTAGTGTTTCATACATTCGTGTGCGACGAGGGAGCTTGATTTAATTGAATAAGTTTCGAATGACCATGAGTTGCTAGAGACATGAGTTTGTGTTCTTAGTTGAGTCGTCTTATTGTTTTTATGTTATGTTGCTTGAGGACAAGCGAACGTTTTAAGTTGAGGGTGTTGATGTGCTGCTAATTTACGTCACTTTCGACTCCTTTAAACTAAGAACAATCGTACGTTTTCAAGCAACCGTTGTCGTTTTTGATGTTTTTATGTTGTATTTTCAGGAAATGGAGACAAACGTGAAAACGGAAGGAAATACGAGAAAAAGAGGATTCTGCCTAAGAGTGACGGCCTGAGTGACGGTCCGTCACACATGTGACGGTCCGTCACCAAGACCGTCGCATAGAGGCAGTGCCACTGCCTAAGGTTGACGTTCCAGGCGACGGTCCGTCAAGGCAGTGACGGTCCGTCAGCCTGACCGTCGCACCAAAACAGTAGCGTCAAGCGGCTGCCCGCGTTTTAGGGATTCCTAGCCCGTTTTGGATTTGGTTTCTTTAACTCCTATAAATACCCTATGATAGGTTTATTTTACATATCGTTCACCCAATAGTTTTAGCATAGTTTTTAGTCGTTTTTGAGAGCAACAACACGTTTTCGTATTCTTGAATTCGTGTTCTTGATTTGTTCTTGAGTTCTTGGTTTTTCTTGTTCTTGGATTATTGAAGGGTATTTTCATCATATTGTAAGAATCTTCTTTCCTTTATTATGAATTTCTTCTTTTCTTCTTCGAGCATGAGTAACTAAAACTCCCGCAACTAGGGTTGTGGGAGCCATGGCTAAAGTAACAATATAGATTCCGGGTAGCGACGGGTTCAATTTACATGTAGTCACGTTGTTAATCATACTTTATGTCACGTTTTCTAGTGGTTGCAAATATTAGAACATGCCTAGGTTTAATTTGCTTGAGTAAAGAGATTAAAACCGGGAAACTTGATTAACGACAAGGATTCGAGACTACCAACTCTCGTCTTACTGATTAATGCCGTAACTGGATTAATCTACTTGATGTTTAGGATTGAAAACTAAAAAGCACATCTTTTCGAGGTCGAGAGAATAGAAAAGGAAATTTGTTTATTTGGTCGAGAGACGTTTAGACGATACCATTGACGCAATCACATCGTGACACGCATATAGAAAGAACCCTGTAACGCCTAGAATCGATTGTTACAACGCCATGGTGAACACGTCCCTAGTTCGCATTCTCTCATATTGATTAAAACTCACACGTTTATTATTTGTTTTGTTTACACGTTGATTACAAAACCCCCCCCTTTATTTACTGGAAACGATTGACGACTAGTCACATACTTCACTAAAGGCTTAATCTTCACCATATTCTCTGTGGGATTCGACCCCAACCTTGTTGGGTTCTTTACTTGACTACGACCGCTTACGCCTCGTTAATTTGAGGTGTAGTTTGGGCGTTATCAAAAAGTGGCGCCGTTGCCGGGGAATACGGTTTTTAATTAAGTCTAGTGTGTTTATTTGACTCTTAGTCATAATTTCCTGCTTTACGTTTATTTGTTGTTTTTGTTTTTTGATAGGGTACAGATTTGTGCATGCCAAGTACCCGAAGCTCGGGTGAATCAACAGTACCTTACGACCCCGAGCTTGCGAGAACATTAAGGCAGAATATGGCTGCACAAAACGAGGCAGCAAGGATCGCTGCAGAACTGCAGGCCCAACAAAATCTGAATGTTGGTGGTCTGCTGGATGATGTCGCACGGAATGATGAGGATCTCGATCTAGATGGAGCTGGCGCTACGGGCGCCATTGTTCTTCCTCCGCTAGCGCCCGGGGCCAAGTTTAACATTACCAGCACGATGATTCAGCTGTTGAACTTGAGAGGAGTATTCCGGGGTGTAGCTGGTGATGATCCGAACCGTCACTTGATGAACTTCGTGGGCATCTGCAAGTCATTCGAACTGCCGGGAGTGAGTCAGACAGCGATCAGGCTCAGGTTGTTTCCGTTGTCTCTGTCTGATGAGGCAGCGTTGTGGTTGACAGAGCTGACCCCCGACTCTATCGCAACTTGGGGAGAGTTGAAAGGAGCTTTCCTAGAAAGGTTCTTTCCTCCCTCAAGGATGATACAGTTGAGGGACGAGATCAGCAATTTCAGGCAACAACCGCACGAAGCGTTACATGAGACTTGGCTGAGGTTCAAGAAGAAGCTGACACAATGCCCTAACCATCAGCTGAACGATGAATTCTTGATGCAGACATTCTACAGGGCACTAAATTCGGCTACCAAGCCGACATTGGATAACGCAGCAGGTGGAGCGTTTATGGGTCGCACTTTTGCCGACGCCACAGCTGTTTTGGACAGGCTCACCAAAACCAACAGGGCCTGGCACACACGAGATTCAGAGGTTGCAGCTAGCACCTATACCGTTGGTATGTCAGCAGAACAGCGTAGGAAAGAGGAGGAGCGCGACCAAGACATGGCGCACCTGAAAACTCAGTTGGATCTCCTGACAAAGCACTTGTGCTCAGGAGGTATGGAGAAGGTGCAAGCTGTGGGTTCCCAAGGTATGGAGACTGAGGAAGCAAATTACTTAGGAGGTTTCAAGGCCAATGGCCAGGGAAACCAAGGTCGGAATTATCAGCGAGACAACCACTATGAGAAAAGTGGCTACAAAGAGCGCGACCAAGGAAATTGGAGGAACAACACCGATAGAGGTGGGTTGTATATACCACCAGGTAATCGGGATAAAACTGGCAGTGAGGCTAAGACCTCCAAACTTGAGAACATGATGGCGAAGATGTTGCTTAAGGTGGAATCGACTGACTCTGGGGTAAAGGCAATGCGTAATGAGTTATCAACATTGAGTCAGGTAGTGGAGTCAAACTCAACCGCAATCAAGCAACTAGAGCAGCAAGTGGGGCAAATCTCGGCATCTCTGAACCAAAGGAAGACAGGTACATTGTCGAGTGACACTACTCATCCGAGGAATGACGCTAGCTGTATGGCGATCACCACAAGAAGGGGAAAAATATTACCGGAATCACATCCGGTAATTCAGACTCAAGGTGATGATGTGGATGATGAAGAGGCGGTAGAGGAGGAAACTCCAAAGCCCGCGGAGAAAAGCAAGGAAGCTGAAAAGCTTCCAACTATGATGCCTCGACCACCACCTCCTTTCCCACAGCGTTTGAAGAAGAAAGCTGATGACGGTAAGTTCCTAAACTTCATGACCATGCTGAAGTAGATTTCAATAAACATACCATGGGTGGAAGCGCTGGAACAAATGCCCGGTTATGCCAAGTTCATGAAGGACTTGATTACAAAGAAGAGGTCGGTAAGTTTTGAACCGGAAGATAACCTCCACCACTGCAGCGCTATTTCTTCAAGGTCCTTAGTCAAAAAGAAGGAAGATCCA
Organism: Jaltomata sinuosa; assembly: GCA_003996215.1. Classification (NCBI taxonomy): domain Eukaryota; kingdom Viridiplantae; phylum Streptophyta; class Magnoliopsida; order Solanales; family Solanaceae; genus Jaltomata; species Jaltomata sinuosa. The sequence continues at coordinate 1,087,700 of QJPP01007241.1, forward strand.
GGCGCTTTCACTGTTCCCTGCACTGTTGGGAAGCTCAACTTCGGGAAAGCCTTGTGTGATCTGGGTGCTAGCATCAACTTGATGCCGCTAGCCGTCTATAAACAACTGGGTTTGGGAGCTCCTAAACCAACGTCCATAAGAGTGATGATGGCTGACCGCTCAGTAAAGCGACCTGTGGGAATATTGTCTGATGTGCTAGTAAAGATCGGTAAGCTTATTTTCCCAGCTGACTTTGTGATCTTGGATTGCGAAGTGGATTTCGAAGTTCCCATAATCTTGGGACGACCATTGCTAGCCACAGCAAGAGCCTTGGTTGACATGGAGAAAAACGAACTGACCTTCAGGCTGAACAATGAAATGGTCAAGTTCGATGTGTCCAGAGTAATGAAGCAACCAAGTGACATGAGGGTGGTCGCGGTCATCAATGCTATTGAGGAAGTCCCTGCTGATGTGTATCCTGAGGAGAAACATGTAGAGGAAGGCGGTGAAAATAGAACTAAGAAACGAAAACACCGCAAGAGAATCTACAAAGAAAGAGCGAAGAAGTTGTCGCGACTAGCGATGGAGCCCAAAAAGGAAGCTGGAATGCCACACTCCATCGAGTTCTCTTGTTTTGGAGACCCTGGCGGTCTCCAACAGCATTCCAGAATCTGAGTCATATCGACTCCACAGGTATTCCTAATTCTCACAGTTTTTAGTTTTCATATGTATGCATTGGGGACAATGCATGAGTCTAAGTTGAGGGTGTGGGGAAACCTGTGAGTCACCACCGAGGGTTTTTGTTGCCATGTTTCTTTTCCCTCCGGTGTGCTATCTAGTAGAACCGGCATGTTTAGGTTGTTTATTTTAATGTTTATTTTAATTTTTTTTTAGTGTCTATAGCAAAGCATGCGATTTCTTATCAAAGTAGCGCCCCTTTAAAAATTTTCTGGTTTTGAGCTTATGTTGAAACGATTGACTGTCTGGATCCTTGAATGTCATTGTGTGATTATGAGTAGAATGAGTATGCTTAAGCCGAGCGGTTGTTTGATAGTTGGTAGCGATATAGTTTCTTGGTGCCAAGAGCGTGTGAGATTATTGGCATAAATTCTTACTCTGTGCATGCATCTAGAACTTGCCCGGTCTATTTTGTTAAGTTCGAAGTTTGGTTGCTTAGGAAAGGATCACAGGCCCTTTTTGTGTGCAGTCCACTTAACCTAAAAGACCGTCCAAATATAAATAATCCCTTGATCCCTGTTTGAGCCATAATTGACCTTGTTCTTTCAATAACCTGTCACCATTCCTGGTTTAACTTTGAATCCCTATTTTGGCCCTGGTCCTTCCTTGGACATCGTGCACCTCGACTCAGGCAATCAGCCTAAGTTGAGGGTGGCTACTATAGAGGTAAACCCTGTTTTGGCCCTTGTCCTCCCTTGGACATTGTGCACCTCAACGCAGGCAATCAGCCTAAGTTGAGGGTGGCTACTAGAGAGGTGAATGATAAGAAAAAGAGGATAGTGAAGATTGGTTGTGAATAGAATGAAAAGTCGGGTGTGTGCCTAAGAAAAAAAAAGAAAGAAAAAAAAAAGAGATGAAAAAGATCGAAAAAGAAATAAAAAGAATTGTCAAAATAAAGAGGTCGCACCTGTAGCTAGAAAGAAGGAAATAAAAAGGTGAATAAGGATGGACAAAGTAAGTTATGTGGTAATAAGACGTCGGTAGTTCCAAGGAGGGCTTAGTCACTAACCCCTAAATGTATCCTACCTGCACCCGAAGCCTCATTACAAGCCTAAACAAATCCTGTAGTGATCCTGGGCGGCTTTCTGAAGAACAGAAATAGAATAGTAAGGGCAAGCCTATGGTATCGCATGTGCATTGTTTGAAATCGTTTGTGAGTGTGAGCGCTTACCTAGTCCCAAATCTTGTGTGTGGGATTTCTTTGTGGTGAGGGCACCAAGATGTCTGTATTGTCTATTGATTGTTAGGATAGCTGCGCGTGTGTATGTAGAATGTTCTATCATATCGGAATGACATGTTTGGATCCTTGCAAGTTAGTATTTCATACATTCGTGTGCTACGAGGGAGCTTGATTTAATTAAATAAGTTTTGAATGACCATGAGTTGCTAGAGACATGAGTTTGTGTTCTTAGTTGAGTCGTTTTATTGTTTTATGTTATGTTGCTTGAGGACAAGCGAACGTCTTAAGTTGAGGGTGTTGATGTGCCGCTAATTTACGTCACTTTCGACTCCTTTAAACTAAGAACAATCGTACGTTTTCAAGCAACCATTATCGTTTTTGATGTTTTTATGTTGTATTTTTAGGAAATGGAGACAAACGTGGAAACGGAAGGAAATACGAGAAAAAGAGGATTCTGCCTAAGAGTGACGGCCTGAGTGACGGTCCGTCACACATGTGACGGTCCGTCACCAAGACCGTCGCATAGAGGCAGTGCCACTGCCTAAGGTTGACGTTCCAGGCGACGGTCCGTCAAGGCAGTGACGGTCCGTCAGCCTGACCGTCGCACCAAAACAGTAGCGTCAAGCGGCTGCCCGCGTTTTAGGGATTCCTAGCCCGTTTTGGATTTGGTTTCTTTAACTCCTATAAATACCCTATGATAGGTTTATTTTACATATCGTTCACCCAATAGTTTTAGCATAGTTTTTAGTCGTTTTTGAGAGCAACAACACGTTTTCGTATTCTTGAATTCGTGTTCTTGATTCGTTCTTGAGTTCTTGGTTTTTCTTGTTCTTGGATTATTGAAGAGTATTTTCATCATATTGTAAGAATCTTCTTTCCTTTATTATGAATTTCTTCTTTTCTTCTTCGAGCATGAGTAACTAACACTCCCGCAACTAGGGTTGTGGGAGCCATGGCTAAAGTAGCGATATAGATTCCGGGTAGCGACGGGTTCAATTTAAATGTAGTCACGTTGTTAATCATACTTTATGTCATGTTTCTAGTGGTTGCAAACATTAGAACATGCCTAGGTTTAATTTGCTTGAGTAAAGAGATTAAAACCGGGAAACTTGATTAACGACAAGGATTCGAGACTACCAACTCTCGTCTTAATGATTAATGCCGTAACTGGATTAATCTACTTGATGTTAGGATTGAAATCTAAAAAGCACATGTTTTCGAGGTCGAGAGAATAGAAAAGGAAATTTGTTTATTTGGTCGAGAGACGTTTAGACGATACCATTGACGCAATCACATCGTGACACGCATATAGAAAGAACCCTGTAACGCCTAGAATCGATTGTTACAACGCCATGGTGAACACGTCCCTAGTTCGCATTCTCTCATATTGATTAAAACTCACACGTTTATTACTTATTTTGTTTACGATTTGTTCACACAAACCCCCCCTTATTTATCGGAAACTATTGACCATCAGTCACGTACTTCACTAAAGACTTGAATTTGCACCGTATTCTATGTGGGATTCGACCCCAACCTAGTTGGGTTCTATATTTGAGTACGACCGCTTACGCTTCCTAATTGGAGGTGTAGTTTGGGCATTATCAAAAAGTGTTGGGAAACCTGTGAGTCACCACCGAGGGTTTTTGTTGCCGAGTTCTTTTCCCTCCGGTGTGCTATCTAGTAGAACCGGCATGTTTAGGTTGTTTATTGTTTATTTTAAATTTTTTTTAGTGTCTATAGCAAAGCATGCGATTTCTTATCAAAGTAGCGCCCCTTTAAAAAATTTCTGGTTTTGAGCTTATGTTGAAACGATTGACTGTCTGGATCCTTGTATGTCATTGTGTGAATATGATAGAATGAATATGCTTAAGCCGAGCGGTTGTTTGATAGTTGGTAGCGATATAGTTTCTTGGGGCCAAGAGTGTGTGAGATTATTGTTGTAAATTCATACTCTGTGCATGCATCTAGAACTTGCCCGGTCTATTTTGTTAAGTTTGAAGTTTGGTTGCTTAGGAAAGGATCACAGGCCCTTTTTGTGTGTAGTCCACTTAACCTAAAAGACCGTCCAAATATAAATAATCCCTTGATCCCTGTTTGAGCCATAATTGATCCCGTTCCTGTTTAACTTTGAAACCCTATTTTGGCCCTGGTCCTTCCATGGACATTGTGCACCTCAACCCAGGCAATCAGCCTAAGTTGAGGGTGGCTACTGTAGAGGTGAATGATAAGAAAAAAAGGATAGTGAAAATTGGTTGTGAATAGAATGAAAATTCGGGTGTGTGCCTAAGAAAAGAAAAAAAAAGAGATGAAAAAGATCGAAAAAGTAATAAAAAGAATTGTCAAAATAAAGAGGTCGCACCTGTAGCTAGAAAGAAGGAAATAAAAAGGGGAATAAGGATGGACAAAGTAAGTTATGTGGTAATAAGACGTCGGTAGTTCCAAGGAGGGCTTAGTCACTAACCCCTAAATGTATCCTACCTGCACCTGAAGCCTCATTACAAGCCTAAACAAGTCCTGTAGTGATCCTGAGCGGCTTTCTGAAGAACTGAAATAGAATAGTAAGGGCAAGCCTATGGTATCGCATGTGCATTGTTTGAAATTGTTTGTGAGTGTGAGCGCTTACCTAATCCCAAATCTTGTGTGTGGGATTTCTTTGTGGTGAGGGCACCAAGATTTCTGTATTGTCTATTGATTGTTAGGATAGCTGCGCGTGTGTATGTGGAATGTTCTATCATATCGGAATGACATGTTTGGATCCTTGCAAGTTAGTGTTTCATACATTCGTGTGCTACGAGGGAGCTTGATTTAATTGAATAAGTTTTGAATGACCATGAGTTGCTATAAGACACGAGTTTGTGTTCTTAGTTGAGTCGTAGTATTGTTTTATGTCATGTTGCTTGAGGACAAGCGAACGTCTTAAGTTGAGGGTGTTGATGTGCCGCTAATTTACGTCACTTTCGACTCCTTTTAACCAAGAACAATCGTACGTTTTCAAGCAACCATTGTCGTTTTTGATGTTTTTATGTTGGATTTGTAGGAAATGGAGACAAACATGGAAACGGAAGGAAATACGAGAAAAAGAGGATTCTGCCTAAGAGTGACGGCCTGAGTGACGGTCCGTCACACATGTGACGGTCCGTCACCATGACCGTCGCATAGAGGCAGTGCCACTGCCTAAGCTTGACGGTCCAGGCGACGGTCCATCAAGGCAGTGACGGCCCGTCAGCCTGACCATCGCACCAAAACAGTAGCGTCAAGCGGCTGCCCGCGTTTTGGGGATTCCTAGCCCGTTTTGGATTTGGTTTCTTTGACTCCTATAAATACCCTATGATAGGTTTATTTTACATGTTGTTCACCCAATAGTTTTAGCATAGTTTTTAGTCGTTTTGGAGAGCAAGAACACGTTTTCGTATTCTTGAATTCGTGTTCTTGATTCGTTCTTGAGTTCTTGGTTTTTCTTGTTCTTGGATTATTGAAGAGTATTTTCATCATATTGTAAGAATCTTCTTTCCTTTATTATGAATTTCTTCTTTTCTTCTTCGAGCATGAGTAACTAAAACTCCCGCAACTAGGGTTGTGGGAGCCATGGCTAAAGTAGCGATATAGATTCCGGGTAGCGACGGGTTTAATTTACATGTAGTCATGTTGTTAATCATACTTTATGTCACGTTTTCTAGTGGTTGCAAACATTAGAACATGCCTAGGTTTAATTTGCTTGAGTAAAGAGATTAAAACCGGGAAACTTGATTAACGACAAGGATTCGAGACTACCAACTCTCGTCTTAATGATTAATGCCGTAACTGGATTAATCTACTTGATGTTTAGGATTGAAAGCTAAAAAAAGCACATCTTTTCGAGGTCGAGAGAATAGAAAAGGAAATCTGTTTATTTGGTTGAGAGACGTTTAGACGATACCATTGACGCAATCACATCGTGACACGCATATAGAAAGAACCCTGTAACGCCTAGAATCGATTGTTACAACGCCATGGTGAACACGTCCCTAGTTCGCATTCTCTCATATTGATTAAAACTCACACGTTTATTACTTGTTTTGTTTACGATTTGTTCACACAAACCCCCCCCTTATTTACCGGAAACTATTGACCATCAGTCACGTACTTCACTAAAGACTTGAATTTGCACCGTATTCTCTGTGGGATTCGACCCCAACCTAGTTGGGTTCTATATTTGACTACGACCGCTTACGCTTCCTAATTGGAGGTGTAGTTTGGGCGTTATCAAAAAGTGTTGGGAAACCTGTGAGTCACCACCGAGGGTTTTTGTTGCCGAGTTCTTTTCCCTCCGGTGTGCTATCTAGTAGAACCGGCATGTTTAGGTTGTTTATTGTTTATTTTAAATTTTTTTTAGTGTCTATAGCAAAGCATGCGATTTCTTATCAAAGTAGCGCCCCTTTAAAAATTTTCTGGTTTTGAGCTTATGTTGAAACGATTGACTGTCTGGATCCTTGTATGTCATTGTGTGAATATGATAGAATGAGTATGCTTAAGCCGAGCGGTTGTTTGATAGTTGGTAGCGATATAGTTTCTTGGGGCCAAGAGTGTGTGAGATTATTGTTGTAAATTCATACTCTGTGCATGCATCTAGAACTTGCCCGGTCTATTTTGTTAAGTTTGAAGTTTGGTTGCTTAGGAAAGGATCACAGGCCCTTTTTGTGTGCAGTCCACTTAACCTAAAAGACCGTCCAAATATAAATAATCCCTTGATCCCTGTTTGAGCCATAATTGATCCCGTTCCTGTTTAACTTTGAAACCCTATTTTGGCCCTGGTCCTTCCATGGACATTGTGCACCTCAACCCAGGCAATCAGCCTAAGTTGAGGGTGGCTACTAGAGAGGTGAATGATAAGAAAAAGAGGATAGTGAATATTGGTTGTGAATAGAATGAAAAGTCGGGTGTGTGCCTAAGAGAAAAAAAGAAAAAAAAAAGAGATGAAAAAGATCGAAAAAGAAATAAAAAAATTGTCAAAATAAAGAGGCCGCACCTGTAGCTAGAAAGAAGGAAATATAAAGGTGAATAAGGATGGACAAAGTAAGTTATGTGGTAATAAGACGTCGGTAGTTCCAAGGAGGGCTTAGTCACTAACCCCTAAATGTATCCTACCTGCACCCGAAGCCTCATTACAAGCCTAAACAAGTCCTGTAGTGATCCTGAGCGGCTTTCTTAAGAACTGAAATAGAATAGTAAGGGCAAGCCTATGGTATCGCATGTGCATTGTTTAAAATCGGTTGTGAGTGTGAGCGCTTACCTAATCCCAAATCTTGTGTGTGGGATTTCTTTGTGGTGAGGGCACCAAGATGTCTGTATTGTCTATTGATTGTTAGGATAGCTGCGCGTGTGTATGTAGAATGTTCTATCATATCGGAATGACATGTTTGGATCCTTGCAAGTTAGTGTTTCATACATTCGTGTGCTACGAGGGAGCTTGATTTAATTGAATAAGTTTTGAATGACCATGAGTTGCTATAGACACGAGTTTGTGTTCTTAGTTGAGTCGTAGTATTGTTTTATGTCATGTTGCTTGAGGACAAGCGAACGTCTTAAGTTGAGGGTGTTGATGTGCCGCTAATTTACGTCACTTTCGACTCCTTTAAACTAAGAACAATCGTACGTTTTCAAGCAACCATTGTCGTTTTTGATGTTTTTATGTTGGATTTGTAGGAAATGGAGACAAACATGGAAACGGAAGGAAATACGAGAAAAAGAGGATTCTGCCTAAGAGTGACGGCCTGAGTGACGGTCCGTCACACATGTGACGGTCCGTCACCAAGACCGTTGCATAGAGGCAATGCCACTGCCTAAGGTTGACGGTCCAGGCGACGGTCCGTCAAGGCAGTGACGGTCCGTCAGCCTGACCGTCGCACCAAAACAGTAGCGTCAAGCGGCTGCCCGCGTTTTGGGGATTCCTAGCCCGTTTTGGATTTGGTTTCTTTGACTCCTATAAATACCCTATGATAGGTTTATTTTACATGTTGTTCACCCAATAGTTTTAGCATAGTTTTTAGTCGTTTTTGAGAGCAACAACACGTTTTTGTATTCTTGAATTCGTGTTCTTGATTCGTTCTTGAGTTCTTGGTTTTTCTTGTTCTTGGATTATTGAAGAGTATTTTCATCATATTGTAAGAATCTTCTTTCCTTTATTATGAATTTCTTCTTTTCTTCTTCGAGCATGAGTAACTAAAACTCCCGCAACTAGGGTTGTGGGAGCCATGGCTAAAGTAGCGATATAGATTCCGGGTAGCGACGGGTTCAATTTACATGTAGTCACGTTGTTAATCATACTTTATGTCACGTTTTCTAGTGGTTGCAAACATTAGAACATGCCTAGGTTTAATTTGCTTGAGTAAAGAGATTAAAACCGGGAAACTTGATTAACGACAAGGATTCGAGACTACCAACTCTCGTCTTAATGATTAATGCCGTAACTGGATTAATCTACTTGATGTTTAGGATTGAAAGCTAAAAAGCACATCTTTTCGAGGTCGAGAGAATAGAAAAGGAAATTTGTTTATTTGGTCGAGAGACGTTTAGACGATACCATTGACGCAATCACATCGTGACACGCATATAGAAAGAACCCTGTAACGCCTAGAATCAATTGTTACAACGCCATGGTGAACACGTCCCTAGTTCGCATTCTCTCATATTGATTAAAACTCACACGTTTATTACTTGTTTTGTTTACGATTTGTTCACACAAACCCCCCCTTATTTACCGGAAACTATTGACCATCAGTCACGTACTTCACTAAAGACTTGAATTTGCACCGTATTCTCTGTGGGATTCGACCCCAACCTAGTTGGGTTCTATATTTGACTACGACCGCTTACGCTTCCTAATTGGAGGTGTAGTTTGGGCGTTATCAATTCCTATTTTCCGAGCATGTCTATCTTCACTCTTATGTTCCATTCCTTATACTTGAGGTTACCGGTATACCATCCACTTCTTAAACTGATTATGTATATACTGTTATTTCAAGGATCCCAGGTGCTTTATTTCTTACTTACACCTATGCCTGTTGCGTATATATATTCTATTTGCTAGCCTTGTATGTTGTTCTATTGACTTTTCTCTGGGCTATTTCCTGTGTACTTTTCATTGATTTTTGTGACTACTTGCTTCTATTCTGTCTGTTACTACGCTTTTATCTTATATATGCCCAGTCGGCCTATGATACCTACTGGGTACCTTATGCTTCGCATTTGGTGCTCATACTACACCCTGCATCCTCTTGTGCAGATCCTAGTATGGGCCATCATTGTTAGCTCATGAACACTCGTGCGAGGTGCTGCTTGTGGTGATATTCTGGACTGAGGGTGAGCTCTTGGCGATCAGAGATTAGCTTTTAGTTTATCTTTTGATTATGTACTCTACTTCTACTCGGAGACAGCTTTGTGTAAATATTGTTTTGGATCATTGTACTCCTTATGTAGATTCGACTCTTATATGCTATGATACCAGGTTTTGGGTTTGGTTTAGCTTCTGCTTTATATCTATATTATTCCTGTTATCTATTTTCTTCATCTTGTACCCTTGCTTCTTCTTATTTAAACTATTCTTTTGCTTAGATTGTTAGATAGTAGCCTATTACCAACCATTCTTGACTACAAGGATTGGTTCGCCTACTGGGGAGTTGTAGGTGCCATCATGATCGAGAAATTAGGTCGTGACAGATATCTATTCTTCATTAGTTGACTCGGGTACCACGCCTGGTACAAGTTCTATTATTCATTGGTTGTCTTAGGTACCACGCCTGATACAGTTTCTATGATTCATTGGTTGGCTTGGTACCATGCCTCGTATAATTCCTATAATTCATTAATTGGCTCGAGTACCATGCCTAGTGTAGCTTTTATGATTCATTAGTTAGGTTCGGTACCACACTTGGTACAACTTTTATGATTTATTGGTTGGCTCGGGTACCATGCCTGGTATAATATTTATGATAATAATTATTGTTACTGTTTATATTGGTTCTGTGAGTAGATCGGGTTATATTATGGCTGTTGTTTTGGTATCTTTGTGTGATCTGGTTACTTGACATATATTTGGGATCCTTGTGTGGTATGATTACTTGACATATATTTGAGATTCTTGTGTGGTTCGGTTACTTGGCATATATTTGGGATCCTTGTGTTGTCCGGTTACTTGACTTATATTGGGGATCCTTGAGTGATCTGGGCTAGGGATGTAGAAGAATGGTATATATGTTCTATTATTGTCTACTTACTTGTGGATTCGATATAAGGTATAAGTTATTGTTGTAGAGTCATAGTTGTTGACTTGGTTAATAATTGGTAGTCAAGGACTTGACTTGGTTTATTGTCAATATTGATTATATTTGACTGAATTATCTGCTGATGGTTGACGAGGATAAGAATGGTAATACTCAAAGGTAATATGAGGGATAAAGATAGCATAAGTGGATCAAAGTGATGTGGATTAAATTGTTATATAAGCTGTCATGCTTTTTCTTGTAATTTCTATATTATGTTTATGTGATCTAACCCTGCTCGGTTGATGATACCTACCAGTATATGCTGTTTGTACTAATACTACTCTTGCTATAATCTTTTGAGTATAGTCTAGTTGCAGAATTTAGTAGATATTTCAGATATGACGCGATAAAGATCTCCAACGGCTTCTGTTATTTGTTCCTACAATATAAGTTGTGTCTTGATTTTGTAGTCACTCTTAGTAGCTCTTGTACCTATTTAGACTAGTTCCTTGGGAGGGGTTTTCATTGAATTTTTAAAAGATTTCATTATATTCAAAGCTTTTGTAATTGTTTTTAATAATTAAAGGCAATTCTTATGGTTTGTTATTTACTTCCGCATACTTGTTTTAATGGGTGGTAAGGTTATCCTATCTAGGTGAATTAGAGTAGGTTCATGCACGATCTGAGTAGTTGGGTCATGATAATTTGGTATCAGAGCCCAAGTTATCGGTTTCCCAGTACAAGAATAAATATCGAGTAGAGTCATACAGATTGGTGTGTTGACATTCACATCTAATCTTCGGAAAGCTATAAAGCATTCTATGAAATTATTCCACTTCTTACCTCCTTTTATGTGGTCTATTTCTTGATTGTATGAGTTAAGTCCAAATGGTATCTCTTGATTCTAATTAGTATCTTAACGAGGTAAATGAATGTCGTTGACTTTGGCTGAAATGACACAAGCAAGGAAAGTTAGAACTAGGAAGATTCCAATTGGTATCTGGCCATAGAGGCTATGTAAATGCATGGATAATCGGTTAATAGTCATCCATGAGGCGAATAAAAGGTAATAAAAAGGGATTGTTTAGTGATGAAACTTGAGATTGGTGCTTATGTATTTTTGTATTATTTGAATGACTGTGAATATGTGAAATGTGATTGTTTGAATTACTGTGAAATTCGTGGTTAGTGAAGGGTTATAACTTGGTTATGTGTTAGTTGTTAAGGGAATTATTTGCTATGTGGCTTAACTGGAACTATGTATTAATTGTTATGCATTGACTTATAATTGGTAAAAAATGGTAAGAGGATAAGAACTGGTTTACGATTGTGGAGAAATTCTGATTTTAGGATAGTCGAGTTTTGGTTGAAAATCATGGGAAAAAGGGCTATTGTTGTATAATAGCTGGAAATTATTACTATGAAGAGTTTTATTGTTGTGATCTGGTTGAGTAAAATAATGCTAAGTCCTTGTTTATGCATTGCTGGATTTGGTCTTGGGATTATGTTAAGGGCCATAGTGTGATTTCATGTGTTAGTGTTGAAAACAAGGAAGGAGAATGAGGGAATTTTGCAGAAATTTGTAAATTTTAGGGCTAATAGCATCTCTTGAATAGGGTATAATTGAATTGTTGAGGTTTTTGAAATAAGTTAGATTGATTATGATTGATAATCCTTAGTTATAGGGTCGGTTGAAAGAGTGAGGTTATTAGATATATTCTCAAATATTCATATCCTTCTTGTTGATCATGATAATACTTGGTTGTTATTTCGCCTTGAGTGGTGGTAATATGTTCATTGGTTAGGGTGTAAGTGTTTGAGTAAAGTTTTCCCTAGAATAAGAGTTGAAAAAATCTCAGGCTAGTGTGAGTTCCAATGAAAATTCTGTGTTGTGTGGTTTAGAGATATTTGGTGTCTCGAGGTATAGTGTTTGATAAAAGTAAGGTGATACCATGATATATGAGGGGCATAATATCCCATAGAAACTTTTAGAATGGAGTTCGGGTTAGTAGAACTCTGGATATAGCATTTAACATAAAGTGGCTAGTTCGAAATATTGAAATTTGAGATTGTGTTATAAAATTGGCCAAAATTGGGACTGCTCGGAGTTACTGCCTCACCTTCGCCACTATAGAAGGAGGCAGGATGCTACCATGGTGTCGTTATGGCAGTAATTTCTCTGCTCTGGCGAGGCTACTATAATGGAAATTGGGTCGTTATAGTGGGCCTGACGTAATAAAGTTTCAGTTTTCTGAGTTTAGATGTTATCTCATCATGAACTCTTAAGGTTTTATTCTTAGACCATTGTGAGATCAATAACTAATTTGTGTGTGATGGTTTGACTCTGCATCTTCTCATCTTGAAAAGCCTCGATATAGAGGCCGGGTATAAAATATGGTTTACTTGATGTACATGTTGGTTTCTTGAGTTGAACCAGGCTTAACTATTTACTTGATGTACATGTTAGTTCCTTATGTGAACGAGACTTAACTATTCACTTGATGTACATGTTGGTTCCTTGTGTGAACTGGGCTTAACTGTTTACTTGATGTACATATTTGTTCCTTGTATGAACCGATCTTAATTGTTTACTGAATGTACATGTTGGTTCCTTGAGTTGAGCCCAACTTAATTGTTTACTTGATGTACATATTGGTTCCTTGAGTTGAACCAAACTTATGTGTTTACTTGATATTCATATATGTTGGTTTCTTGTGTGAATCGGGCTAATCTGTTTATGTGGTATTCATGTATATAGGTTCCTTGTGTTAACCGAGCTTAACTGTTGCTTGATATTCATATATGTTGGTTCCTTGTGTGAAACAAGCTTGACTGTTCACCTGATTATGTGCTTAATTTCTAAGGGAGTTTCTCGAGTGAAAGAGGGAGAAATGGGCGAGAAACTCATTTCTCACCTCGGTAAATTGTTGGCTTCCGCCATAGTAACCGGCAGACCGCTATAGCGGGACCCAGTCCCTCGCAGCATGAAAAATCAGTTATCCATTATGTTTGAAATCTTTTCTTTCTGGTATATGACGAGGCCCCAGATTTCTTGGGCGTTTGGGGAAGGGTTGCTCTAATAAGACTAGTACTGTTCTTTCCATGATAGAGATCGTTTAGGGATGAATGATGGGTAAATTAGTATCTGTTGTAACGACTTATTCTATCGTTACTGAAAATATCTGTGATAAAGGTATATGAATCTCATTTGTTATAGGGTTAGGATCAATTCCTTGGTATGTGAGTGCATTAGTTATGAATTAAGATCATACAATGCCCCTAGCACACAATTAAGTTGAAAGTGTCCTTATCGATTTAGTTTTGGACTAAGTTTAAACTAAGTTCAACTTTAAATGAACACTCCTCCTAGAATATAAGGAGTTATGGGTCCCTATACCCACCAAATTAAAGATCTCTAAGTCTTCTTTCCAATACCATCGACTTTTTGTTAATCCACTTCCCGAGTAAAAAGTTATGATCGTATTACTAAAGATTATCCGTGCTAAAAAGGTTGAGGTTGCCGTAGTGGGTTTAGGTCGCTATAACGGGGCCTCTATAGCGGGACAACAATAGTTTATAAGCTTATTTTGATGGGTTTCAGTCCATAAACTCCAAAATTTCATTCTTAAGCCCTAGAGAGTCAATTTCCTCATGGTTAGGGTGGAAATCCTTCGTGGAGGTAAGATTTTTACTTCCTTTTAACATCGATTAATCCATTCTTATTCTAGAATCATTAGAATGGGAATTATAGTGAAATTCTTATAATTTAGAATTCTAGGTTCATGAAATTATGGAAAAATCTATAGGTATGAGTATTTTCACCTAGAACTGATTTTAGATTGTAAATTAACTCTTTCTAGTATGAAATTGTGATTCAAAAGCATGAAGTTTGATAGTTGGGGATCTTGAGTTCAATAAAGGTGGGACCTTTAGCTTCTAAACTCCATTAATGGAGTTGGGTTGAGTTTGATATAACTAATTTGATGATTAATTGACCCTTAGGTAATTTTGTAGATCGTAAATAAGGGTAGAACTAGTGGTTGTGACTGTTGTGATATCTATTCTTCAGTAGTTGGCTCGGGTACCACACCTGGTACAAGTTCTATTATTCGTTGGTTGACTCGGGTACCATACCTGGTAGAGCTTCTATGATTCATTGGTTAGCTCAGATACCAAACCTGGTACAGTTTCTATGATTCATTGGTTGGCTCGGGTACCACGTCTAGTACAGTTTCTATGATTCATTGGTTAGCTTGGTACCACATCTGGTACAGTTTCTATGATTCATTGGTTGGCTCGGGTACCACACCTGGTATAGTATTTATGATAACAACTATTATTGTTGTTTATATTGGTTCCATGAGTGGACCGAGTTATATTATGGCTATTATTTTTGGATCCTTGTATGGTCTGGTTATTTATATTTGGGATCCTTGTATGGTCTGGTTACTTGACATATATTTGAGATTCTTGTGTGGTCTGGTTACTTGACATATATTTGGGATCCTTGTGTTGTCCGGTTACTTGACTTATATTGGGGATCCTTGAGTGATCTGGACTAGAGATGTAGAAGAATGGTATACATATTCTGTTATTATATACTTACTCGTGGATTTGATATAAGGTATAAGTTATTGTTGTAGAGTCATAGTTGTTGACTTGGTTAATGATTGGTAGTCAGGGGCTTAACTTGGTTTATTATCAATATTTATTACATTTGACTGAATTGTCTGCTGATGGTTGAAGAGGATAAGGATGGGAATACTCATAGGTAATATGAGGGATAAAGATAGCATAAGTGGATTAAAGTGATGTGGATTAAATTATAATATAAGTTGTCATGGTTTCCTTCTGTGATTTCTATACTGTGCTTACGTGATCTAACCCTTGTCAGTCGACTACCTACTATTACATATTGTTTGTACTGATACTACTCTTGCTATACCCTTTTAGGTATAGTCTGGTTGATTCAGTAGATATTTCAGACATGACACGATAAAGATCTCCAACAACTTCTATAATTTGTTCCTACAGTAGAAGCCGTGTCTTGATTTTGTACTCACTCTTAGTAGCTCTTGTACCTATTTAGACTAGTTCTGTGGGAAGGGTTTCCGTTGAATTTTTCAAAGATTTCAATGTATTCAAAGCTTTTGTAACTGGTTTTAATAAGTAAAGGCAATTTTTATGGTTTCTTATTTAGTTTTGCATACCTATTTTAATGGGTGGTAACGGTTCTCCTATCTAGGTAGATTAGAGTAGATGCCCGCACGATCTGAGTAGTTAGGTAGTGACAGGTAGTTCTTTTAATGGGTCTTTAACTGCCTCAAATCATAGGCTTTCACCTTCCTTTTATGCATCAAAACACCACCAAATCCAGCTCCCGAAGCATCACAATGTACAGTGAAACCTTCCCCCTCCACAAGTAAAGTCAAGATAGGTGTTGAAGTCAACAGAGCCTTGAGCTTTTGAAAGCTCTCTTCACACTCATCTGACCACTGAAAAGCAACATTCTTCTGAGTTTATTTGGTTAAAGAAGCTATAATAGAAGAGAAGCCTTGCACGAACCGTCTATAATAACCAGCAAACTCAATAAATTGATTCACCACTAAAGAATCACCTATGGGGTAAAGACACGAATAGACATAGTTAGGGACTCATACATCATGTCAAGACACAAAGTAAAATATGAAAACACATACACATAAGTTGAACTAGGGTCAAACAATACTAAAGTAAGTCGATGGCAAACTAGGACAATACTAGTAATAACTGCATCAGAGGCCTCAGCCTCAGATCTACCCAGGAATGCATAACAATGATCACATCCACCCAGGCTGAGCAACTCCATGAGCTACCCAGGCTCTTCTCCTAGCACCTTGAGGTCCAACTCTACCACTTTGTGCACCTCCTCTAGCTTATGGAGATGGTGTCTGATATGTCTGTATCTGAGAACCCTACTGCACCCTGTGCCCAGGGCACCATCCCAAATCTCCATAATTAAAGCATCCGCTACCTGAAGTTGGTTGATGGGAAGGCCCGAATGAATTAGAATACCCACCGCGACCTGAATACCCAGAATGAGACCTTATGACCATCTAACCTAAACTCTGACCACCCAAAGTACTAAAACCCGAATAATCACTATCAGAACCTACCATGCTGCCTGAACAGGCCTATTATGCTGAAAGTGAGAACCTCTACTTGAGAAATCCCTGCCTCGAGATGAAGATCCTCCAAAACCACCATATCTGAAAAACCTCTTGTCACTACCCTCCTAGGCTCTACAATGAATAACCTCAATCATCCTAGCATGATCAACTATCTAAATAAATGTGACCCTAGTAGTCACCAACTGAAGACAAGTAGTCAACCCCTTCACAAACTTCCTAAATCTCTCTCCTTCTATCAAAATACTCATCAAGGTATGCCTAGACAAGGAATGAAAGTGAGTCTCATACTCGATGATATTCATAGAATCCTGCTCCAAGGAATCAAACTCATCTCTCAACCTCTCCCTCAAGCTATAAGCTACATATTTCTCAAGAAAAGTCTCAGAAAATCATGCCCAAGTCAAGGAAGGTGATCCCATTGACCGACAACCAAGATAAGACCTCTACCACCACTTCGCGTCTTTAACCAACTGAAAAGTAGTGTAATCTATGTCGTGAGACTCAACCAAATAGAGGTTATGCAACCTCTCTTAATAGCTAATCAAAAACTCATAAGTCTCCTTCTCAGGTGCACCACTGAACCTAGGAGGACCCAATCTCACAAACCTATCGAACATCTTCTGCTCATCCACTGCCATAATTGATCTAGGCATGACCGGTGGAGCAATAAGTCTGATCGGTAAAGCATCAATATGGAAATCCATAGCAGTAGCAAGTTGTGCCCCAGGAGTCTGAGAACCCTTCCTAGTCTGAGATCCATCAGGAGTGACAGGTAAGGCTCCTGTCTGACACATATCCTCCAAATAACTCAAGAGTTGAATCATGGTATCTTGTAGCACGGGAGTAGCAATAAAACCCTAAAGAACCTGGGCTGGCCCCATACCTTTAGGTTGATAGGCTGCATTCTCAAACTCAACCTCCGGCTCAGGGGATGCCGCCCTAGGACATTCCCTAGCTGGAGCTTCCTCACAAGCTCTACCTCTGCCTTTGTCATGACTACGACTCTGTCTTGACCCCCAGTTGGAGACCTAATAGTAGGTGCCAGGTCGTCACCCTCGGTAATACCAAATTACGTCTCTACTATTACTAAAAGAGTGGACCATAAGTTTAGAATCAAAGAGTGAAAAAGTTGCATGATAAGGAGTCAAAGATTAGAAGTTTTCTAAGAATGTCCCATAGCCTCCCAAAGATAGATACAGATGTCATCGTACTTTTGCTTTTGTACTCATGAGACTGGTGAACCTAGCGCTCTGATACCAACTTATCACAACCCAAAATCCCAAGGGAGTTGTGATGGCACCTACCCCAACCCAACCATGGTAGCTAAGCCTAAATAAACATAAAAATAAACATAGAATAAGGAAAATAACAATATAACATGATGATTATCTAATAACAATTCAAAATAATGGTAATCAAAGGAAAGAAAATAGTAAACTCTGATACCTTTATAGACTCAGTTGTCATGAATACAAGAGCGACTCTCAATACAAAATGTCATAACTGCACTACAACCCTGTCTAAAAAAGTAATAAAGATAGAAATAGAGTATAGAGAAAGTTGGGACAGTCCTCAAAAGTAGAAGTTGTCACTCCCAGAGGCTACCTCTTAGGCGTAACACGGGACCCAAGACCACAAGGGCCCCAAGTTAACCCTTGGTCATAGCATACTCGAATATTTATAAAAATACATAGTGAAAGCATAAATAGAAGGATAGGCAACCCAATCCATAAATGATAAAGTCAAGATGAAACTTAATCCGAAAGAGTGACCCGAATACTATCTATGTTTGAGAGCCTCTAAACTATCATAAAGAGTTGACGGGATAACACCCCAACTAACTCAGAAATCCAAAGAATGAACATGAAAGTAACTAGCATAGCTAAGGCCCCCGAATGATGAGGACTCACCAACTACATTTGGACGACCGACAATATCTAGCCACGAGCCGGAGGGAAGGAGCCTGAATCTGCATAATCAAAAGGATGCAACACAAAATATGTGTCAGCACTATAAGATGTACTGAGTATGCAAGATATGCATAAATAAGGTAAAACATGCTTGAAACATAATTGAGAACTGAGTTCATGCATAAAAAAGGTATCATAAGTAAATATCAAAAGCTGAACTTAAAGCATGAAATAAAATAACTTAATACTTAAAAACCTTCATACGGGAGTTTCTCTTAACCGACATAAACCATGATGATCTACATGGAGTCCAGTGTCATACACCCATACCAAAAAGGTTGTCCTAACCGGCCAAGGTTAGAATCTCATCTATTAGGATCCTTTCATAAGCCACAGAGGGCAACCTATGGTGGCAACATAGTTCTGGGACTTAAGGGTACGCTAAACCCTAGTCCAACTCGGTGCTAAATACTACTCCCAAAATATATACATATAGCTCAAATATACTTGTGACATATCTAATACCAAATCTATTTGAAAAGCATAAGGGTATATCTAATACCATGCAATTCATATAGCTTAGGTAGACATATCTAGATGCCCAACCTTTTCATAAAATATAGGGACATATCCAATGTCATGCAATTCATACTTCAAAATCCTTAAAACTTAGCATATCCATAATTCAAAACATATTTTTTTCTCTAAATTCATAACTTGAAGAATTAAGCATGTACTTTCTTAAATACATAAGGCCATGTTATCTAAACATGCCAATTTTCATTTAAAATTATGCAATTCAATAGAATCATGATAGAAATCACTTTAATGCATGGGCTTTTGAAATTAATTAAGGAACTTCAAATAAATCATAGATAAGTAATGAGAAACCATGAATTGATGCATTAAAACTGAACTCATAAGTTTTTCCCAATTTGGGTAAGAACCCTAATTTCACAAATTTATAAATCAAAGTAAAAATCATGGGTTTTGAGCATAAGGGTGAAGGGAATCCCTTATTGAATGCCCATATACCTTATTGAAGCTTGCTTGATCTTAATATGAAAAACAATGGAGGCTTGAACTTGGAGTTTTAGACTTGGAGCTTAAAGGAGTTCTTTTCCTCTTTTGGTAGATGAATGATGAGTAATGAAAGACTTAGGCTAATAGGAGTAGAAACCCTACTAAAAGTGGCCAAAACGACTCCACTTAAGAGCTAAAAGGGTGGGTAATTATAGAAATATCCCAGGGATTTAATTAGAGAAAAACTGTTAAAAACTCGTCTTCAGGTTCCACGGGTCCTTTCCACAAACCGTAGAAGTAACCATGGCTCGTGGATTGGAGTCGTGTTTTTTAAGCCAAAATTCCAAGATGCGAATGAGTTTCTACGATTCAACAGGATGATTCATGGAAACATCCACAGGTCGTAGAAACCTCTCGTGGTTTTTGAGGAATTGACTGCGCTCAGTCTGAGTTCCATGGGTGGTTTCCACGACTCATGAAACTAATCACGACCCATATACTCCACTCGTGGTTCTCAGAATAGAGGTAGGAATTGCAGTACTAGATTCACGAGTCACTTTCATGACTCGTGGTTCTATCCATGGCTCGTGGACTTTACTCGTGGTTCTTGAAAGTTCAGAATTTTTAGAAATTTCTATGTTTAAAATCTTGATCAAATTACAGGGTGTTACAATATCTATCTCTTGGGATCATTCATCCTCGAATGAAGACTAAGCAAGGAAAACTAGAGAGAAAACATCCCAACCAAGCAACAAAATAGGAAAACTAAAGAATAAACATGAAAACTGAGCTTTTCAACTTAAAACATGATAGAACTAACTTCAGAAAACTTGAATGCATGCTAAAATCATGAGAGCAATTGATGGACTAGAACCAGAGGGACATACTAAGGAGGAAACTGTTACCTTAAGCAGAAATTGAATCGGAAGGAAAGAGGTGAGAGTACTTGGCTTTCATGGCTGCTTCTGCTTTCCAAGTAGCTCTCTCAACTAGCTGATTTCTCCAAAGGACTTTCACCGAAGTGACTTCTTTGATTCTCAACCTCTGAATCTGACAATCAAGGATCTCCACGGGAACATCCTCATAAGTAAGGCTATTCTTCACACTCACATCTTCCAAAGGAATCATCAAGGTTGGATCACCAACACACTTTTTCAACAAGGAAACATGAAAAACCGGATGAACTGCTTCTAAATCTGTTGGCAAATCCAACTCATAAGAAACACTACCAACTCTCTTTAGAATCCGATAAGGACCTACATAGCAGGGACTAAGCTCCCCTTTATTACCAAATCTCATCACACTCTTCATGGGTGACACCTTCAGAAACACCCAATCATCAACCTCAAACTCCAATTCTCTTCATCTCACATCTGCATATAATTTCTATCGACTCTGAGCGGTATTCAACCTCTCTCTAATGATCTGAACCTTCTCCATAGTCTCATGAACTAAATTTGGACCAATCAAGGCTGCCTCACCTACCTCAAACCAACCAATCAGAGATCTACACCTCCGCCCATAAAGTGCCTTATAAGGGGCCATCTGGATGCTAGAATGGAAACTGTTATTGTAGGCAAACTCGATAAGAGGTAAGTGATCATCCCAATTAACTTTGAAATCAATCACACAAGTTCTCAACATATCCTCCAAAATTAGAATAGTACGCTCTGCCTGGCCATCCGTCTGTCATGCCCCGAGGTTACTCCCGAGACGTAACACGGGACTCAGAACCACAAGGATCTCAAGTTAACCCTTGGTCATAGCATTCTCAAGCATACATAAGGAAAACATAGCGGAAGTACCATAAGGGAATCCAAAATAGGAATACATATCATAGATAGAGTACTAAATAGGGGATACAACCCAAAGATCATCCGATAACATCTATGTCTAAAAAGCCTCTAAGGCTAGCATAAAGAGTTAATGGGACAATACCCCAACTAACTCGACAATCTGAAAGGGTAAGGAAAACATCAAACTAAAGTAAGGTCTAGTCCTAGAACTATGAGGTCTCACCAAGGCTGACTGGGAGTGGCCGGGAACTCTAGCCACGTAGTTGTGAAGGTACACCTAAATTTGCATCATCAAAGGATGCAGCGCGATATGCGTTAGTACTATGGAATGTACTAAGTATGTGAGCAATGCATAAATCTGAAGTAAACATGTTAAGTATATTTAAATAATTGAAATCATGCTTTTAGAGATAACACTGACGCAATGACTCTAAACTTACCATAAACTAAAAAATAATTATATACCATAATTCTGAAATCTGAGTAAGAGTCAAATGCAAGTTTTAAAAGCATAACTATTTTCTGTGGGAGGTTCTCTAATCGACATAGACCATGTGAGCTACATGGAATTTGATGTATCTGCCCCATCGATAGGACCCAATATACCTTGCTAGGGTATAAAGGAATTATTGTGGCATGATCACTATATACTGATACCCAACAGAGGGGGCATAATACCTACGGGGACACGTAGTTCTGGGACTAAGGGTACTCTCACCCAGTCCAACTCGGTGCTAAATACTACTCCCAAAACATACATATTGCTCATATAATACTGACGACATATCTGATGTCAAAACTGTTTATAATCAATGACATATCTAATGTCAAAGCTGTTCATAACTGGTGACATATCTGATGCCAAAACTATTTGAAAAGCAATAAGACATATCTGATGCCATGCAATTCAAATTCATACATATATAGACTTAGCATAGCCATAATTCAAAACATGTTTTTCTTTCTAAATTCATACTTGAAGAATTAGGCAAGCAATTTCATAATATACATAGAGGCCATGATATCTAATCATGCCAAGTTTCTCTTGAAAACATGCAAATTCATAGTTTCATGCTAGAAATCAACTTTCATACTTGGGCTTTTAAATCCAACAAGTGAATCATAATTAAATCATGAATAATCAATAAGAAACCATGAATTTAAACATAGAAGCTGAGTTCATAAACTCTCTCCAATTTTAGATCAAAACCCTAATTTCATAAGTTCATAATTCAACATAAGGATTGGGGATTTTGGGCACAAGGGTGAAAAGAACCCATTGTTAAAGACCCACATACCTTGGTGGAAGATTACCCACTTGATTTGGAAAAGATTAAGAGGCTTGACTTGGAGCTTGGAGACTTAAGCTTGAAGGAGAATTTTCCTTTTTTGTTAGAAGAATGAGGAACTTAGAAGAAACTTAGGATAATAAGGGTGAAAACCCTTCTAAAAGTAGTCAAAATGACTTCACTTAGTAGTTAAAAGAGTGGGAAATGACCAAAAAGCCTCTGGGATTAAATTAGAAGAAAGTTGGAAAAATAGTCAACCTCAGTGACCACGAGTGGAGTCTACGACCTCATAGACCATTCCATGACTCGTGGACTCCTATCATGGAAACTGTTCAAGATTTCAACCTGCAGAAGGTTTTCTACGGTTCAACATGATGACTCGTGGAATCTTCCATGAGTCGTACGACCTAGTCGTGAAAGTTAGGGAAATTGACTAACCTCTGATAAGCTTCCACGAGTCAACAGTACAACCCATAGAAACTTCTACGAGTCATGGAAGTGACTCATGGTTGTCAGTACTGAGGTCGGTCTGCAAAACTGGGATCACGAGTCACTCCCACGACTCGTGGAACCTTCCACAACTCGTGGACTTGACCCGTGGTCCCTAGAAGTCTAAAATTTTCTGCAAGTCTGAGTTTAAAAGCTGGATACATTTCCAGGGTATTACAATATCTCCCCCTTGGGATCATTCATCCTCGAATGAAGACTAAACAAGGAAAACTAAGGAGAAAATAGCCCAACCAAACATCAAAATATGTAAATCAAGGAAACATCATGAAAACTGAACTTCTCAACTTGAAAACATGATAAACTAACTTCATAAAACATGTATGCATGCTAGGATCATGAGAGAAACTGGTGTAATAGAATCGGAGGGACATACTAAGGAGGAAACTATTACCTCAAGCTAGAACTGAGTCGGAAGGAAAGAGATGAGGATATTTGGCCTTTATGGCCTCCTCTGCTTCCCAAGTAGCCCCTTCTACAAGCTGATTCCTCCAAAGGAATTTCACCGAAGTGACTTCTTTGTTTCTCAACCTCCAAACCTGATGATCAAGGATCTCCACGGGAGCCTCCTCATAAGTGAAACTATCCTTCAAACCCACATCTTCCAAAAGAACAATCAAGGTCGGATCACCAACACACTTTTTCAACAAGGAAACATGGAAAACTGGATGAACCGCTTTCAACTCCGTTGGCAACTCCAACTCATAAGCAACACTACCAACTCTTCTCAAAATCTGATAAGGACCTACAAAACAGGTACTAAGTTTCCTTTCTTGCCAAACCTTATCACACCCTTCATGGGTGAAACGTTAAGGAAAACCCAATCATCAACTTCAAACTCCAACTCCCTTCTCCTCACATTCGCATAAGATTTTTGTCGACTCCGAGCGGTCTTCAACCTCTCCCAAATAAGCTGAACTTTCTCCATGGTATTATGCACAGAATCTGGACCAATCAAGGCTGCCTTAACAACCTCGAACCAACCAATAGAAGATCTACACCTTCAGCCATAAAGTGCCTCATATGGAGCCATCTGGATGCTAGAGTGAAAGTTGTTATTGTAGGCAAACTCGATAAGAGGTAAGTGATCATCCCAATTACCTTTTAAATCAATCACCCACGCTCTCAACATATCATTCAAAGTCTGAATAGTACGCTCTACCTGGCCGTCTGTGAGGATAAAAGTTGTGCTAACCTTCACCTTAGTACCAAGACCTTTCTGTAATGACTTCCAAAACTGAGATGTAAACTGAGGACCTCTATCAGAAATGATAGTCAAAGGAACACCATGCAATCGGACTATCTCCCGAATGTAGAGTCTGGCATAATCATTCGCTGTATCCGTAGTCTTAACAACCAAGAAATGGGATGACTTGGTTATCCGGTCAACGATTACCCAAATGGAATCATGTTGCCTTCGAGTACGAGGCAAACCCGTAATAAAGTCGATATTGATTGCTTCCCATTTCCAAGTGGGAAGGTCAATATCTTGAAGCATTCCACCTAGCCTTTGATGTTCCACCTTTACCTGTTGACAGTTGGGACACTTAGCCACAAACCCGACTATGTCCTTCTTTATACCATTCCACCAAAAGACTTCCCGTAGATCATAGTACATCTTAGTGGCACCCAGATGAATGGAATATCTAGAACTGTGAGCCTCAGCCAAAATATGCTGTCTTAATCCATAAACATCTGGCACACACAAATGATCCTAATAACGAAGCACACCATCTCTCCCTTGGGAGAAAATCTCAACCTTTTGCTGACGAACTGCACCCTTAAGCTAAAGTAGAATGGGATCTTGGTCTTGCTTTGTTTTCACCTCAGCCACCAAGGATGATTCAGCACCATTGGTCACAATCACACCACCTTTGGTTGAGTCCATAAGGCAAACTCCCAACCGAGCAAGCCTTTGAACTTCTTTAACCAATTTCTTCTTTCCATCTTCAATAGAAGTTACACTTCCCATGGACAACCTACACAAAGCATCCGCCACAACATTGCCCTTGCCCGGATGGTAAATCACACTCATATCATAATCCCTAAGGAGTTCAAGCCACCTCCTTTGTCGCAAATTCAATTCCTTTTGAGTGAACACATATTGAAGACTCTTATGATCGGTGAAAACATCTATATGCACACCATACAAGTAATGCCTCCAAATATTCAAATCAAAGACCACGACTGCTAACTCAAGATCATGAGTAGGATAGTTCTTCTCATGAGTCTTAAGCTGTCTAGAAGCATAAGCAATCACCTTACCATGCTGCATCAAAACACAACCCAAACCAATCCTAGAAGCATCATAATACACAAAAAAATCATCTAAGCCCTCGGGTAGAGCTAACACTGGAGAGGTGGTCAATCTAGTCTTCAACTCCTAAAAACTCTTCTCACACGAATCAGACCACTGAAATTTTACCTTTTTCTGAGTCAATCAAGTCAAAGGCGAAGCAATGGAAGAGAAACCTTCCACAAACCTCCTGTAGTAACCAGCCAAAGCCAAAAAGCTCCTAATATCAGATGGAGAAGTAGGTCTAGGCCAGTTCTTTACTGCCTCTATATTTTGAGAATCAACCCGAATACCATCACCTGTCACAATGTGACCCAGAAAAGCCACAGACTGCATCCAGAACTCACACTTGCTAAAAACTTAGCAAGCAACTGCCTATCCTTAAGAGTTTGCAACATAACCCTCAAGTGATCCGCATGCTCCTCCTCACTCCGAGAGTAGATGAGGATATCATCAATGAAAATAATCACAAACATATCCAAATACTATTTGAACACATGGTTCATCAAATCCATAAAGACTGCAGGAGCATTCGTTAGACCAAAAGACATCATAGAAAATTCATAATGACCATACCGAGTCCTGAAGGCTGTCTTAGGGATATCACATTCCCGAACTTGAAGTTGATGATAACCGAATCTAAGGTCAATTTCGGAGAAGAAACTAGCACCCTGAAGCTGACCGAACAAGTCATCAATCCTAGGAATGGGATACTTATTCTTGATTGTGACCTTGTTCAATTGGCAGTAATCAATATACATTCTAAGAGATCCATCCTTCTTCCGAACAAACAAAACTGGGGCACCCCAAGGAGAGATACTGGGCCTGATGAAACCCTTATCAAGCAAGTCCTTCAACTGATCTTTCAATTCCTTGAGTTCCATGGGGGCTATTCTATAGGGAGGAATAGAGATAGGATTCGTATCCGAAAGGAGATCTATCCCAAAGTCGATTTTCCGTTCGGGAGGGACTCCGAGAAAATCATCAGGAAACACTTCTGGGAATTCATTCACAACAGGAATAGACTAAATAGTCAGGGTCTCGGACTCCGTGTCCACAACCCAAACTATATGATAGACATAACCTTTAGAAATCATATTCCTAGCCTTAAGATAAGATATGAAATGACCCTTTTGAGGAAGAGGGACTACCTTTCCATTCTAGGACAGGTTCATTAGGAAACTTGAAACTAACCACACGAGTGCGGCAATCAACTGAGGCATAACATGCATACAACCAATCCATATCAAGAATAATATCAAAATTAGTCATCTCCAACTCTACTAAATCCGCTGAAGTGACTTTATGAAGGACTGAGATAGGGAAATTTTGGTAGACTCTTTCGGCTAGGACTGACTCACCAACAAGAGTAGAAACATGAAAAGGTTCTAAAAGTAATTCAGGATGAACCTTGAACTTACAAGCCATATAAGGGGTTTCAAATGATAAGGAGGCATCGGTATCCAATAAGACATACATATCAAGAGAGAAGACTTTCAACATACCGGTAACCACATCTGGAGAACTCTCCTAATCCTGACGGGAGGACATAGCATAAAGACAGTTCTGGTGCTGACCACCAGAACTAGAAGTTGCGCC
Source organism: Jaltomata sinuosa (assembly GCA_003996215.1). Lineage (NCBI taxonomy): Eukaryota > Viridiplantae > Streptophyta > Magnoliopsida > Solanales > Solanaceae > Jaltomata > Jaltomata sinuosa. The sequence continues at coordinate 1,114,430 of QJPP01007241.1, forward strand.
TTGCGGGGCTGGACTACCACCTAAAGATGCTGAGGTAGACTTAGTCCTACCACCTCTTTTCCTCCTTTTGGCTGAAGGGAAATCTCTAATACGGTGCCCAGTCTGACCACACCCAAAATAACCCTCTGTACCAGCCAAACACTCACCGGGGTGAGTCTTCCCACACTTAACACAAGCTGGGTAGGAAGACCCCTTAGCAACACTACCTTGAGACTGGGAATAGGAACCAGATCCTCTACCACCTTGATCATAACGAGGCTTCTGAGCCTGAGTAGGAGCACTAGCAGAAGAATGAACGGATCCTGATGACTTCTTCTGGAAAGAAGAGTGATGTCCACCTCCGGACCTGTGATGACCAAAACCTAATCCCTCGGATCTAACCCTCTTGTTCTCCCTTACCATCTCCCTAATATTGTCACCCCCAATCTGATTGGCATACGTCATGAGTCAGGATATGTTTATATCACTCAACAACAAAGCAGACCTACACTCTTTCTTCACTATATCAGAAACTCCATATATGAACTTGCTCATTTGATCATGCGGGTCCGCTACCATAGAGGGAGCATATCTAGACAATTGAGTGAACTTCAAACTATACTCTTGCACCGACATCAAACCCTATCTCAAGTTCACAAATTCCTCCACCTTCTCTTGTCTCAACTCACGGGGAAAGAACCTATCAATAAAGTCTCTCTCAAAACACTCCCAAGTCATGGGGGTCGCATCCCTCATCCTAGCCTCCTTCCATTGCGTGAACCAAATGTGAGCCACATCCTTGAGTTGATAGGATACAAGCTCAACACAATCAACCCTAATAACTTGCATAACCTCAAAGATCTTCTTCACTTCATCAATAAAGTTGAGCAGGTCCTCACTCACTTTCGAACTCCAAAACTCCGGTGGGTTCATACGGATAAAGTCACAAACTTGGGCCGCTACCCCTCCTTGAGGATGGAATGGGGCAGGAACCTATTGATTGGCCTGAGTGGACAAAGTCTGGGCTAGCAAATAGATGACATTTCTGAACTCATCATTCGTGACATCGGGAACCAGAACTTGAGGAGCAGCATTCCGAGCGGCTCTGAGAGGCATAGCACGTCGAGGAGGCATAGTCTGAAACACATAAGCTAAGGATTAGAGGGACATTAAAGTTAAGCTCTGTCACACGACATGATCATGAAAGAAATGAAGTTTTCCTAAGACATCTCATAGCTTCCCTCTTATATATGTGGCGCGCTTCACACACATGAAAAAGACTCTACTCGATGCGGCTTTCAGACATCCTAGGACTCTTGAACCTGAGGCTCTGATACCAAGTTTGTCACGCCCTGAGGTTACCCCCTAGATGTAACATGGGACTCGGAACCACAAGGATCCCAAGTTAACCCTTGGTCATAGCATTCTCAAGGATACATGAGGAAAACATAGCGGAAGCACTATAAGGGAATCCAAAATAGGAAGACATATCATAGATAGAGTACTAAATAGGGGATACAACCCAAAGATCATCCGATAACATCTATGTCTGAAAAGCCTCTAAGGCTAGCATAAAGAGTTGATGGGACAATACCCCAACTAACTCGACTATTTGAAAGGGTAAGGAAAACATCAAACTAAAGTAAGGTCTAGTCCTCGAACTATGAGGTCTCACCAAGGCTAACTGGGAGAGGCCGGGAAGTCTAGCCACGTAGCTGTGAAGGTACACCTAAATCTGCATCATCAAAGGATGCAGCGCGATATGCGTTGGTATTATGGAATGTACTAATTATGTGAGCAATGCATAAATCTGAAGTAAACATGTTAAGTATACTTAAATAATTGAAATCATGCTTTTAAAGATAACACTGACGTAATAACTCTAAGCTTACCATAAACTGAAGCATAATTATATACCATAAGTCTGAAATATGAGTAAGAGTCAAATGCAAGTTTTAAAAGCATAACTATTTTCTGTGGGAGTTTCTCTAACCGACATAGACCATGTGAGCTACATGGAATTCGATGTATCCGCCCTATCGAGAGGACCCAATATACCTTGCCAGGGTATAAAGGCATTACTGTGGCGTGATTACTAAATACTGAAGCCCAACAGAGGGGACTTAATACCTATGGGGGCACATAGTTTTGGGACTAAGGGTACTCTTACCCAGTCCAACTCGGTGCTAAATACTACTCCCAAAACATACATATAGCTCATATAATACTGATGACATATCTGATGTCAAAGCTGTTTATAATCAATGACATATCTGATGTCAAAGTTGTTCATAACTGGTGACATATCTGATGCCAAAACTGTTTGAAAAGCAATAAGACATATCTGATGCCATGCAATTCAAATTCAACATATATAGACTTAGCATAGCCATAATTCAAAACATGCTTTTCTTTCTAAATTCATACTTGAAGAATTAGGCATGCATTTTCATAATATACATAGAGGCCATGATATCTAATCATGCCAAGTTTCTCTTGAAAACATGCAAATTCATAGTTTCATGCTAAAAATCAACTTTCATACTTGGGCTTTTAAAACCAACAAGTGAATCATAATTAAATCATGAATAATCAATAAGAAACCATGAATTTAAACATAGAAGCTGAGTTCATAAACTTTCTCCAATTTTAGATCAAAACCCTAATTTCATAAGTTCATAATTCAACATAAGGATTGGGGATTTTGGGCACAAGGGTGAAAAGAACCCATTGTTAAAGACCCACATACCTTGGTGGAAGATTACCCACTTGATTTGGAAAAGATTAAGAGGCTTGACTTGGAGCTTGGAGACTTAAGCTTGAAGGAGAATTTTCCTTTTTTGTTAGAAGAATGAGGAATTTAGAAGAGACTTAGGATAATAAGGGTGAAAACCCTTCTAAAAGTAGTCAAAATGACTTCACTTAGTAGTTAAAAGAGTGGGAAATGACCAAAAAGCCCCTGGGATTAAATTAGAAGAAAGTTGGAAAAATAGTCAACCTCAGTGACCACGAGTGGAGTCTACGACTCGTAGACCATTCCATGACCTCTGATCAGCTTTTACAAGTCAACAGTACGACCCGTAGAAACTTCTACGAGTCGTGGAAGTGACTCGTGGTTGTCAGTACTGAGGTCAGTCTGCAGGACTGGGATCACGAGTCACTCCCACGACTCTTGTACTTGACCCGTGGTCCCTTGAATTCCAAAATTTTCTACAAGTATGAGTTTAAAAGTTGGATACATTTTTGGGGTGTTACACCATCTGTGGGTGAAAAGTTGTGCTAAGCTTAACCTGAGTACCAAGACCTTTCTGAAACGACTTCCAAAACTAGGATGTAAACTGAGTACCCCTATCTGAAATGATGGACAATGGAACACCATGCAATTGGACTATCTCCCAAATGTACAGTCTGGCATAATCATCTGCTGAATCCATAGTCTTAACAACCAAGAAATGGGATGACTTAGTTATCCTTTCAACAATCTCCCAAATAGAATCATTCTGTCTGCGAGTATGAGGCAAAGTTATAATAAAATCCATATTGATCGCCTCCCACTTCCAAGTAGGAAGGTCAATATCCCGAGTCATACTTATTGACAGTTGGGACACTTAGCCACAAAACCTGCTATGTCCCTCTTCATGCCATTCCACCAATAGACTTCTCATAGGTCACGGTACATCTTGGTGGCACCATAGTGAATAGAATACCTGGAGCAATGAGCCTCTGTCAAAATCTATTGTCACAACCCATCTATGTCAGGAATACATAATCAACCCTGATATCGAAGTGCACCATCTACTCCTTGGGATAAAACCTCTACCCTTTATAGATGGGATGCACCCTTCAGCTGGTGCAAAATAGGATCACTGTCTTGCTTTTCTTTCACTTCAGCTACTAAAGATGATTCAGAAACATTTTGAATAATAACACCACCTTCTGTCGAATCCATAAGTCAAACTCCTAATCGAGCAAGTCGATCAACATCCTTGGCCAATTCCTTCTTTCCGTCCTTAACCAAAGACACACTACCCATAGATAACCTACTAAGTGTATCCGCCACGACATTGGCCTTACCCGAATGGTAAAGCACACTCATATCATAATCCTTAAGAAGGTCAAGCCTACTCCTCTGATGAAGATTCAATTCCTTTTTAGTGAACGCATATTGAAGACTCTTATGATCGGTGAACACATCCACATGAACACCATATAAGTAATGTCTCCAAATCTTCAAAGGAAAAACCATGGCCGCTAACTCAAGATCATGAGTATGGTAGTTCTTCTCATGAATCTTAAGTTGTCTCGAAGCATAAGCAATCACCTTACCAAGCTGCATCAACACACAACCCAAGCCAATTTTAGAAGCATCACAATACACAACAAAGTCATCTAGGCCCTCAGATAGAGCCAACACTGGGGTTGTGGTCAGTCTAGTCTTCAATTCCTGAAAGTTTTTCTCACATAGATTTGACCACTGAAATTTCACCTTCTTCTGAGTCAACCGAGTCAATGGGGCAGCAATGGAAGAAAATCCCTCCACAATTCTCTTGTAGTAACCATCCAACCCCAAAAACCTCCTAATATCAGACAGGGAAATGGGTCTAGGCCAGTTCTTCACTGCCTTAATCTTTTGAGAATCAACTCGAATACCATCTTTAGTCAAAATATGACCCAGAAAAGCAACAGACTGCATCCAAAACTCACATTTGCTAAACTTAACAAATAACTATCGATCCTTGAGAGTTTGCAACACAACTCTCAAATGTTCCACACGCTCCTCCTCACTCTGAGAATAGATAAGAATATCATCAATGAAAATAATCACAAACATATCCAAATATTGTTTGAACACATGGTTCATAAGATCCATAAAGGCTGCAGGAGCATTTATTAGTCCAAAAGACATAACCACAAATTCATAATGACCATACCAAGTTCTAAAGTCTGTCTTTGGAATGTCACACTCTAGAACACGGAGCTGATGATAACAGATCTAAGGTCGATCTTGGAGAAGTAAGTGGCACCCTGAAGCTAATCGAACAAGTCATCAATACTAGAAATAGGATACTTATTCTTGATTGTGACCTTGTTCAACTGACAGTAGTCGATACATATTTTGAGGAAACCATCTTTCTTTCGCACTAATAACACTAGAGCACCCCATGGAGAGATGATGGGTCGAATAAAACCCTTATCAAGGAGGTCTTTCAACTCATCCTTCAATTCCTTAAGCTCCACGGGAGCTATCCTATAGGGAGGAATGGAGATAGGATGCGTATCTAGAAGAGGATCAATTCCAAAGTCAATCTCCCGCTCAGGATGGACTCCAGGCAAATCTTCGGGAAACACTTCTAGACACTCATTCACAACAGGAACTGACTAGAGAGATAGGGTTTTGGACTTCATGTCCATGACCCAAACTATATTATAAATATAACCCTTAGAAATCATCTTTCTAGCCTTAAGATAAGATATGAAATGACCTTTAGAGGATGGAGGACTACCTTGCCACTCTAAGACAGGTTCATTTGGAAACTTAAAACTAACAACTCGACTACGACAATCGACCGAGGCATAACATGCATACAACTAATTCATACCAAGAATAACATCAAAATTAGTCATCTCCAACTTTACTAGATCTGCTAAAATGACTCTATAAAGGACTGAGATAAGGCAATTTCGGTAGATCCTTTTGGCTAGGACTGACTTACCAACAGGAGTAGAAATAAAAAATGGTTCTAAAAGCTTATCAGGACTAATTTTAAACTTACAAGCAACATAAGGAGTCACAAAAGATAATGAGGCACCCGGATACAACAAAGCATACACGTCGAGAGAGAAGACTTTCAATATACCATTAACAACGTCTGGTGAAATCTTCTGGTCCTAGTGAGAGGACATGGCATAAAGGCAGTTCTGGCGCTGACCACTAGAACTAGAAGCAGTGTCCAGCTGGGCCAGTCGGCCTCCTAGGGCTTTTGGGGAAGATTGAGTCCTACTACCTCCATGTCCCTTCTTAGCTGAAGGGAAATCCATAACCTTATGCCTAACCTAACTACATCCAAATCATCCACCTGAACCGGATAAACACTCACCAAGATAACTCTTGCCACACTTGTTGCAAGAAGGGTAAGGGGTCCCTTTTGTAACACTCCCCTGCGAATATGAACCATATCCTTTACCTGCCTGATTATGATGAGGCCTGGGGTCCTGGGTAGGAGCACTAGACGAAGAATGAATGGGTCCTGATGATTTTTTCTGAAATGAAGAGTGATGTCCGCCTCCAGACCTATGATGGACAAAACCTGAACTCTCTGATTGAACCCTCTTGTTCTCCCTTATTATCTTTCTCAACTTGTCTCCCTCGATCTGTTGGGCATGAGTCATAAGTCGAGAAATATCCATGTCATCCAAAAGCATCACGAACCTACACTTCTTCTTTACCAAACCCGATACTCCGTAAACATACTTACTCATCTCATCCCATGGGTCAACCACTATAGAAGGAGCATACCTAGAAAGCTGGGTAAACTTAAAACCATACTCCTGAACTGACATGGAACCTTGCCTCAAATTCACGAACTCTTCAACCTTAGCATGCCTCAACTTCATCGGGAAGAACTGGTCAATCAAAGCCCTCTCAAAGCATTCCCAAGTCATAGGGACCAAATACCTATCCCTAGTATTCCTCTATTGAGTGAACCAAATATGAGCCACATCCTTGAGTTGGTAGAAAGCTAGCTCAATACCATCAACACCACCCATTTGCATTACACCAAAGACCTTCTTTACCTCATCCAAGATATTTTATGGATCCTCACCAACTTTTGAACCCCAGAACTCAGGTGGGTTCATGTGAATGAAATCTCGGACTCGGGCCGCTACTCCACCTTGAGGGTAGGTGAGGATAGGAGCATGCTGATTGGCCTGAGCAGCCATAGTCTGAGCTAACATATGAATGGCATTTTTGAACTCCGCATTAGTGACCTCAGGGTTGGGAATTGGAGGGTCAACATTTTGAGTGGCTCGATGAGGCATGGCACAACGAGGAGGCATAATCTTAAATGCATTAAGAATGGATTAGAGGGTTAATAGAGTTAAACTCTATCACAAGATATTGATCATGAAAGAAGTAAAGTTCTTCCTAAGACACCTCATAGCTTATCTCTCATAAATGTGGCGCGCTTTACACATATGAAAGACTCTACTCGATGCAGCTTTCAGACACCCTAGGACTCTTGAACCTAAGGCTCTGATACCAAGTTTGTCATGGCCCGAGGCTACCCCTAGGCATAACATGGGACCCAAGATCACAAGTGCCCCAAGTTAACCCTTGATCATAGCATACTCGAATATTCATAAGAATATATAGCGGAAGAATAAATAGAAGGCTAGGCAATCCAATCCATAAATGATAAAGTCAAGATGAAACATAATCCGAAAGAGAGACCATAATACTATCTATGTCTGAGAGACTCTAAACTATCATAAAGAGTTGATGGGACAACACCCAAACTAACTCAAAAATCCAAAGAAAGAACATGAAAGTAACTAGCATAGCTAAGGCCCTCGAATGATGAGGACTCACCAACAAAATTTGGACAACCAATAAGATCTAGCCATTAGCCAGAGGGAAGGAGCCTGAATCTGCATCATCAAGAGGATGCAATGCGAGATATGCATAAATAAGGTAGAACATGATTGAAACATAATTGAGAACTGAGTTCATGCATAAAAGAGGTATCATAAGTAAATATCAAAAGCTGAACTTAAAGCATGAATAAAATAGCTTAATACTTAAAAACCTTCATATGGGAGTTTATTTTAACCGACATAAACCATGATGAGCTACATGAATTCTAGTGTCATACATCCACACCAAAAAAGGTTGTCCTAATCGGCCAAGGTTAGAACCTTATCTATTAGGATCCTGTCATAAGCAATAGAGGGCAACCTACAGTGGCAACATAGTTCTGGGACTTAAGGGTATGCTAAACCCTAGTTCAACTTGATGCTAAATACTACTCCCAAAATATATACATATAGCTCACATCTACTTGTGACATATCTAATGACAAATCTGTTTGAAAAGCATAATGGTATATCTAATACCATAAAATTCATATAGCTTAGGTAGACATATCTAGATGCCCAACCTTTTCATAAAACATAGGGACATATCTAATATCATGCAATTCATACTTCAAAATTCTTAAAACTTAGCATAGCCATAATTCAAAACATACTTTTCTTTCTAAATTCATAACTTAAAGAAATAGGCATGCACTTTTATAAATACATAAGGCCATGTTATCTAAACATGCCAATTTTCACTTGAAATCATGCAATTCAATAAAATCATTCTAGAAATCATCTTTAATGTATGGGCTTTCGAAATCAACTAAGGAACTTCAAATAAATTATAGATAAGTAATGAGAAATCATGAATTGATGCATTAAAACTGAACTCATAAGTTTTCCCTAATTTGGGTAAGAACTCTAATTTCACAAATTCATAAATCAATATAAAAATCATGGGTTTTGAGCATAAGGGTCAAGGAATCCCTTATTGAATACCCACATACCCTATTGAAGCTTGCTTGATCTTAAAATGAAAAGAAATGGAGGGTTGAACTTGGAGCTTGAGACTTTGAGCTTGAAGGAGTTATTTTCCTCTTTTGGTAGATGAATGAGGAGTAATGAAAGACTTAGGCTAATAGAAGTAGAAACCCTACTAAAAGTGGCCAAAATGACATCATTTAGGAGTTTAAAGAGTGGATAATTATAGAAATACTCCAAGGATTTAATTAGAGAAAAGTTGTTAAAAACTCAACTTCAGGTTCCATGGGTCCTTTCCACGGATCGTAGAAGTAATCATAGCTCGTGGATTGGAGTCATAGTTTTTGAGCCAAAATTCCAATCTGTGGATGAGTTTCTATGATTTAACAGGACAATTCGTGGAAACTTCCATGGGTCATAGAAACCTCTCATGGTTTCTGGGGAATTGACTGCCCTCAGTCTGAGTTTCACGAGTGGTTTCCACGACTCATGAAACTAATCACAACCCATAGACTCCACTCGTTGTTCTCAGACCAGAGGTAGGAATTGCAGGATTAGATTCATGAGTCACTTCCATGACTCATGGTTCTTTCCACGGCTTATGGACTTTACTCGTGGTTCCTGAAAGTTTAGAATTTTCAAAAATTTCTAAGTTTAAAAGCTGGATCGAATTCCGGTGTTGTCATGCCCCGAGGTTACCCCCTAGATGTAACATGGGACTCGGAACCACAAGGATCCCAAGTTAACCCTTTGTCATAGCATTCTCAAGCATACATAAGAAAAACATAGAAGAAGCATCGTAAGGAAATCCAAAGTAGGAAACATAATCGTAGATAGATAGTCAATAAAAAGGAAATACAATTCAAGATCATCCAACAATATCTATGTCTGAAAAGTCTCTAGGACTAGAATAAAGAATTGATGGGACAATACCCCAACTAACTCGATAATCTGAAAGGAAAGAAATATAGACTAGAGTAAAGTCTAGCCCTCGAACTATGAGCACTCACCCAAGCTAACTGAGAGTGGCTGGGAACTCTAGCCACGTATCTGTGAAGGAGTACCTGAATCTGCATCGTCAAGGATGTAGTGCAATATGCTTTAGTACTATGGAATGTACTAAGTATCTGAGCAATGCATAAGTATGATAAAACATGCTTTAAAATGTGCTTAAACATAATCCATACATAATAGGTATCAAGAGAAGATATCGTAATGAAAAGATAAATCATGAGGCCAAGGCCAACTTCAAAATAGTAGTTCATAAGGGAGTTCATAAAGCTTAGAAATCATGAAAAGCATACATACATAAGTTTCTTATAACTGACATAAGACCATTTGAGCTACATGGAGTCTAACTATATGATCCTAGTTAGCAAAGCTGACTTTGAATCTTGCCAAAGAACAAGTCACCATACCCAACTATATAACCCTAGTTGGCAAAGCTGTCATATGCCCCACTAAGGCAAGGACACCATACATAAAGATGTGGATCTACTCTCATAAGCCTTTTAGGCACATATCAAATCATCACCTACGCTGGCAATGTAGTTTCTGTATTTGGGTAATCGAACTCTCATCGCTCGGTGCTAAGTACTACTCCCAAAACATGCACATATAGCTCATCATATCATAAGGGAATACTCTCATGCCAAATCTTATTCATAATGCATGAAAATACATCGGGCATCATGCAAATTTCATATCATAGTTCAAAAGCTTAACATATCCATAATTCGAAACATGCTTTTCTTTCTAAAATCATACTTGAAGAATTAGGCATGCAATTTCATAAATACATAAAGGCCATGATATCTAATCATGCCAACTTTCTCTTGAAAATATGTAATTTCATGGGTTCATGCTAGAAATCAACTTTCATACTTGGGGTTCCAAAACCAATGAAGGAATCATAATCAAATCATGAATAACAAATAAGAAATCATGAATTTAAACATAGAAACTGATTTCATAAATTTTCTCCAAGTTTAGATCAAAACCCTAATTTCATAAGTTCATAATTTAACATAAGAATTGGGGATTTTGGGCACAAGGGTGAAAGAAACCCATTGTTGGAAACCCACATACCTTAGAAGAAGATAACCCACTTCAATGGAGAAGACTTAGGAGGCTTGAACTTGAAGCTTGAAAGGAACCTTTTTCCCTTTTGGGAGGTGAATGAACAATTTAGGAGGAACTTAGGCTAATGAGGATGTAAACCCCTCTTGAAATAGTCAAAATGACATAACTTAGGAGTTAAAAGAGTGGGAAAAGACTAAAATTCCCTTGGGATTTAATTGGGTAAAATTTGGAAACCCGGTCAATTGCAGTGACCACGAGTCTAATCCACAGGTCGTCATTGGAATCACGACCCGTGGTTCCAGTCATGGTTCTTGATGGAAAATTTGGGCTGCAGAAACATTCCTATGGGTCAACAGGACAGACTCATAGAACAGACGACTGATCGTCATTTGGATTCGTAGTTCTGGGGGGTTCAGTTGACTCATGGTCAAACCACGACTCAAGACTACGATCCGTTATTCAAACGACGAGTCATAGAATTGACTCGTGGTCCCTGGGGGACTTGGAAAAATGTCAATCCTCTGAACTAATTCCATGAGTCAACAGGACGTATTCATCGTTCAAACGACGGGTCATCGTTTGACCCGTGATTCCTGGGAAAACCTGTCAGTCGACAAGTTTTGATTCCACGAGTGGAATCACAACCCATAGAACAAACTACGTTCCATGAAAACCACCTGTGGTTCTCAGACCTGAGAGCAATTCAATAGAAGGCATTCCACGGATCCATTCCATGACCCGTGGTTCAATGCACGGTCCGTGGTTTGGACCCGTTATCCCTGGAACATGAAAATTTTCTGAGGTTCTTAACTTAGATAGCTGGATAGCTTTATGGGTGTTACAGAAACTCACCACAACTCCAAGTCAGATGACCCCACACAAATTACACAATCAGGCATCGTGAGGACCACTAGTACCTAGATTTGCATCAAAAGGATGCAGAGAAATAAGGGTGAGTAAAATCTACATGTACTCAATAGGCATTATAGACTGACTGAGCTTAAGCAGTTACTATATTGAATAAATAATACTGAAATAGTTTTGCACTCAAAAAAGTCTCAGCAGTTCAATATCAATAATAACACAAAATATCTCAATCAAAACAACAATTTAAATGGTAATGCAATGCAATAATATAGGATGAGATGTAATGGCCAATGCCTACCGGTATACACCTATAAAGCATATATCTCTCTAGGATAGGACCCATAGAAAACTTGCAAGGTCCATATACTAAACAAGCCAAATATTTTCTCATAGTCTTGTTAGCCGAATCTTTACCTACAATGATATATCAATAGTAAAAACAAGCCTTGCGAGGCATTCCTTTCAAAAACTAACTCTTTATTATTTCCATGAACTATGAGATGTATGAATATGCATGAGTACAAAAATGAACAAGAACCAAGTATAACCACTAATGTGCCGTGGTTTTGCGACACTTTTGACGCTTAAAACTTGGAATTGGAGCACCTTCTTTAGTGATTTTTAGTAGATTTGATATGTTTTGGAGTTGCGTGAAGGAAAACAGGGTTCGGAGACTAAGTGCAGGAAAAGATTGATATTTTGGCTGAAACTGACTTCTACGACTCAATCCTATGAGTCGTGAATACTTCCACGAGTCATGAAAGTCAGTCGTGTAAAGTGTACTGTAGATTAAGCTGGAGCCTGAGTTCTACGGAAGGTTTTCACAAGCCATGGACACCTTCACGAGTCCTTGCCCGTGGAATATGATCAGAGAAGAAGAAAACTGTCTGAGATCTATGACTCAATTCCATAAGCCGTGATTCAAGTCATGAGTCGTAGACTAATCTCGTAGAAAGGAACCCGCAGGAGGACATATTATCTGAGTTTCACGAGTACTGTTGATGACCCGTAGAAACTTCCACGGACCATAGACTGTGTCCGTGGAATCTGCCAATTCCAGTTTTCCTTGTTTAAATAGGATAGGATTTCTACTGTCTATAAATACCTTTCCTATGTTTTATTTTACCTTTTATGCTCGTTACTTTGTAGGAAATACTTTCGAACAATTGTGATCTTGGTTTATTATTGGTTTTGAGAGTTATACACATCCATAGTTCATTATTCTTACTTCTATGTTCATCCATTCAAGTTATGGATTTCTTTAATTCTTATTGTAAGTATCTACTGATGATTGTTCCAACAACCATTAATTGTTTACTTATGAACATGAGTAGCTAAATCCACAACTAGGGTTGTGGGAACCATGAAGGATTAATGAAGTAGGCAAAGTACTTGGGTATTATAGGGCGGTGTTTATGCATGTATTGTTCTTTCCTTTGTTTTGATTGCTTTTTAATGGTGGCCAACATTAGAACTCGCCTTATCTTTACTTGTCGGACCAAGGAAGTAATGGATAGGAAAAGGGTTGTTTAACGATAGAGATTTGAGGCTATCAACCCTCATCTAATAGCTTGACCTTGTCCGGGAATAGTTAATCTGGGATCCAGGGTAAGGGTTAGTAAATCATACACTCACGGCCAGACCAAGGCACGTGGTGAAATTCATCTATCTGCCGGACCAATGATTTAGGTGAACTTAAATTACCGATTCTGCATGCTAAGCACCAAGCTAGTTTACTAAGTACAAACGCCTTATTAAGTAATGATCTCATGGGGAACACTACCCTAGTGCTTCTCTCATTGATTACAGCTCTTAAAACTATCATGTGTAACTTACTTACATTCTAGTTACAATTAGTACTTGTTACTTAACCCCCCCTTTTAAGGGAAATAAACAACTAACAACGCAAGTAAACACTAATCGACCATAATCCTACCATATTCCCTATGGGATCAACCTCAACTTTCATTGGGTTCTATATTTGCACAGCGTCTGCTTATGCTTCTTAAAGGAGGTGTAATTTGGGTATATCAAATTTTGGCACCGTTGCCAGGGAGTACAGTTTAGGATTAAGAGAGACTGTGTTTAGTTCACTATTAGTCTTTATTTTCTAAGTTTACTTTTTCTATTGTTTTTGTTTTGTTACGCAGGTTGCACACTTGTGCATGCCTAGTACAAGGAGTTAAGGCAATCCCTTGATCCCATATGATCCCGAACTCTCCAGAACTCTAAGAAAAATGGCTAAGGAGGGAGAGCATGAGACACCCGAGCAAATCACAGCTCGGTTGTTGGCTGAAGTAGAGTAGAGAAAAAAGGTAGGGAAAGATGCCCTTGCTGCTGAATATGCTACAATTGCAGCAGACCTTGCAGCTCAAAATGCTGCAGCTGAGCAAGAAAGGTAAGCACGACAACAAGCTATGAGAGACGAGGCAACAACTAGACAGAATGTACCACAGAATAGGGGCCGACAGATACAGCAGCCAAGGCATACCCCTCGCTACTATGATTATTATGATGATGAGGTAGAGGAATTAGGCATTAGGGGACCCATAGTGTTGCCACCACTGACTGAATGAATGAAGTTTGACATCACCAACACCATTATCTAGTTGATGAACCTGAGGGGACTATACGCTGGAGAGCCTACAGAGGATGAAACCTGCATGTGAAAAACTTTACTCAAATTTGCAAAGCTTATAATCTACCAGGAGTGAGGCAAGATGCTATTAGACTGAGACTGTTTCCATTCTCATTGACTGATGAGGCAACTATGTGGCTCTCAGAATTGCCCAATAATTCCATATACACATGGAAGGAGTTGAAGACTCAGTTTCTGGAGTGGTTCTTTCCTCCATCTCAGATGTTGCAGCTGAAGCAAGAAATCTATAATTTTAGGCAACTACCTGCAGAGGCATTGTATGAGACATGGTTGAGGTTTAATAAGAATTTGAAACAAGTTTCGAGACACGCAATCCCTTCAAGGCATCTTATGGAGATCTTCTACAAAGCATTGAATGCCAACACAAAAGTAGTAGCTGACACTGTAACTGGAGGAGCATTCATGGAGAATTCATATTTTGAAGCTTCTGAGATACTGGACAGGGCCACCAAGACCAACAGAGCATGTCATACTAGAGAGTCTGAGACCCCATCAGGTACATATGCAGTTGGAAAGTCCACTGAATTTCACGATTTTCAAGATCTTGAACAGGAAGTTGCTGAAATGAAGACAAACATTGGGTTAATTGCAAAGAAAATCCTAGATAAGGGAGTAGAAAAGGTGAAAGCCATCGGTTCACATGGTAAAGCACTAAGGCCAGACAAGTACTCATCCGATGAGGAGGTTAGTTATCTAAATGATCAAGGGGCGGGTTTCTGGGCCTCTGGCCAAGGAAATCAAGGTCGGAACAGAGATAGATATGAAAACTACAGTTGATCTGGTCATAGAGATAGAAGCAGAGCTAGAGACAGGGATGGTGATTGACATAAAAAGGATGGATACAAGAATAATAGAGGTGGTCTGTACGCCCCCCTATAAATTGCAAAGATAGACCGGAATAACAAATCATGAGGGAGCTGCTCAACAAGGTATTTCAAAGTTTGATTCTATGGATGCAAGCATGAAAGAGATGCGAGCTGATATTTCAGGAATTAATCAAATAGTGGAGTCTCATTCTGTTTCCATAAAGTAGCTTGAGATCCAGATGCACCAGATATCTACTAGCATAAATCCGCGTCAAAAGGGCATTCTCCCAAGTGACACCATTTATAATCCAAAGAATGATCGACAGGTTATGGCTGTGACTACCCAAAGCAGAAAATAGACTGTTGACCCTCCTATGCCTATAGTTGTTGATGAGTCAGCCGAGTCTGAGAAGGATGATGCTAAAATTATGGTCGAGTCTGAAGAAAGGATAGCGGTGAAAGGCCAAGTGATAGGAAGTCTTCTGAGTTGAAAGCAAAGAACAAAGAGGTTGCACCGGTTTTGAAGCCCATACCATTGCCTCCTCCACCTTAGCCACTAAGATGGAAGAAAAAGGTCGAGGACGACAAATTTCACAAGTTCATCTCCATGATAAAATAACTTTCAGTCAATATTCCTTTAGTTGAATCATTGGAGCAAATACCTGGATATGCTGAATTCATGAAGGATCTGGTGACTAAGAAGAGGATGGTAAGCTTTGAACCAACCAATAATTTGCACCATTGTAGTGCAATAACATCCCATTTTTTGTTGCAAAAGAAGGAAGATCCGGGAGCTTTTACTATTCCTTGCATGATTGGAGCATTCTACTTTTCTAAGGAATTGTGTGATCTAGGTGCTAGTATTAATCTGATTCCACTAGAAGTGTTTAAATAGTTGGGCTTGGGAGCCCCTAAACCGACTACAATGCAATTTTTTATGGCAGATCGCACCGTGAAAATGCCTTTAGGGATTCTCTATGATGTGCTTGTGAAATTTTATACTTTCATTTTCCCTACAAACTTTGTGATTCTCAACTGTGAGGTGGATTTTTAGGTTCCAATTATCTTGGGATGACCATTCCTTGCTATTGGATGCGCGTTGGTTGATTTAGAGACTGGGCAGATGAAGTTCAGATTGAATGATAAGGTAGCTACTTTTAATGTCTGCCAGTCTATGAAGCATCATGATGATATATGAGTGGTTTTTGTGATTGATGTAGTTCATGAGGATCAGCTAATTGTGCCTGTTGAAGAGAGACTTGGTGTTGAAGCACTTGCAGCTGTGATTATGAATTTTGATGGGGATGATATTGAAGAGTATGCTTCCATGGTTGAAGCACTTACAGGTATGGGGTCTTATACCTACGCACCAAAGAAGCTTGATTTGGATCTAAAGAATAGACAGACATCACTTGCCAAACAATCTATTGAGGAACCTCCAGTCTTGGAGCTCAAAGCGCTTCCGTCTCATCTTCGATATTTGTTCTTAGGAGCTAATGAGACCTTGCCAGTTATTATTGTTGTAGACTTAGGTGAAGGGCAAGTTGAAGCTCTAGTTTCTGTGTTGAGAAAGTTCAAAAAGGCCATTGGTTGGTCCATTGCTGATATCATTGGGATTTTTCCTGGAATCTGTACTCATAAAATTCAGCTAGCCCCAGATTACATTCTGAGTATTGAGCACCAGTGTAGGTTGAATCAGCCTACGCAAGAGGTTGTCAAGAAGGAGATTATCAATTGGTTGGATGTAGGTGTGGTTTACCCTATTGCAGACAACAAGTGGGTGAGCCATGTTCAATATGTGCCAAAGAAGGGTGGGATTACTGTGGTCTCAAACACGAAGAATGAGTTGATCCTAATGAGGCCAGTTACAGGCTGGCGCCTATGCATGGATTACAGGAAATTGAATGCTTGGACCAAGAAGGACCATTTTCCAATGCCATTCATGGAGCAGATGTTAGACCGTCTTGCTGGAAGAGAATGGTATTTTTTTTCTTGATGGTTATTCAGGATACAATCAGATCTCAATTGCTCCTGAGGACCAAGAGAAGACCACTTTCACCTGTCCATATGGGATATTTGCTTTCAAGACGATGCCTTTCGGTTTATGCAATGCACCAATAATATTTTAGCATTGCATGATATTTATTTTCTCAGACATGGTGGAGGACACTATTGAGGTATTTATGGATGACTTTTCGATAGTTGGCGATTCTTTTGAAGATTGTTTGGCTCATCTGAGTTGTGTGCTAAAAAGATTTTAAGAGTGTAACCTAGTGCTGAACTGGGAAAAGTGTCACTTCATGGTGAAAGAAGGTATAGTGCTGGGTCATCGGATCTCCAAGAAGGGTATTGAGGTCGACAAAGCAAAGATTGAGGTAATTGAAAAATTGCCTCCACCATTTTCTGTAAAGGTGATTTAAAGTTTTTTGGGGCATGCTGGTTTCTATAGGAGGTTTATCAAGGACTTATCCAAAATTGCTAATCCATTATGCAAATTGCTGGAGAAGGAGGTAAATTTTGTGTGTGATGAAGCATGTCTGAAGGCATTCGAGTGCCTTAAAGAAAAGTTGGTCTCAACTCCCATCATTATTTCCGTAGTTTGGTCTCAACCTTTTGAGGTTATGTGCGATGCTAGTGGAGTGGCGCTAGGAGAAGTCTTAGGCCAAAGGCACAAAAAGATTCTTCATCCTATATACTACGCTAGCAAAGCACTTAACCCAGCTTAAAAAAATTACACGGTTACTGAAAAAGAGTTGCCTGCTGTGGTCTATGCGTTTGAGAAGTTCAGATCTTATTTGCTTGGCACCAAGGTGGTGGTGCACACTGACCATGCATCTCTTTGTTACCTTATGGCCAAGAAAGATGCTAAGCCAAGGCTGATTATATGGGTGTTGCTGCTACAAGAGTTTGACTTTGAAGTCAAGGACCGCAAGGGTACAGAGAATCAGGTAACAGACCACTTATCTAGACTAGAAGAAGAGGCAATGTTGAAGATGAACGATGAGTAGGAGATAGATGATTGGTTTCCTGATGAACAAGTATTGGCTGCCTCTCAAGACTTGATCCCATGGTTTTATGACATTTCCAACTATTTGGAAAGTGATTTGGTGCCTCCTGATATGTCTGTTCATAAAAGGAGAAAGTTCATGTCTGATGTCAAGAAGTACTTTTGGGAGGAGCCATTCTTGTTCCGTGTGTGTGCTGATACTATGATCTGGAGATGTGTGCCTGAAGCTAAGATGATGGTGATACTAGAGGCTTGTCATTCATCCCCTGTTAGGGGACACCGTAGTGGTATCTGGACCATACACAAAATCTTGCAATACGGCTACTATTGGCCGACAATTTACAAAGATGCCCATGAGTTTGCTAAGGCTTGCAGCAGGTGTCAAAGAGAGGGAGGTGTATCAAGGAGACATGAGCTTCCTCTTAATCCCATCCTTTGTGATTGAGCTGTTCGATGTTTGGAGTATTGACTTCATAGGCCCTTTTGTGTTGTCTAATTGAAACTGGTATATATTGGTATCCGTTTACTGTATATCAAAATGGGTGGAGGTGGTTGCGCTTCCCAGTAATGAGGGTAAGTGTGTCACAGTGTTCTTGAAAAAAGAACATCTTCTCCAGATTCAGTACATCATAGACAATCATTAGTGATGGAGGCTCTCACTTTTGCAACAAGCTATTTTGGGATTTACTAGAGAAATATGGAGTGAAGCACAATGTTGCAATGCCCTATCATCCCCAGACTAGTAGTCAAGTGGAAGTCTCCAACCGTGAAATCAAGTAAATCCTGTCCAAGACGGTCAATGCAAATAGAAAGGATTGGTCTCGAAAGTTAGATAATGCTTTGTGGGAATACCGGACTGCATTCAAGACCCCAATAGGTATGTCACCATATCAGTTTGTGTTTGCTAAGGCATGACATCTTTCGGTTGAATTAGAGCATAAGGCCATGTGGGCGTTGAAGAAACTGAACTTAGATTGGTCTGAGGCACCGTTGCAGCGGCTTGGGCAACTGAATAAGTTGGATGAGTTCCGCCTTAATGCATGAGAGTTTGGCCTTATATAAGGAGGGGATGAAATTGTATCATGACCGGAAGATAGAAAAAAGAAACTTCCAGGTGGGTGATTTGGTCCTGCTCTTCAATTCTAGACTTTGCTTGTTTCCTGGCAAGTTGAAGTCTAAGTGGATTGGACCATTCAAGGTGGTACAAGTGTTTCCTCATGGGGCTGTTGAACTTGAAAATCATGAAGGAAAAAGGTTCAAGGCTAATGGACAGCGGATTAAAGCTTATTTTGCTATAATTGAGGAGCTCAAAACAATTGAAGCTTGGAGACCCCACTCAAGGAGCTTGATGAAGTCTGAGTAATCAAGAAATCTGCGTCGTGCCGTGATGTTAAATCAGGCGCTGCATAGGAGGTAACCCATGGGTTTTTCTTTTTATTTTGTTGTTCTTTCTTTTGTAGAAGTATTTTGGTGAAGTCTGAGTAGCCAAAACACACGCGTCGTGCTGCGACTTTAAATCAGGCGCTAATTGGGAGGCAACCCAAGGCTAATGCTTGATATTTGTGCAGGAAAAAGTGAAAGAAAAATGCTGGAGAAGATAAAACTCAGAAAAGTGGTAAGTCAGGTTCCACGAGCAATGATTTTGGACCGTGGATCAGTCCACAGGTCGTAGATCCAACTCGTGGAACTCAAGTGAAAATGGGCCAAGTCCAAAACATCATCTACGAACTAGTTCCACGGATCGTGGTTAAAATCACGGCTCATGGTTACTGGTCGTAGAAATCAGGGGCAGTTGGCCAGGTTTAGAAGAAGTTCTACGAACCTTGTTCCATGAACTGTAAATTAAACCATTAGTCGTGGTCCCAGTTCGTGGAAATCTGGCAAAATATAGGTGGCAGGACTTGTTCCATGAGACCGTTCTATGAGCCGTGGTTAATTTCACGACTCATGAAATAGACTCGTGGAACGCAAGTAAGTTTTTATATTCTTCTACTATTCACCTATCTCACCTGACCCGACCCAAGACCCCTTTCATTTAAATCACCCCAAAATCAAAATTTCCCCCCATTTTTTCCATCAAAACCGACCCCCACTCTCCCCTATTTCCATTCAACCACTAAATCCCTTCTAATCCTCCATCAAATCAGCTAATTTCCTCAAATCACACCCCATATCCCCCCCCAAGTCGATTGTGTCACTGTTTTCCTCATCATAAGTGTCAAAAATGGGCATAACAATTCGCTTCAAGTCATGGGTTGTGGCCTTTGGCTTACAATCACTAGTATTCACTCAAGTTCTTCCATAAATTCGAAGGTATACACTCAGATTTTAACCTTGTTTGAATTTTTGGAGAACATAACTTGACCTAGGGTAATCTTGTGTTAATGAATTGTGTAAACACCCTAGGGAATGAAAGTGTAGAGTGAATATTGAATCTATGTATGAAATTATGTGTATATATGTTGCAAGTGGTTGAAAGATTAAAAGAACTTGAAAAAGATTAGGTTTCTGTTGTTACAATGATCACGAGTGCACTCTATGGGTCGTGGTTCATTCCACGAGTCGTGGAATGCACCCATGGAAATTAGAATAGAAACATTTTCTCAAGTCTGATTTTCACGAGGGCCGTCCACAAGTCATGGTTCATTCCACGAGTCGTGGATGGCACTCGTGAATCTTAGACCTGCAAATAGTAAAAAAGGTCTAATTTTCACGAGAAACATCTGTGAGTCATGGTTCCAATCACGAGTCATAGATGCAACTCACGGAACTCAGACCTGCACTCATCTTATTCTACCAAGAAATCACGAGGGGCATTCACGAGTCGTGGTTCATTCCACGGACCGTGAAACCCACTCGTGGAACCCAAGTTCAGTGTAATTTAAATATTTTTTTCTGGGATTTCTTGGCATACCTATATTGATATCTCCTCTACAGGTACCATGCCTTCAAAAAAACAAAAACACATAAAGAAGAGGCTCGTCAATTCAAATCCTGACTCACAAATAAGCCCGTTGTGCTGACTAAACCTGAATCGAGTGGGTCCGAAGAGATTTATGAGGTTCAGCCGGACCCAGATGTGCAGCCTCAAACAAAGACATGGGGCACAGACGCATGCAGCTGAGGAGGCAGTAGTTCAACTAGCCCTCACAGTTGCTCCATCAGCAACGACCACTGCTCCTTAGTCTGAAGAGGGAGAGGGGTCGTCCGAGGAGGGTGATAGTAATTGGGAGAATGACACAGGGACCGGTACTGAAGAAGAAAATGATCCTGATGATGATAAATCAGCATTCAGTAATAAGAGCTCCTTTGATCCTGCCATCCTGGTGGCTGCACCTCAGACACAAGCAGAGGTTGATAGAGCACAGAGATCGGTGGCTCATGATAATCAGAGATGGTATGTCCCAACCATGAGGGACAAATATATGCAAGGGATTTATCAGTCTGATAGAGGTTTGCCCAAAAGTAGCATATTTGAGGAACCACAGATCTGGATCAAGGGCTTAGCATCCGTACCAGACATCTAGGCGACTTTCAATCACTACCGATGTGGTTGGATGGCTGAGCCACTGGGCAGCTATTATCTCGAGCTTGTAAGGGAGTTTTATACCTCGTATATAGTAATGGGTAGTTAGCTACTTAGGTCGAGACAGCGATATCAGGACCTACCTCCATTCGCCAGTACTTTGGTGTGACATGCACCCATTGATATCTCTGAGTGGACTATTCAGCGGTTCTTGTTTGGGCTAGAATATGAGTTACAAGTCAACACAGTCGAGTTTGATAGCAAGATAAATATTGTCCGACATAATGTAAAGATGAGACCCAGGTCAGCAAGCAGATTTATTGAGATGGGTTGTAGGTTATATAGCTAAGAATGATAGAGATGCAGAATGGGTTCATGATGGTGACATAAAAAAGGTAATATTAAATTTCACCAGTAAGTTTTGGTGGGCTATTGTCCAGTACCGTATCTATCTGACTCAGGCAGACAATTCTATGACGCCTGACCGTGCATTACTAGTGGCCAGCATCATAGATGGATATAAGATAAATTTTCCACGCTGTATATTGGAAGAGATCCATGAGCAGGCCTTCTGGCTGCACACCAGCATTCATTTTCCATGCTTGATCCATCGCATGTGCATGGAGTCGACCATCTCATGGATTTAAGATATTGACCAAACCCTGAGGTGACCAGTATACAAGATGTCGGGTTGATTAGAGATGTGGCTAACCTGGTTGCACACCAACGAGCATCATCCTCCATTTCTGCGAGTACTGTGAGAGTTGAGGGGTCCTCCACAACACGAGACCCAATAGACTTACATGATATAGGGGTAAGTATAGCTGCAGAGGGTGCCACAGCTACAGCTTCATCTTCAATACCTTCGACCTCTCAGCCACCAGTAGGCATCCCTACTGCGCCTTCGCGCCTAGCTTCTTCGGGTAAGATTATTATTGATGTTGAGTTTCTCCAAAATCTAGTTGCTCACAAAGCCAATACTCATAAGCAGGTAAATGATTTGTTGGACCAGCTCCAACCATGGGTGAGATCGACTGTAGAAGCCGCTGAGGCAATGATGAAAGTTGAGATAGGTCGGGTTGCACGAGAAATATCCGCACGGGTAGATGCTTTTGAGCATCGAGTAAATACTCGACTGCAATTCATATAGAGCCCCAATTTGGGACACTTTTAGGATGAGGTGGCATGACTTCGAGAGGAGATTAGATCTGTTGACCCTAGCCAGACTCCGGTTATTCCATCCATCTCTATTGAGGTTCCAACACCCACGCGCCGAGTTGTTGATTTATTTGTTGTGGTGGAGCATGTGCCCCCGGGTGATAGAGCAAAGTGAGTGTGCACTGATAGCACTCCTGTGGGTGAGGAGGACCCAAAGAGGCTGAAGTAAGACACTGCTACTTCTGTTCAGTGATCCTTAGATTACATGCGTCTCCTTGAGGAGGCGAAGCAGCAGAGAGTTAGGGGTGCGTCTTCTAGTTTGGCTCCAATTGGTGGAGGGGCCACATCTTCTGTTCTTAGGATTCCGAAGTTTGTTACTACTAAGAGGGCATCTACCGATGTCCCTTCTGTTATTGAGCCATTAAGCGCGATGACTACCACCACCGCCACTGTAATGGGTGCCACATCACCGACCTCACCTACTTCATTCAACGTCGGTGCCTAGGCACCACAGGAATGTTCCTGCCTCCCTATGTTTTTACTTTTTGCATTAAGGGCAATGCACATTGCTTTCTGGTGGGGTGGGGGTAGCACCTATCCGTATTTTGATGGGTCTCTTAGTGAAGTCTAAGTAGATAAGACACCCGCGTCATGCTGTGATGTTCAATCAGTCACTGACATGGGAGGCAACCCATGAGGGTACTCACAAGGTACCTGAGTCCTTGAGTTTTTCTTGCCTGTGTTCTTTCCCTAAGGGTTTTTAATTTCTGTTGAATCAACATGTTTAGTATAGGTTATGTGTAGTAAAAGAAGAACAGGAACTTAGTGCAGTCTATGGTATGATTTTGAACTTGATTTTGAGTTAAAAAATGGAGACCCCTCAAAAAATTTGTGTGACATGAGATTATCTATTTTTGATAGACTGACCATTATGGATCTGTGCATGACATTATGTTAACCGATTTGATAAATGGCTTAAGCTAGAGTATGAACCTGATAGTAAGCATATGATTGTTGTACTCTGTCCCATGTGTGTGTGAGCTGAATTCGTAATGTTCTTTCATTGTGTGCCAATCTAGAACTTGACCAGTTAGTCTTGCCTAGGTTGTAGGATGGTTGGTTAGGAAAGGATCATAGGCCATTTTTGAAATAGTCCACTTAGCCTAAATGATCGTCCAAATGATGTAAATACCACTTAATCCCTAATTTTGAGCCAAAATTGATCCTTTTTGTTGAATAGCCTATTCACCTTCCCTGTTTTCTATGAACTTTCAGTTTGGCCCTAATCCTTCCTTGGACATTGTGCACCTCAACTCAAGCAAATCGCCTAAATTAAGGGTGGCTACTGTGAAGGTGAGTGTGAAATATGGGGTATAAAAATAAAAGGTTAGCGATAAAGAGGGAAATAACGAGTGTTGGGGATCTGCTAGAAAAAGAAAAAAAAAGAGAGATATGTGATGAAAAGTTGAGTCAGAAATAAAAGCCACACCCGTCATGTGATGAAAAAGAAGGAATAAAAAAAGGAGGAAGGAATAGAGTTGGTCTGGAAAAGTGGAAGAAACATAGCATAGTGTCAAGGAGGGTTTAGTCACTATTTCCCATATCTACCATACTATTTCCATAGCTTACGTTGCTAGCCGAGTAAAGTCCTATAGTGATCCTAACCCAACTGTTCGAAAATTGAGACATAGAAAATAAGGGCAAGCCTATGGTATTGTGCATGCATTACTTGAATATCTTTGTGAGTGTGAGTGTTCTAGTTCATTCCTGGATATTCTGACTGTATTATTGTGCGATTGGGACTTCTTTGTGGTAAGGGCACTAGAGTAACATTGACTGTTAATTGTTAAGGTAAGTCTCATATGTGTATGCTATGTTGTCTGTTGATATCGTAATGTCGTCCATGGATCCTTTTGTGTTGTCTTGATAAATGGAACTTGTGTACTTGTTTTGTACTGAAAAAGAGGGGGGAAATTATTGTAAGCTGAATTACTAGATTATATGACTGCCATAGTTCCTGGTTTTCTTTTACTTAAACATCATTTTAGGATAGTTTTGTTTTGTCACTTGAGGACAAGAAATGGTTTTAAGTTGAGGGTGTTGATGTGCCATGGTTTTGCGTCACTTTCGACGCTTAAAACATAGAATTGGAGCATGTTCTTTAGTGATTTTTAGTAGATTGGTGTGTTTTGGAGTTGCGTGCAGGAAAATAGGATTCGAAGACTAAGTGCAGGAGAAGATTGACATTTTGGCTGAAACTGACTTCAACGACTCAATCTTACGAGTCGTGAATACTTCCACGAGTCGTGGAAGTTAGTCGTGGAAAGAGTACTATAGATTAAGCAGGAGCTTGAGTTCTACGAAAGGTTTCCATGAGCTGTGGACACCTTCACGAGTCGTGATTCTTGCCCGTGGAATATGATCATAGAAGGAGAAAACTGTCTGAGATCTACGACTCAATTCCACGAGCCGTGATTCAAGTCACGAGTCATAGACTGATATCGTGGAAAGGAACCCGTAGGAGGATATATTATCTGAGTTTCATGAGTATTATTGATGACCCATAGAAACTTCCATGGACCGTAGACTATGTCTGTGGAAGATGTCGATTCTAGTTTTCCTTGTTTAAATAGGATAGGATTTCTACTGTCTATAAATACTTTTTCTAGGTTTTATATTACGTTTTATGCTCGTAACTTTATGGGAAATACTTTTGAACAATTGTGATCTTGGTTTATTCTTGGTATTGAGAGTTACGCACATCCATAGTTCATTGTTCTTACTTCCATCTTCATCCATTCAAGTTACGGATTTCTTTAATTCTTATTGTAAGTATCTACTGATGATTGTTCCAACAACCATTAATTGTTTACTTATGATCATGAGTAGCTAAATCTACAACTAGGGTTGTTGGAACCATGAAAGATTAACGAAGTAGGCAAAGTACTTGGGTATTCTAGGGCGGTGTTTATGCATGTATTGTTCTTCCCTTCATTTTGATTGCTTTTTAATGGTGGCCAACATTAGAACTTGCCAGACCAAGGAAGTAACAGATGGGAAAAAGGGTTGTTTAAGGATGGATATTTGAGGCTATCAACCCTCATCTAATAGCTTGACCTTGTCCTAGAATAGCTAATCTGGGATCCAGGGTAAGGGTTAGTAAATCATACACTCACGGCCAGACCAAATTCATGTGGTGACATGGAGTCCAGTGTCATTCACCCACACTGAAAAAATTTGTCCTAACCGGCCAAAGTTAGAACCATGTTCATAAGGATCCTGTCATATGCCACGGAGGGCAACCTATGGTGGCAACGTAGTTCTGGACTTGGGTTATCTAGAACCCTTATCCCTAGGTGCTAAATACTACTCCCAAAACATATAACACAAGGCTCACATTCATGTGACATATGTAGATATCAAGCTTGTTCATAAACATGTTCATACCCCAGATCTTCATACTACTCACGAATCTTGGTTTAGAAAATGATTCATGAGCATTGATGGAACATCGGGTGTCTTGTATTGCATAATAATTCATAACTTGAAAATTTTCATGGCCTTAGTTCAATTTCATAATAACATATACTTTTATAAAACATAGGAACTAGGCATGCACTTGCTTGAAATTCATGAAATCATGCCATCATTTGCCCCAATTTTCTTAAATCACTTCATGCATATAGGATTCACCCTAATTAACCTTCAATTCATTAAATAGGAGTTCATATGTAAAAACCCATTCAAAATCATGCAATTTAATAGAATTTCTATAATTAAATCACGAGAAGAAAATTTATAACAAAACCCATAAGAATTGGGTAAAAAAACCCTAAATTAAAAGTTCATGAAATCACAATTTAAAATTTGGAGTTTTGGGCACAAGGGTGAAAGGAACCCATTGTTGAATACCCACATACCTTGATTGAAGCTAACCCACTTGAATTGAAAAGACTTAGGAGACTTGAACTTGGAGCTTGGAGGAGAACTTTTCCTTTTTGGGAGAAGAATGAAGATTTGAGAAGGAACTTAGGCTAATGAGGGTGAAAACCCTTCTAGAAATAGCCAAAACGACATAATTTAGGAGTTAAAAGGATGGGTAATAACTAAAATACCCCTGGGGTTTAATTAAGAAAAAGTTAGAAAATGGGTCGGCCTCAGGAATCACGGGTCGGTTCTATGGGTCATCGTTTGAACCACGACCTGTGGTTCCAACTTGTAGTTCCTGGCCAACCATTCAGGCTGCAGAAGGCAATCCTACGGGTCAACAAGACGGACCTGTAGAATGGATGATGGGTCATCAAACTAAGTCATGAAACCTGGGGAACTTGTCATCCCTCTGATCTGGTTCTACGAGTTGACACGACGGACCCGTGGTTTAAACCACGGTCCGTAGAACTACCTCATGGTCCCAGACCAGAGGCTGAATCAACAAAAAGGAATCACGGTTCTATTCCATGACCCATGGTTCAAACCACGTCCCATGGTTTGGACTCGTCATTTCAGGAACATGAAAATTTTCTGAGTTTCAGACTTAGATAGATGGTTTGATTTTTGAGGTGTTACACCAACTGAGGTCTTTATCAATTAATGTTGATCAAAGTCAACTCTAGGTATAAATTTCTAACTTCCTAACCTATGACTCAAAATAAAATTGAGTGCCTCGAGACCCAAACCGATAGTGCTACTAAATCAAAATGATATTCTAGAGCTAACAAAACTGCTGAAATTCTCATACGACGTCTAAATCTCAATATATTAACCAATGTCAACTATGTCATTTTCAAAACCTTTCAAAATGAAAAACTCACCTAAAACCTAGCCAAACACCTCGGAAACCGTGTCACCCACTTCCACGAAGTACAAATAGCATAATGCAACTATGGGAAGGGGAAAAATAGTTAAAATGCAAGAAAAACTAAAAAATCTCCATGAGAGTTGGTATACGTATGTGGTGGCCGCATGTTGGACTTGAAAGAATCTATAAATATGAGAATTTTTAGAATTCTAAATCTTATTTCATTTTGTCTAACTTTATAAAGAGAGAAACACCCTAGGACTTCCCTAAATCATCTAAGGTGGTTTCCTATTTAATTTCCATAATTATGATATTAAATTATCAAGGATTAACATAAGATTAACATCCTAATCCCTAGATGCTTGAAAATCAATCCAAAATCAATTGAAAAGGAATTTTAGTGATTTCTTTAAAAATAAGAACTTCATCTATTTTTGGTATTTCTAATTACTTGAAAAGAGTGTTACGATGATCCAAATCCATAAAATTTATTGGGATGGAACCATATTATGAAGAACCCTACTCTAGGCTTGAACATTAATTTCATGAAAGAGATGAGAATTTAAAATTTGATCTAGTTTTAATCTTCATAACTCTAATTAAATATAGAGTGATTGAAGGAAGGCCTTTCAATCCTTCTTCTTCGGTAGTGATCTCTCTAGATATACAGAATATCAGGTCCTTCCAGGAAGATCTAGACCTAGATGTAGTACTTCCACCTTTATATCAAGTGGAATCCTCCAAAATACCCCAATGTGATGCTTAATACCGATGGAATGAACCGCCAATATTTATCCTCTAATGGCCTGGGTGGAGTTTTTTGAACCAGTAACGGTGATTGGCTATTAGGATTTCTGACTTAGTTGGCTTAGCCAATCCACTGGATACCGAACTGCTTTCTCTTCTTAATGGCTTAGAGCTGGCTATGCAGTTTCATCTCTATCCTCTAGAAATCAATGTGGATGTTGCATTACTGTCAAAATTATTGTATTCCCCTATTACTAATCCTTTTCCTTGACTCCTTGACTGCAGGTTCGTTCTCCACCAGCTGGGTGATCTAGTGGTTTGCCACATCTTTAGAGAGAAGAATATAGTAGCTGATAGACTAGCAAGCATGGCCACTATAGTTTCTGGAAGGGATAAAACAACAAGCACTTTTGGGGATCCTCCTGCTGCTTTATTGCCCAATTTAGATGCTGACAAACGAGGCAAGGAATTCACTTGATGAGTGACTGCTTTGCATCTCGCTCAACTTTTGTTTATAGTTCTAGTAATATGTTGTTAACCTCTAGCACAGATATGGCCATTGTAAGTTATGTAGCAGATAATAGCACTACTATTGTGGTAAACCCATGTAATGACTGGGTCTATCATTATGGGTAAACCTTTCATGCCAAGTTTCAGGTTAGAAAACTTCCGGGTTTAAGAGTTGGAAATTTTGAGGTAGGCTAGTCTCGAAGGGTTTCTGAGTGAGGTATGGTCTAGGTCAATCTGGGTGAGGATTGGGTAATGTATCTTGTGTTGAGCTAGTTTTTATGTTAGCTAAGATATTAAGGAGTTTGGAGGACTTTTTGTAAATGAATTCGGGTAAGTAGAACTCTCGGTATTAATGTTGATGTGAAGGGGTTGTTTCAGAATGTCAAGATTTAAGGTGTGTTGTAAAATAGGAACTTTTGGGGATTTTCTGAGGTTTTGTCTCGTGTCAACCACGATAGTAGTCGGTTCCTCTATAAAGGCACTGCTATAGCGGTGTACAGACCGCTATAGTAGATTTAGTCGGGATTAATGGAGAAACTTCCCCAAAAATGTTCAGAATTTTTGAAGAACATTTTGGGGAAGGGCATAGATGAAGGGAGGTGATTTTCAGTGATTTTCTACCAAACTCCATTGAAAAGGTAAGGTTTTTGTTCCCCATATTCGTATTTCAATTTTCATACCTTAGAAAGTATAATCTCGGGCTTGGGAGAATGTTTGGAAATTCTAGGTATAGAATTTGTGGGTTATGATTATTATCATTTATGCATGTTTAAAACACCATTATTCGCTAAATATAACAGTAAAAATTGGTAGTTTAGGGAATATTAATGGTGAGAAAGCCCAGAGATGGGTGGAATGATTATGGTTTGGCCTAGGGATTAGGATTTTGCATAATCCGAGTAATTTTAGGCCATTGGACTGATTTAGTATATTGTGTACTTGTTTTTAGACCAAGAGCAAGCGAAAGCTTCCGGAAATAAGAAGGCTCTGGTCCAGTAACGTTTCAGGCTATTTGAGGTAGGTAATGGTTCTTGTCTTACCAAATGCAATGTATATACATATAACTTTAGCTTAGTGATGTACATGCTTGCATGCTTAGGGGATGAAGTTATGAATGTCCAAGTATTTGGGGTGTCAATTATGTGAAATGAACTTGATTATTGTTTGTTGGTTTTACAAGTGTGTTCTATTCACTCAATTATTAACTATTGGCTTGGTGTGACATTCGGTTGGCTTAGGTACCACGCCTAGTATGGGATACTAAAGGTTGGCTCGGGTACCATCCCTGGTACAGGTTCTATATTTATTGGCTTGGGTACCACGCCTGGTACGGGTTTAATTATGCATTGTTAACTGTGTTTGTCGATGGTTCCATGAGTGGACCGAGTTGATTATTGAATCTGTGATTGATTATATTAGTCCTTAAGAGGTCGGGTTATTACATTTAAATATGGGGATAGTCCTAGGGTGGACCGGGCATTGCATGTTAACACTTAGGTATTGGTCTAGGGAACCTTAGATAGTTCGAGTGATGTGGAAAAGAGTAAGTTCCATGATTATTAGTCATTGTTAGATGGTTGTTGAACCTATTACATGTTTGTACTACTTTACTTAGTTTTGGTTTATTGTATCTACATTGTTTATTGGAGTTGGCCGATGATCCTACCGGTACACAGTGGTTGTGTACTGATTCTGCACTTGTTTTCTTTTACGAGTACAAGATATCTTTCAGTAGCTCCTATGTGACCTCAGATATAGTCCCAGCGATTCTAGATTTCAAGGGTGAGCTGCTTCTGTTGGGCTTCCTTGTTTTCTTCCAGTTTAGTTATGGTCCATCTGTTTCCGGACTTAAACTCTTATTTTTGGGGTTGCATCCCCATTCTGGACATTTGTAGATATTTTGGTATGATGACTTTTAGTTTCTAAGGGTAATTTCTGCATAATATTATTAGTTTGATTTAGATGTGAATGATTGTTCCTTATTTTAATATAAACTGGTTTTGAGCTATTTGTTTTGCTAAGTGTTGGATTGGTAATTGGTTTGCTCATCCGGGTTTTTTTTAGGTGGGTTCCACTCGTGGCGGTTTGGGTCGTGACAAAGATGGTATCAGAGATATAGGTTCATTGATCTCATTATACCAAAATGGGTCTAGTAGAGTCTTGCAAAATGGTACGGATACGTCTGTACTTTTCTTCGAGAGGCTATAGGACTTTAGGAAACTATCTTTTCCTTCTTCCTTCATGCTATAACTTGATTCTAATTGGTATATGGTGATATAAATTGGTATCTAACTTCTTTTACTTTTTGGACCGCAGATAGTAAATACCAGACATAATAGAGCGAGAGCAGAGGTTTGGGTAGCGGGACAAACGGTCAGAGAATACGGAAGGGGTATGGGCAGGGGTCGAGGTAGGGCAACACCCGCCAGGGGTGGAGAGGCAGCTGCAGGATCAAGAGCGGCGACCCCTCCCCCACCCTAGGATCATGTTGAGGAGGAAGTTGAGGTTGTTCTTGAGGAGGGCACAAAACTGGCAGAGGCGGCACCGACTGGAAGTGCAGTCCTTCCCCCTATATTTCCTGAGGTATTTCAGCAAGTGTGAACCATTCTGAGTGGCCTAGTAGGTGCTGGAGCCACTCCTACTAGTACTACGGATCAGGTTCCGAGCACTCAACCAACAATCACATGGCTCGTAGGATGGATGCAACATCGGGTGCTAATGACTTCTTTCGTTTGATGTTAGGTACTGTTATGACTAGGACTGAGCATGAGATGTTGACAAAGTTCTTAAAACTAAAGCCTCCGATGTTTCAGAGTACTGAGAAAGAGGATGCATATGAGTTTATTTTTGACTGCTATGAGAGGCTGCATAAGCTGGGTATTGTGCAGCAGCATAGGGTAGAGTTCATCACCTTCCATCTTCAGGGTGATGCCAAGCAGCGATGGAGGTCTCATGTAGAGTGTCGGCCATCAGCTTTTACTCCGCTGACCTGGGCGCAATTCCATCCTCTTTTCTTAGAGAATATGTTCCTCGCACCTTGAGGGATTGCAAAAAGGATGAGTTTATGGCTCTTGAGCAGGGTAACATGTCAGTTTCAGTCTATGAGGACAAATTTCATACCTTGTCATGTTTTTCTACTCAGCTTCTAGGTACGGGAGAGAAGAGGATTTGTCTAATTATGAAGGGCCTGAATACTGAGTTGCAGGTATTGTCTGTGCATATGACCTCAGCAGGAAAAAGTTTTGATGAGGTGATGGATTATGTGAAGAAATTAGAGGGGGTAAGACAGGTTGGGCAGGCTAAGGTGTTAGCCAAAAAGTCCTGGAATAAAGGTAATTATATTGGTTCATACTCTAAGGGTCACAAACAACAAGTATTTCTGCTCGTCCTATTTAGTCATCCTTACCAGCTTCTACAGGTGGTCGTCCGGGAGCTAGTAAGTTTCAGCTCCTAGAGGCTAGGAGGCTTCTTATACTTCTAGTGGCAGGCCTACTCTTGACTGCAGATGCTTTCACTATGGTGATCCAGGTCACTTCAAGAGGGAGTGCCCTCACAAGTAGGCAGGTAATCAGACTTAGCAACAGTCAAAGGTTGTGGTTCCAGTAGGTAGAGGTGGCTACGCTAGATATCATCTACAAGGTGGGTGAGGTAACTTTCAGAAAGTCCGGAGAGATAGAGGAAATAGTGGCACGGGCAGGGGGTGGCACAACCAGCTAGAAAAGTTGCTCGAATTGATGACTGAGCCCATTGTTATGCATTACTAGGGAAGTCTGAGGCTGAGGCGTCAGATGGTGTGATCACAGGTATAATTCTAGTCTGTGATAGGATGACCTCTGTACTGTTTGACCTAGGTTCTACTTATTCATATGTTTCTGTGAAATTTGCTTTGGGTATGGATTTGGTTTTTGATGTCCTTGATTCCTCTATCCATGTTTCTACCCCGGTTGGAGAGTCTGTGATAGTAACCCATGTTTATCATACTAGTCCTATAGTGTTTGTGGGATTGCAGACTTAGGTAGATTTGGTCATTCTGTACATGTTAGATTTTAATGTTATTTTGGGTATGACATGACTGTCTGCATATCATGTTGTGTTGAATTATAATACTAAGACCGTGACTCTAGATATTTCGAGTAAGGATAGGTTAGAGTGGGAAGGTGTGTACAGGCCTAAGCCGACTAAGATTATATTATTTGTTTGGACTAGGAAGTTAGTGGGAAGAGGTTGTTTGGCCTTTTTGGCTCATCTTTGGGTTGATAGTGTGGAGTCCCCTTCAATTGAGTTAGTTTCGGTAGTTTTAGAGTTTTAGGAGGTATTTCCAGCGGATCTGCCTGGCATGCCTCCTGATATAGACATTGACTTTTGTATAGACTTGGAGCTGAGCACTCAGCCAATTTCTATTCCTCCCTATTGTATGGCCCCGACAGAGTTGAGGGAACTTAAGACTCACCTGCAGGAACTCTTATATAAAGGTTTTATTTGTCCCAGTGCTTCACTTTGGGGTGCTCCAGTTTTATTTGTGAAAAAGAACGATGGTAGTCTGAGGATGTGTATAGACTACAGGCAACTAAATAAGGTCACCATCCAAAACAAGTAACCTTTACCTTGCATAGATGACCTCTTTGACCAGTTACAGGGTGTTTCCGTGTTTTCAAAAATTAACTTGAGGTCGGGGTATTATAAGTTAAAGATTAGGCTTGAAGACATCCCTAAGACGACATTCCAGACTCGGTATGGGCATTATGAGTTCCTGGTGATGTCGTTTGGGTTGACCAATGCACCAGCAGCATTCATAAGCTTGATGAATGAGGTATTCAAATCATACCTGGATTCGTTCATCATTATGTTTATATATGACATTCTGATTTACTCCAAGAGTAGGGAGGAGCATGCTGAACATCTTCGCATTGTTTTGGATATTTTGAAAGACCATAAGTTATATGCCAAGTTTTCCAAGTGTGAATTTTGGTTAACTTCAGTCGCCTTCTTAGGACATGTGGTGTCCAAAAAAAAGGGTGATGGTGGATCCCCAAAAGATTGAGGCAGTCAAGAGTTATATTTGGCTTAGATCTGTGACTAAGGTTAGGAGTTTTGTGGGGCTTGCAAGCTACTATCGCAGGTTCATCAAGGACTTTGCATCCATCGCTACTCACTTGATGAGGTTAACTCAGCAGGAGGTACCGTTTGTGTGGTCCGACAAGTGTGAGGAGAGCTTCAAAAATCTCAAGACACTTCTTACCACAACTCTCATCTTATCACTGTTGGTTGAAGGAAAGGATTTCATTGTGTATTGTGATGCTTCACATTCAGGTTTGGGTGTTGTGTTAATGCAGGACAGGAATGTTATAGCTTATGCTTTGAGACATTTCAAGCCCCATGAGAAGAATTACCCAACCCATGACTTGGAGTTAGAAGCGATGGTCTTTACACTCAAGATTTGGAGGCACCACTTCTATGGTGTCAAGTGTGAAATGTTCATGGACCATCGCAACCAACAACATATGTTTACACAAAAAGACTTAAATCTGAGACACAGGAGGTGGATAGAGTTGTTAAAGGATTATAGTGTGACATCCAGTAATATCTAGGCAAGGCTAATATGGTGGCAGATGCATTAAACCAGAAGGCGATTAACATGGGCAGTTTGGCTTGTTTGGGGGTGTCCAAATGACCATTGGCTATGGAGATTCAGGATCTAGAATCTTAATTCATGCAGCTGGGCATCTCAGAACAGGGTGGGGTGGTGGCCAGTATTGAGGTCAAACCCACGTTTATAGAGGAAATAAAATCCAAGCAGTTCTAAGATGCACAGTTGAACAAGCTTCGAGGCAAGGTAGTATCCAAAGAGTCCAGGGATGCCACGTTGGATGCTGGCGGGGTGATGAGTTTCTAAGAGAGGATTTGTGTTCCTTGAGTTAATGAGTTGATTCAAAATGTATTGGCAGAGGCTCATGGTTTGTGATATTTCATTCATTTTGGCGTAACCAAAATGTATTGGGACTTGAGGTAACTTTATTGGTGGCCTGGGATGAAGAGAGACATATCTGACTATTTGTCTAAGTGTCAAAATTGTCAGCAGGTCAAATATGAGCACTAAAGGCCTATAGGATTGCTTCAGAGGATTCCCATTACCAAGTGGAAGTGGGAAATGATAGCCATGGATTTTGTGGTGGGTCTTCCTAAGACTTTGGGAAGGTATGACTCTATTTGGGTCATTGTGGACAGGCTGACCAAGTTAGATCATTTCATTTCAGTCAGGGTGGATTATAATTTGTAGCAGTTGGCTAAGATTTATGTTAAGGAGATTGTGAGACTGCAAGAGGTGCCACTCTCCATCATTTCAGAAAGGGGTACGCAGTTTACCTCCAAGTTATGGGGTAAGTTACACGAAGAGTTGGACACTCAACTCACTTTCAATATAACTTTTCATCCTCAGACAAATGGTCAGTCGTAGAGGATAATTCAGGTATTGGAGGACATGCTGAGAGCATGTATGATCGACTTTGCTCTAGTATCGACATGGAACCATTTGAGGCACTGTACGGGAGGGGATGTAGATCACCTATAGGGTGGTTTTAGGCAGGCGATGTGAAACCTTTGGGCATGGACTTGGTGAGGAAAGCTCAGTAAAAAGTGAGGGGAATTCTGACCAAGTTGCGAGCATCCCAAAGCATGCAGAAAGAGTATGCAGATCTCAAGGTAAGGGACATAGATTTTCAGGTTTGTGAATAGGTGTTATTGAAGGTGTCACCAATGAAGGGGGTTATGCGATTCAGCAAGAAGGGCAAGCTCAGCCCTTGGTATATCAATCCATTCAAGGTTCTCAAGATTATAGGGCTAGTGTCTTACAGGTTAGCGCTACCCCCCAGTTTATCCGGAGTCCATCCAGTCTTCCATGTATCCATGCTAAAGTGATACCATGGAGATAGAGAATATATTATCAAATGGGATTCCATTTTGCTAGACAAGGATCTTCAGTACGAAGAAGAACCAACTGCGATTCTTGATCGGGATGTCCAAAAATTAAGGACAAAAGAGATTAGGTCAATAAAGGTTCAATGGAAACATCATCCGGTTGAGGAAGCCACTTGGGAAATTGAGAAGGACATGCGGAACAAATACCCTTACTTGTTTGAGGATTCAAGTACTATACTTTCCCTTTTTTAAATCATCTTTTTGGGTTTAATCATTCAGGGATGAACGATGGGTAAATTGGTATCTGTTGTAATGACCAGGTACGTCGTTATGGATAAACCTTTCATGCCAAATTTTGGGTTAGAAAACTTCTGAGTTTGGCAGTTGAAAATTTTGGGCTAGGCTAGTCTCAGATGGTTTCTAAGTGAGATATTATCTAGGGTGATCCGGGTGAGGATTGGGTAATGTATCTTGTGTTGATATATTTTTCCATTAGCGAAGATATTCAGGAGTCCGAGGGACTTTTTGAAAATGAATTCAAGTAAGTAGAACTCCCGGTATTAAGGTTGATGTAAAGGGGTTGTTCTGGAACGTTAGGATTTAAGATGTGTTGTAAAATAGGCACTTTTGGGGAATTTTCTAATGTTTTGTACCATGTCAACAACTATAGCAGTTGACAACTGCTATAGCAGTTGACACTGTGCTATAGCGGCCACCGCTATAGCAGAGAAATTCCCACTATAGCGGAAGTCAATATCATTCAGCACCGCCATAGAGATCGATTCCGCTATGGCAGTGCCTCTATAGTGGTCGGTTCTTCTATGGCAGTGCCGCTATAGTGGTGTATGGACCACTATAGCAAACTTAGTCAGGATTAATGCAAAAACTTCTCCAAAAATATTTAAAATTTCTGAAGAACATTTTGGGAAAGGGCATAGATAAAGGGAGGCGATTTTCAAAGAATTTCCACCAAACTCCGTCAAAAAGGTAAGGTTTTTGTTCTCCATATTCCTATTTCGATTTACATACCTTGGAAACTATAGTCTCAGGCTTGGGGGAACACTTGGAATGACCTAGGATGATATACTCCGGTAGAAAAAAGGGGAATTCTAGGTATAAAATTTGTGGGTTATAATTATTATCGCTTATGCATGTTTAAAACATCATTATTCACTAAATTTAATCATAAAAAATGGTAGTTTAGGGTGAATTAATGGTGAGAAAGCCCGAGGATGGGTGGAATGTTTATGGTTTGGCCTGGGGATTAGGATTTTACATAATCCGAGTAATTTTAGGCCATTAGACTAATTTTAGTATATTGTGTATTTGATTTTAGACCAGGAGAAAGCAAAAGCTTTCGGAAATGGGAAGGCTCTGATCCAGTAAAGTTTTAGGCTATTCGAGGTAGGTGATGGTTCATATCTTACCAAATGCAATATATATACATGTACATGTAACTTTATCTTAGTGATGTACATGCTTACATGCTTAGGGGATGAATTTTTGAATGTCCAATTATTTGGGGTGTCAATTATGTGAAATGAACTTGATTATTTCTTGTTGGTTTTACAAGTGTGTTCTGTTCACTTTATTATTGTATGTTGGCTTTATGTGACATTCAGTTGGCTCGGGTACCACGCTTGGTATGGGATACTAACAGTTGGCTCGGGTACCATACCTGGTATAGATTCTATATTGATTGGCTCGGGTACCACGCCAGGTACAGATTTAATTATGCATTATTGATTGTGTTTGTCGATGGTTCCATGAGTGGACTGATTTGATTGTTGAATATGTGATTGATTATATTGGTCCTTGAGAGGCTGGGTTGTTCCATTTAAATGCAGGGATGGTCCTGGGGTGGATCGAGCATTGCATGTTAACACTTAGGTGTTAGACTAGGGAACCTTAGATGGTTCGGGTGATGTGGAAAAGAGTATGTGCCATGATTATTGTTCATGTTATATGGTTGTTGAACCTATTACATGTTTGTACTACATTACTTAGTTTTGATTTATTATATCTATATTTTTTGTTGGAGCTGACCGATGATCCTACCAGTACACGTTGGTTGTTAACTGATTCTGCACTTATTTTCTTTTATGAGTACAAGACATCTTCCGGTGACTCCTATGCAACTTCAGATATCGTCCCAGCAATTTCAGATTTTAAGGGTGAGCTTCTTCTATCGGGCTGTGTTGTTTACTTTTCCATAGCCGCGGTTCTTCCTCCATCAAAAGGCTCTGAGCCTGCTTTTTCTTCCCGGTCCAATATTTGTTCTCGAAGGTCTTCGTTTCCGTGTAGAAGCAAACTCTCCAAATTTATGACCAACCTTTCCTTCAGTAATCTTACAACGAACAGGAGTTTTTCCATTGTAAATTCGTACGGAGCAATCAACGAATTCCGGCAAAATAGAAGATCTACGTGACCAAATTTTCCTGTTAAAAAGAAGATCTCTTAGTTATGGTCCATCTGTTTCCAGACTTAAACTCTTGTTTTTGGGGTTGCATTCCCGTTCTGGACATTGGTAGATGTTTTGGTACGATGACTTTCAGTTTTTAGGAGTAATTTCTGTAGAATATTATTAGTTTGGTTTATATGTGAATGATAATTCTTTCTTTTAATGGAAACAAGTTTTGAGTTGTTAATTTTGCTAAGTGTTAGGTTGGTAATTGGTTTGCTCATTCGAGGGAGTTTTGGGTGGGTGCCACTCGCGGCGATTTGGGTCGTGACAACCCACAATTACTCTCTTTGTAGATGTCTTTTTGTTATATAATATAAGTATCCTTATTACTAGAAAAATAATTTAAATTAATTGAATTTCAGGTATGTCGAATCTTTCAAAGATAATTTCAAACTTGTTTCATAACTTGTGATTTATAAATGTGTTCTTATGCGCGTTTGGGACAAGCTTGCTTGATTACCTATGTTGATTCTATGTTAATTATATATACTATATCTAAACTGGTTTAAACTATGATGGTTTCTAAATATCTAAATTCCTTAATTTTTGAACGGGTGAAAATCATTTACACCCCCAACTTTGCTTTTAAAATCAAACTCCCCCCTCAATTTTGAATAATAGACATTCTCTCCTCTTTATCCTATGCCAATATCTATTTTGCCTTTGATATTTTTTATTCACCATCTCTATGATATCTTTTATATTATATACAATATTTTATTCTTTATTTTTGGTATTTATAGATTTTTATTTAAGTTCATTAACATTATTTATTCAAGATTTTTTCATCAACTAATTTTTTTTTTCAATTTTTGTTATTTCATTAACCTCTATTTGAAAAGCTCCATTTTTAAAGATGGATAGCTCTTTATCTTCTTCCCTTCTGATTACTACTTCCGATTACTCTCGTAATAACACCTTTTTTTTAAAAAAATAAGTGGGTGTTCTAAATTGTATACTTGAAAACTATAATAAAGATTTGTTGAGGCAAGGTGAAGGCTTTACCTCGAGGTGGTGATAGAGGTTAGATAGAAGAAAAAGAAAGGGGGTGGGGGGTTTGAAGAAGAAGAAAGGGGATGGAGGGGTTCAAAGAAGAAGAAAGGGAGTTTGGGGGGGTTCGAATGTTAGATATTTTAAATTGGGTTAGTTTTTTATTTCCTAGTTTTATGAGTATATGACTCATGAGTTTCTATTTCTAAGCTACTGAAAATGTGTGTGATTAATGGGTTTGTTTTAATTTCTTTTATGGCTTAGTGGTTGAGATAATATAGGATATGTATTGCCTTTATAAAAGGCTAACTTATTATTTCAGTTATCTAATAGAAGTATTTCACCTCCCAAATAGCCTTATGTTTATCTTGTTTTCTTCCCAGTTTTCTAATAGTGGTATGAAGAGTCAGTGGGGGTGAGCGTACTTCAATTGTGAGTTTGCGATGGCTTCAGAGAATTTTGTTCAACCTGCTATTCAACGCTTTGATGGTCATTATGATCATTGGAGCATATTTATGAAAAACTTTTTAAGGTCTAAAGAGTTTTGGGCGGTCATTGATGGTGGGTTTCAAGAACCTGAGATTTACGTTGTTCTAATAAATGCACAAAAGACAGAGCTTGAAGAACAAAAGTTGAAAGATTTGAAAGCAAAGAATTATCTTTTCCAAGCCATTGATCGTTGAATATTGGAAACAATTCTTTGCAAGGATACATCAAAGGAAATTTGGGACTCCACGAAGAAGAAGCATTGGGGAAATGCAAGAACAAAGCGAGCACAACTTCAAACTCTACGAGGTGAGTTTGAGACCTTGCCTATGAAACCGGTAGATTCAGTGTTGATATATTTCTCATGTATTAAGACAATTGTGAACAAAATGCAAATTCATGGAGAGAGGCTTGAAGATGTCACCATTGTTGAGAAGATTCTGAGGTCCATGTTTCCAAAATTTAATTTTGTTATCTGCTTCATTTAAGAGTCGAAAGATCTGAATAATCTTTCACTTGATGAACAACAAAAAAAATTGATGGTTCATGAGAAAAAAATTGTTCAGCAGGATGTGGAAGAGCAAGCATTAAAAGTAACAATAACCTCCAAAGATCTTAGCCATAGAAGGAGCAAGTGGAAGGGAAGAAACTTGGACAAATCTGAAGAGGAAAATCAAAAAGAGAATAGTCAGCGTGGTCATGATCAACAACACTCATCCAATGAGAAGGCAAGGTATGGCCATTATCATTCTGAATGTCATAAAAATCTAAAAAATATACGTAGAGAAAACTCTAACTTTGTAGGAGTTATTGAGGAGGAGGCGGTGTCTTTATTGATGGTGAGCCAATCCTCAGAAGAATACCATACAAATTTATAGTAATTAGACACGGGCTGTAGCAACCATCTGTATAGAGAAAAATCTATATTTTCATAATTGGATAAAACGTTTCACACAACAGTCAAGTTTGGTGATGATTCTCACATTGCTCTCAAAGGGAAAGAGAAGGTGAAACTCCAAAAAAATTCTTCATTAATGCATATTTTATTTGATATTTTCCTTGCACTATATTTGAAAATAAATCTTATCAGTGTGGATCAGCTTCAAGAGGATGGCTACGAGGTGTCTGTCAAGCATGAAATTTGTAGAATCCTATATTCCAATCTTGGGTTGATGGCAGAAGCTAAGATGAATGCAAATAGGATTTTCCCACTTGATATGCAAAATATTTGCTCAACCAATTTTTATTTTTCAACAAAGTTGAAATAGTCAAGCATGAGTTTGGCACGACAGATATGGTCATTTGAATTTCGGAGGACTGAAATTGTTGCATCAAAAAATAATAAATTTTGGTCTTCCTAATTTTGGTATTCCTGCATATATTTGTGAAGATTGTGTCACTGGAAAGCAACCTCGTGATAGCTTTCCAAAGGGAAAATCATAGAGAGCTAAAACGCAGCTGAAATTGGTTCACTTATATATTTGTGGACCAATCAACCCAATATTCAATGGAGGAAAACATTATTTTATAACATTTATTGATGATTTTAACCAAAAAATATGAGTTTATTTTTAAAAGGAAAAATTTGAAGCTTTTATAAGTTTCAAAAGCTCCAAAGCTCTTGTTGAGAAGGAAACATGATGTTCCATAAAGATTCTTTGTACTGGTCATGGAGAAGAGTATCTTCCACAAGAATTTATAATTTTGTGAATCTCATGGGATAAGTCAAAAAATTACATCATATACTCCTCAATAAAATGGAGTATGTGAGAGGAAGTATTGGACAATCACAAATGTTACACGAAGCTTTTTACAAAAGAATCATGTTCTAGAAATTTTTTGGCCTGAAATAGTTTGTTGTAGCGGCTATGTTTTTAACAGAAGTCCTTCTCGTGCTATTGATAACATGACACTAGAAGAAGCTTGGGTGGTCAACAACCAGATGTTCAATATTTTAAAGTATTTGATTGCATTGCATTTGCTCATGTTCCATATCAGAACAGAACAAAGCTTGATGACAAATCTGAGAAGTATATGTTCCTTGGTTTTAGAAAGGAGTCAAAAGCCTACAAGCTGTAAAATCCTATCAGCAAGATGTTGATTATCAGTCGTGATGTGGTGTTTGATAAAAATAAGTTTTGACCATGGGAAGAAAATCCAAATAATCAACAACTTTCTTTGGATCTTAATGATGGAGACAAGGAGCAAGAGTAACCAGTAGCCGAAGAATGTGCTTCTACTTTAGTACATCAAGAATCCTTTGGTTCTCAATCTCAATAAAATAAAATAAAAACCATTATGAATGGCAGATTATAAGGTGAGTGAAATTGACTAATCTGGAAATGAAGATTCACCTACATATTTAGCTTTATTTTCTTGTTGTGATATACTTTAAGATTTGAGGATGCCTATAAAGATGTAAAATGGAAGAAAGAAATGGATGTTGATATTGCCGCAATTGAAAAGAACAGTACTAGAGAGCTTACTGATCTTCCAAAAGGGAAAAAGGCGATTAGAGTTAAATGGGTTTATAAAACTAAACTCAACGAGTTTGGTGAAGTTGAAAAATACAAGGTGCGTCCGGTAGTAAAAGGATATAAGTAAGA
Organism: Jaltomata sinuosa; assembly: GCA_003996215.1. Lineage (NCBI taxonomy): Eukaryota > Viridiplantae > Streptophyta > Magnoliopsida > Solanales > Solanaceae > Jaltomata > Jaltomata sinuosa. The sequence goes on from QJPP01007241.1 coordinate 1,156,592, forward strand.
GTATGGTGTGGATTACAAGGATGTATTTTCCCCAGTAGTAAAACTTGATACCATCAGACTAGTGTTGGCATCGGCAACCCAGAACAACTGGCTGATTTATCAACTCGATATCAAATCATCCTTTTTGCACGTAGAGTTGCAAGAGCAGGTATATGTTTATAAAGCTCCTATTTATGTAAAGTATGAAAGTGAGCATAAAGTTTATGGATTGAAAAATGCTTTATATAGGCTAAAACAAGATCTCCAAGCTTGGTATAGTAGCATTGATGCATATTTTAATCTCGTGAACTTTAAAAATTATTCGTATAAGCATACACTTTATACAAAAGTTGAAGATGGAAAGCTTGATATTGTATGCTTATATATAGATGATTTGATTTATACCGGAATTGATCCTGCATTGCTTAAAAATTTAAAGCACTATATGATGACTGAGTTTGATATGTCTGATCATGGCTTGATGCATTATTTTTTTAGCATTGAAGTTAAATAATTTGCCAGTAAGATTTTTATTTCACAAAAGAAATATGTCCAAGAAAATTTAGAGTGGTATGGAATGCAAAGTTGCAATTCTGTCACCACACCAACAGAGTTGGGACTGAAGTTGGTAAAGAATCCTAGAGGAAAGCAGATCGATAACACTCTTTACAAGTAGATCGTGGGATGTTTGATGTAGCTAAAAGTCATGAGACCTGACATAATATATTTTGTTAGTCTTGTTAACAGGTACATAGAGCACCCAAAAGATATGTAACACCACGGAATTTGATCCAGCGTTTAAACTTAGATCCCTGAAAAAAAATTGACCTTCTCAGGAGTCACGAGCCTAAACCACGAGCCATGGATTGACCCACGAGCTATGGAATGGACTTGTGGAAACCCTTCTACAGCTCCCACCTCTGTTTTGAAAACCACGAGTGGAGTCTATGGGTTGTGATTAGTTTCACGAGTCATGAAACCCACCCATGGAACCAGACCTGAGGGCAGTCAAATCTCCAGAAACCACGAGAGGTTCCTACGACTTGCGGATGGTTCCATGAGTCGTACTATTGAGTTGTAGAAAGTATTCTGCAGCCTAGCTTTTGGCTCAGGAACCACGAGCACATTTCAAGAACCGTGGTTTGGTCTACGGTCCGTGGAAGGGGCCTGTGGAACCTGAAGCCAAGATTTTTAATAGCTTCTTTCTAATTAAATCCCAGGGATATTTTTGTAACTATCCACCCTTTTAACTCTTAAATGAGGTCGTTTTGGCCACTTTTAGTAGAGTTTCTACTCCAATTAGCTTAAGTCCTTTCTAATTCCACATTCATCTCCCAAAAGAGGAAAGAGCTCCTTCAAGCTCCAAGTTCAAGCTCTATAGCAAGGGATTCAATTCCAAGTCTCCACTATTGTCATTCTTATTTGGGCTAGCTTCAAATCAGGTATGTGGGTATTCAATAAGGGGATTCTTTCACCCTTATTCCCAAAACCCCAAATTCTTCTAAATTGAATTTATGAATTTCAAGTTAGGGTTCTTTTCCAATTCTCATGGGCTTTACTATTAAATGTTTTCTTATAATTCTTTAACAAATTCGAAGTTCAGTTTCATGATTTACATGGGTTTTGCAAATGATTATTTATCTTATGATTTGAAGGCTAATCCTAGCTAAATTTTTCATGCATGGCTTGATTTAAGGAAAATTGCATGCATTGATATTATGATCTCAAGTACTTTATGAAATTGCATGCCAAATTCTTCAAGTTATGAATTTAGAAAAAAAATGAATTTTGGCTATGCTAAGCTTTAAGACTTATGATTTGAATTTGTATGATATTAGATATGTCCATATGCTTTTCAAAAAAAATAATAGTATTAGATATGTCACAAGTATGTTATGAGATATATGTATATTTTGGGAGTAGTATTTAGCACCGAGCGATGAGGGTTCTAGATAACCCAAATCTAAAACTACGTTGCCACCGTAGGTCGCCCTCTGTGGCTTATGACAGGATCCTATTATAATAATGTTCTAACATTGGTCGGTTAGGATAATATTTTCAGTGCGGGTGTATGACACTGTACTCCATGTAGCTCATCATAGTTTATGTTGGTTAATAGAAACTCCCGTATGAATGTTTTTAAGCCTTATGCTATGTTATTTCTTACCTTATGCTTAAAGTATGACATTACTTATGATTTCACTTATTATGCATAAGCTCATTTTTAGATATGTTTTAAGAACCTTTTTACCATATTTATGCATGTGTCATATACTCAGTACATCCTATAGTACTGATGCATATTCTCGCGCTGCATCTTTTAATGATGCAGATACAGGTTTCCACTCTCAGGCTCGTGGCTAGAGTTCGCAGGCCCCTCAGTCTGACTTGGTGAGTCCTCATTCATTCGAGTACTAGTATAATGCTTACCTTGTAGGTTCTTTTATTCAGCACTTAGAGTTAGCTGGGGTCTTATCCCAACAACTCATTATGATGGTTTCAGAGGCTTTTCAGACATAGACAGTTATTATGGATTTTGTGTTTTAGATTGTGATATTCCTGGATCCTTTATGCTTATGTTTGACTTAGTATGCTTACTACTCCTGTTATGCTTCCATTGTTGTTATTCACGTTATGTTACGTCATGCTAAAGCTAAGGGTTAACTTGGGATACTTGTGATCCTGGGTCCCGTGCTACGTCTAGAGGGTAGCCTCGGAGCGTTACAAACTTTGTATCAGAGCATCAGGTTAAAGAGTTCTAGGGTGTCTAAAAGCCGCATCGAGTAGAATCTCTTTCATGTGTGTGAAGTACGCCACCCTTATGAGAGGGAAGCTATGAGATGTCTTAGGAAAGAGAACTTTACTTCTTTCATGGTCAATATCGTGTGATGGAATTTAACTCTATTACTCCTCTAATCTAATATTTATGCATTTCAAATTATGCCTCCTCGCCGTGCCATGCCTCACCGAGCAACTTGAAATGCTAACCCTCCAATTCTAGACCCCGAGGTCATAAATATGGAGTTTAGAAATGCCATTCATATGCTAGCTCAGACTATGGCTGCTCAGGCCAATCAGTAGGGTGGAGCGATTGCAGCTCGAGTTTGAGACTTTATTCACATGAACCCACCTGAGTTCTGGGGTTCAAAAGTTGGTGAGGATCCGCAAAATTTCACGGATGAGGTGAAAAAGGTCTTAGATGTGATACAGGTTATTGGGATTGATGGTTTTGAGCTTGCTTCTTGTCATCTCAAGGATGTAGATCATATTTTGTATACTAAGTGGAAAGATGTTAGGGCTAGGGATGTGGTCCCTATGACTTGGGAGTGCTTTGAGAGGGCTTTTCTTGATCAGTTCTTCCCTAGCGAGTTGAGGCAAGCTGAGGCCGAAGAGTTCATGAATTTGAGGCAGGGATCTATGTCAGTTTAGGAGTATGCTTTATGTTTCACCCAGATTTCTAGGTATGCTACTTCTATAGTGGCTGATCCGCAAGATCAGATAAGTAAGTTTGTTTATGGAGTATCAGATTTGGTGAAGAAGGAGCACAAGTCTGCTATGCTTTTGGGTGACATGAATATTTTCAGACTTATAACTCATGCTTATCAGATTGAGGGAGACAAGTTGAGGGAAATGGAAAGAGATAACAAGAGGGCCAGATCAGAGGGTTCAGGTTTTAGCAATCAAAGGTCCAAAGGTGGACACCGCTCTTCATTTCAGAAGAATTCATCCAGACCCGTTCATTCTTCAGCTAGTTCTCCTACTCATACCCCTAGGCCTCATCATGATTAGACAGGTAGAGGATAAGGTTCTTATTCGCAAGAGAGTGTTGCCAAGGGGACTCCTTACCGTTATTGCAACAAATGTAGTAAAAGTCACCTTGGTGAGTGTTTAGCTGGTTCAGGAGGATGCTTTGAGTGTGGTTAGGTTGGACACAAGATTAAGGATTGCCCTTCAGCTAAGAAGGGAAAGGGAGGTAGTAGGAATCAGATTGCTCCAGCAGCCCAGGAGGTCGACCGACCGAACATGGCACTACTTCTAGTTCTAGTGGTCAGCGTCAGAACCACATTTATGCTATGTCCTCTCTCCAGGACCAGGAGAGTTCATCGGATATTGTTACTGGTATGTTAAAAGTCTTTTCGTTGGATGTGTATGCTTTATTGGACCTCAGTGCCTCCTTATCTTTTGTGTGCCTTTATGTTTCTTGCAAGTTTGAAATTTGCCCTGAACAGCTTTTATAACCCTTTTGTGTTTCTACCCTAGTTGGTGAGTCAGTCCTAGCCAAAAGAATCTACTGAAATTGCCCTATCTTAGTTCTTCATAGAGTCTCTTCAGCGAATTTAGTTGAGTTGGAGATGACTGATTTTGATGTCATTCTTGGTATGGATTAGTTGTATGCATGTTATGCCTCAGTTGATTATCGTACCCAAGTCGTCAGTTTCAAGTTCCCAAATGAACCTGTCCTAGAGTGGCAGGGTAGTCCTCCATCCTCAAAGGGTTGCTTCATATCTTATCTCAAGGCTAGGAAAATGATTTTTAAGGGTTATGTCTATCATATAATTCAGGTTATTGACACAGAGTCCGAGACCCTATCTCTCCAGTCAGTCCCTGTTGTAAATGAGTCTCCTGAAGTTTTTCCTGAGGATTTACCCAGAGTCCCTCCCGAGCAGGAGATCTATTTTGGAATAGATCTTTTTCTAGATACACATCCTATCTTGATTCCTCCTTATAGAATGGATCCAGCGGAACTTAAGGAATTGAAAGAACAGTTGAAAAACCTTCTTGATAAGGGTTTTATCAGGCCTAATATCTTTCCATGGGGTGTTGCAGTTCTATTCGTGTGAAAGAAAGATGGTTCTCTCAGAATGTGTATCGACTACCGTTAGTTAAACAAGGTCACAATCAAGAATAAGTATCCCATTCCTAGGATTGATGACTTGTTTTATCAGCTTCAGGGTGCCAGTTATTTCTCCAAGATCGACCTTAGATCCGATTATCATCAGCTTGGGAATATTCTTGCCCAGTGTAAGGTCCTTGACTAGGGACTTAATCCCCTTCCATATTTACACCAACAGCTTGTCCCGAGAGTGTCCTTTCTTCCTCTTTGCCTCCAGCTCACTTTGGAGCTCGATATGAGCCTGTGTTAAGGACTCAAAGGTGTCATGAGTGATCGATGGACCTGCAACATTTGATGGTCTGAGCGCTAGAGGAGGCACCATCTCTAATAGAACCTATGGCAACCCCTCCAGCATAGCTTTCACCGCAGCCACATCCACCCCCAAAGACTCTAAGGTAACCTTGCCCTGTGTAGGGCTAGTCTCAACTCTGCTGAATCCCTATCTGTTGCTTCTCCCTCCCTCAAACTCCATCTTTCTCTTCTTCTTATTGCGACTGGGAGCACTTTTCACCCTCAACGGGTCGAAGGGCTTATCAATGCTAGTAATGCAATCTGTAGGATCAATGGGCACATTCATCCACCTGCACAGAGTAGAATTTTGTGAGGGGAACGGGAGGTCTTTGGTATGTAATACCGCGAAGTGTCTCCACTCCTCCATAATTCTCGCTCCTGCATTTACTGGCACCTCATCTAGCAAGCAAGCCACTATCAGCTCTTAGGGATAGGTCTTGTCAGCGGTGTTGCTAGAAGGACAGATCCTCCTAGACACCAAATTTAGCCACCTTCAAGCATCCAGAGTAAAGTGGACACTAGTAATTCCTATCTGATGGTTGGCCCAAGGAATCGAGGCCATGTGCTCCTCTAGCACGAGTGTGTTCACTAGCCATTGGCCATCTTTAGTAGTTATCTTCAATCCATACTCAGTCTCAGAGGGATTTGGAAAACCCAAAGCCTCATTGATATCCACAACTAAGATCCCAATGCTCTCACCCCAAACATATATAACAGGGTTCAGAATGCTCCAGTTAACAGTGTGGAGGTGAGCATAGAACTCTCTGACCCAGTTTTCATTGACCTCTTTGGGTACTATACTAGTGGTAACCACTTGATGTCCCTAAGCCAGTTGTAGAACCTCGGTGCTTACTCTTCTATCTCTAATCTTTCGGGATTCTTTCCTGGGTCAAAACCCCAGGAAGCTCCTCTCCTAGGTGAAACCCCAGAGCCTCTGCTCAAAGTACCGCCACTAACTTTAGTTGTTTGTAAATCTTATAAAATTTTCGACTTTATTTGCATCCATATTTTGATCTTTGTGGAAGAAAAGTAATAGGGTTACTCAATATGTTCAAAAATTTATAGCAAGGATAAAAAAATGAAGTTAGGATGGCAAAGGAATTAACTTAGGAAAAATTTCCCAGTTTTGCACAGTTCATGTCACACCTCGAGGGTACCCCCTAGACGTAACACGGGCCCAGGACCACAAGTGCCCCAAGTTAACCCTTGGCTAAAGCATGACTTAAACAAACATAGATAAACTTAACGTAAGCATTAAACTGAAGAGATAAATAGACTGAGTCATCAACAACTCATAACATTAACATAACAGAATCTGAAACCCAAATACAAAATCTCTATTATGTCTGAAAGCCTCTAAACTAAATAATGAGTTGCTGGGATAAGCCCCAGCTAACTCCAAATACTATGCAAAAACCATAAAGATAAACAGCTGATACTAGTCCTCGAAGTATAAGGACTAACCACTCGAAGCTGGGACACCTGCTAATCTCTAGCCATGAATCTGAGGGCCCAAACCTGAATCTGCATCATCAAAGGATGTAGCACGAGAATATGCATCAGTACTATAGGATGTACTGAGTATGTGAGATATGCAAAATCTGAAGTAATCATGCTAGATATGCTATAAAACTGATTTTATGCTATAACAATAAAACTGTAATGTAAATGACTCAATGCAATATCATAAGCCAAAAATATAATCATAAGTAGTGAGTCTAAAATCTGAGAAAGATTTAAATACATTTTAAAAGCATGAAACTGTTTCTGTGGGAAGTTCTCTAACTGACATAGACCATCTGAGCTACATGGAATCTGATGTATCTTCCCCATCGAGAGGATCTAATATACCTTGTCATGGTATAAAGGCATAACTAGTGTGATCATGGTGTCTGATACCCACTGAGGGGACTTAAAGAACCTACGGTGGCACATAGTTCTGGGATATACAAAGGGGTACGCTAAACCCAATCCAACTCGGTGCTCAATACTACTCCCAAAACATAATTATAGCTCAATTTATACTTGTGATATATCTAATGCCAAATCTGGTTGAAAAGCATAAGGGTATATCTAATACCATGTAATTTACATAGCTTAGGTAGACATATCTAGATGTCCAACCTCTTTATAAAATATAGGGACATATCTAATGTCATGCAATTCATGCTTCAAAATTCTTAAAACTTAGCATAGCCATAATTCAAAACATACTTTTCTTTCTAAATTCATAACTTGGAGAATTAGGCATGCACTTTCATAAATACATAAGGCCATGTTATCTAAACATGCCAATTTTCCCTTGAAATCATGCAATTCAATGGAATAATGCTAGAAATTATCTTTAATGCATGGGCTTTTGAAACCAATTAAGGAACCTCAAATAAATCATTGATAAATAATGAGAAACCATGAATTAAATCTTTAAAAATAAGCTCATAAGTTTTGCCCAATTTGGGTAAGAACCCTAATTTCATAAATTCATAAATCCAAAAAAAAAATCATGGGTTTTGGGCATAAGGGTGAAGGGAATCCCTTGTTGAATACTCACATGCCTTATTGAAGCTTGCTTAATCTAAGATGAAAAGAAATGGAGGCTTGAACTTGGAGCTTGAGACTTGGAGCTTGAAGGAGTTCCTTCTTTTTTTTGGAATAGAATTGCTTAGAATGAGAAGAGTTTAGGCTATTATGGAATAAAACCCTACTAAAAATAGTCAAAATGACCTCACTTAGAAGTTAAAAGGGTGGGTAACTATAAAAATACCCATGGGATTTAATTAGAGAAAAGCTGTTAAAAAACTCGGCTTCAGGTTCTACGAGTCTCTTCCACGAACAGTAGAAGTAACCATGGTTCGTGGATTGGAGTAGTGGTTACTAAGCCAAAATTCCAAGCTACGGATAAATTTTCACGAGTTAACAGGATGACCCATCCACGAACCATAAAACTGAGTCATGGTTCTCAGACCTGAGGATGATCTACAGGAATAGTTTTACGGGTCACTTCCATGACTTATGGTTCTATCCACGGCTCGTGGACTTGACTCGTGATTCCTGAAAGTTCAGAATTTTTAAAAGTTTCTAAGTTTAAGAGCTTGGTCAAATTTTGGGGTATTACATCACCAATTATAAGAGTCTCCAGTATGTGTTCACTCAAAAGGAATTGAATCTTCGTCAAAAGAGGTGGCTGGAGCTTCTTAAGGATTATGATATGAGTGTGATTTACCATTCGGGTAAGTTCAATGTCATGGTGAATGCACTTAGTAGGTTGTCTATGGGTAGTGTGTCTTCGGTTGAGGATGAAAAGAAGGAATTGGCCAAGGATGTTCATCGACTTGCTCGATTAGGAGTTCGCCTTATGGATTCAACAGATAGTGGTGTTATTGTTCAGAATGGTTCCAATCATCTTTGGTAGCTGAAGTGAAAGAAAAGCAAGACATGGATCCTATTTTGCACCAATTGAAGGGTGCAGTCTACCAGCAAAAGGTAAAGGTTTTCTCCCAAGGGGGAGATGGTGTGCTTCAATATCAGGGTCAATTGTGCATTCCTGACATAGATGGGTTGAGATAGCATATTTTGACAGAGGCTCATAGCTCCAGGTATTCTATTCACCCCGGTGCCACCAAGATGTACCGTGACCTACGAGAAGTCTATTAGTGGAATGGTATAAAGAGGGACATAGCAGGTTTTGTGGCTAAGTATCCCAACTGTCAGGAAGTAAAGGTAGAGCATCAGCGACCGGGTGGTATGACTCAGGATATTGATCTTCCTACTTGGAGGTATGAAGTGATCAATATGGACTTTATTACAAGTTTTCCTCATACTCATAGACAACATGATTCTATTTGGGTGATTATCAACAGGATGACTAAATCAACCCACTTCTTGGCTGTCAAGACTACAGATTTAGCCAAGGATTATGCCGGACTCTACATTCGTGAGATAGTCAGATTGCATGGTGTTCCTTAGTCTATCATTTTAGATAGGGTTACTCAGTTTACATCCCAGTTTTGGAGATTGTTTCAGAAGGGCCTTGGTACTCAGGTTAAGCTTTGCACAACTTTTCACCCACAGATAGATGGCCAGACAGAGCATACTATTCATACTTTAGAGGATATGTTGAGAGCTTGTGTGATTGATTTCAAGGGTAATTGGAATAATCACTTACCTCTTATCGAGTTTGCCTATAACAATAGATTTCATTCTAGTATCCAGATGGCTCCTTATGAGGCACTTTATGGGCGGAGGTGTAGATCTCCTATTGGTTGGTTTGAGGTAGGTGAGGCAGCTTTGATTGGTCTAGATTTAGTTTATGAGACTATGGAGAAGGTTCAGATCATTAGGGAAAGGTTGAAGACCGCTCAGAGTAGACAAAAATCATATGCATATGTGAGGAGAAGAGAGTTGGAGTTTGAGGTTAATGATTGGGTGTTTCTGAAGGTGTCACCAATGAAGGGTGTGATGAGGTTTGGTAAGAAGGGGAATATTAGTCCCTGTTATGTAGGTCCCTATCACATTCTGAGGAGAGTTGGTAGTGTTGCTTCTGAGTTGGAATTGCCAACGGATTTAGAAATGGTTCATCCGATTTTCCATATTTCCTTGTTGAAAAAGTGTGTTGGTGATACGACCTTGATTGTTCCTTTAGAGTATGTGGGTGTGAATGATAACCTCACATATGAGGAAGTTCCCATGGAGATCCTTGATCGTCAGATTTGAAGGTGGAGAAATAAAGAAGTCGCTTTGGTAAAGGTCCTTTGGAGAAATTAGTTAGTTGAGGGAGCTACTTGGGAAGTAGAAGCAACCATGATAGCCAAGTACCCTCATCTCTTTTCTTCCGATCTAGTTCCAATGTGAGGTAATAGTTTCCTCCTTAATATGTCCCTCTAATTTTTCTCCATCATTTTCTCTCATGATCATAGCATACGTTCATGTTTTTCGAAGTTAGTTCAATCATGTTTTTTGATAAAAAGTCAGTTTTCATGCTTGTTCTTTGGCTTTCATGTTTTGTTGGTTGGTTGGGTTGTTTTCTCTCCAGTTTTCCTTGCTTAGTCTTCATTTGAGGACAAATGATCCCAAGGGGGAGATATTATCATACCACAGAATTTAATCCAGCTTTTAAACTTAGAATCCCTGAAAAAAATTGACCTTCCCAGGAATCACAAGCCCAAACTATAAGCCGTGGATTGACCCACGAGCCGTGGAATGGACTCATGGAAACCCTTCTAAAGCTCCTACCTCTGGTCTGAGAACCATGAGTGGAGTCTACGGGTCATAATTAGTTTCATGGGTCATGAAACCCACCTGTGGAACCAGACCTGAGGGCAGTCAAATCTCCAGAAACCACGAGAGGTTTTTACGACTCGTAGATGGTTCCACAAGTCATACTGTTGAGTCATAGAAAGTGTTCTGTAGCCTAGATTTTTGCTCAGGAACCACGAGCATATTTCACGAACTATGGTTTGGTCTACAGTCCATAGAAGGGGCTAGTGGAACCTGAAGCCGAGATTTTTAACAACTTTTTTCTAATGAAATTTGAGGGGTATTTTTGTAATTACCCACCCTTTTAACTCTTAAGTGAGGTTGTTTTGGACACTTTTAGTAGGGTTTCTACCCCAATTAGCCTAAGTCCTTCATTATTCCTCATTCATCTACCAAAAGAGGAAAGAACTCCTTCAAGCTCTAATTTCAAGCTCCATAGCAATGGATTCAATTCCAAGTCTCCACTATTCTCATTCTTATTTGGGCTAGCTTCAAATCAGGTATGTGGGTATTCAGTAAGGAGATTCTTTCACCCTTATGCCCAAAACCCCAAATTCTTCAAAATTGAATTTATGAATTTCAAGTTAGGGTTCTTGCCCAATTGTCATGGACTTTTCTATTAAGTGTTTTCTTATAATTCTTTAACAAACTCTAAGTTTAATTTCACGATTTAAATGAGTTTTGTAAATGATTATTTATCTCATGATTTGAAGGCTAACCCTAGCTAAATTTTGCATGCATGGCTTGATTTAAGGAAAATTGCATGCATTGATATTATGATCTCAAGTACTTTATAAAATTGCATGCCAAATTCTTCAAGTTATGAATTTAGAAAGAAAAGTGAATTTTTGCTATGCTAAGCTTTAAGACTTATGATTTGAATTTGCGTGACATTAGATATGTCCTTATGCTTTTCAAATAGAATTTTGGTATTAGATATATCACAAGTATATTATAAGCTATATGTATATATTGGGAGTAGTATTTAGCATCGAGTAATGAGGGATCTAGATAACCCAAATTCAAAACTATGTTGCCACCGTAGGTCGCCCTCTGTGGCTTATGATAGGATCTATTATGATAAAGTTCTAACCTTGGCCGGTTAGGATAACCTTTTTTTGGTGTGGGTGTATGAAATTATACTCCATGTAGATCATCATGGTTTATATCAATTAATAGAAACTCTCATATGAATGTTTTTAAACCTTATGATATGTTATTTCTTACCTTATGCTTAAAGTATGACATTACTCCTGATTTCACTTATTATGCATAAGCTCAGTTTTAGCTATGTTTTAAGCATGTTTTTACCATATTTATGCATGTCTTAGATACTCGGTGCATCCTATAGTACTGACGCATATTCTCGTGCTGCATCCTTTCATGATGTAGATATAGGTTCCCACTCTCAGGCTCGTGGCTAGAGTTTGCAGGACACTCAGTTCGACTTGGTGAGTCCTCATTCATTCCAGGACTAGTATGATGCTTAGCTTGTAGGTTCTTTTACTTCAGCACATAGAGTTAGCTGGGATCTTATCCCAACAACTCATTATGATGGTTTCATAGGATTTTCAGACATAGACAGTTATTCCAGATTTCGTATTTCAGATTGTGATATTCCTAGATCCTTTATGCTTATGTTTGAGTTAGTATGCTTACTCCTCCTATTATGATTCCGCTATTGTTATTCACGTTATATTATGTCATGCTAAAGCCAAGGATTAACTTGGAGCACTTGTAGTCCTGGGTCCCGTGTTACATCTAGGAGGTAGCCTCGGGGCGTGACAAGAGACTCATTTGTTAGCTACTAAAATAATTCTCAGGTATTTATAAGATACCACTGATTATGGTATTCTATACAAGAAATAAGAAAAGTCAAAGCTAATTGGCTTTACGGATAGTGATTTTTCTGGAGATAAGGTAGATAAGAAAAGCACTTCAGTTAATGTGTTTATGCTTGGATCAGGAGCTGTTTCATGGTGCTCGAAGAAGCAACCAATTGTTACGTTATCCACCACAGAAGCAGAGTTTGTATCTACAATGATATGTGCAACTCAAGCAATTTTATTTAAGAAGGTATTGGCTGAGCTTCATTCTCAACAACAAAAATTAATTCTAATTTACTGTGATAATGGTTCAGCAATCAAGCTTTCAAAGAATTCAGTATTTCATGGGAGGAGCAAACACATAGATGTCAAATTTCACTTCCTGAGAGATCTCAAGAAGGAGAAAGTTATTGATGTTGTCTACTGTAAAAGTGAGGACCAAGCTGTTGATATCTTTACTAAGCCTCTCAAGCTAGCAACATTCAGAAAGATAAGGAAGCTACTTGAAGTTTGCACTTTAGGGGATAGCTACTGTGAATGATGTTATTAAGATGAAGTCATAGACTTATCAGTTTAAGGGAAGGTTTGTCAGATATTTTAAATTAGGTTAGTTTTTTATTTCCTACTTTTATGGGTATATGACTCATGAGTTGCTATTTCCAAGCTATTGGAAACATGTTTGATTAATGGGTTTGTTTTAATTTCCTTTATGGCTTAGTGGTTGAGATAATATAGGATATGTATTGCCTTATAAAAGGCTGATTTATTGTTTTAGTTATCTAATAGAAGTATTTTACATCCCAAATAGCTTTCTATTTATCTTGTTTTCTTCTTAGTTTTTTAATATCGAAGAAGATGAAAGAGGTGGGGAAGGGGGCGTTATTATATAATACATAGAGTAGTGGGACCACCTTCTTTTTTTAAAAAAAAATACACGCCTTTATAGTTTTTGTTTTAGCCATGTCATCCACCAAGGTGGTATTTAATTCACTTGAAAATTATATAGTGTAACCATCCTCCAAGTCCTTTTGTGAACTTTTACTTATTTTTCCTGTTTTATCCCTCCTCGTAGTGTTTATATGTGATTTATAACTTTCAGGAATGGATAGTATGAACCTCGGGGTGTTTGGGAGTGATTAAGTCACTGATTAGATTCTTGAGTTTTAAGAAAGTTAAGCTTGATCACGGTCAATTTTTGATTAAAACAATCTTGAATTGGTGTTATAATATTTTTAATAGGTCCAGAATGTGCTTTTTAGTCAATTTACATAATTGATTTGTTTCATTGGAATTTTGAATAAATTTTGAGGATCTATTTGAAATTTTAATTATTTTAGATAATTAATTTAATTAGTGGATAATGAGTCTAATACACAATTCATAAACCTGACAGACTTAACCCTTCTAAGCATAACAAAATAATAACAGATCAAAAGGAAAAAAGAGAAGTAGAAGCTGCATAAGGGAAAAGAACGCCGCCTCTGGAACAAGGAAAATTGAACTATGGTACAATAGTTACCATAGTGGAATCTTTTCAATTTTTAAGCAAAAAATTTCAGGTATTGTTAAGACTTTGATGATCTTTTTTAACTCTTTGGTCAACTAGTAATGATTATAAAATCATATAGAAATTAATTATTGTATCATTATTTATAAATAGTGACTTGGAAGAAATGATATGACAATATTGATGAAGTTGTCATGTGGAAATTATGATATTAAAATGGTTTGAGAAGTTGAATTTACACCATCGATTTTAGCAGCAACTGTTTCAGTGGTTTCTTTATAATTTTGAGTTGGATTCTAATATGATTTTCATGTTTTTACTATCATCTTGGGATTTAAGTATTAATGTATTAGCCATAATAGTCACTAATTAGGTTCGGATGGTGATATTGAAATGTGTTAAGTGATAGATTATTAATATTTAGCTCTAAGTTTGAAATTTACTAAATTTGAGATTTGATTCGATTTTGAGCCGCGAATAAATATAGCAATATGGATGGCATTAGATTCGTATTCTTATGGGGATTATGTGTTTAAACAAATTTTGACTGTTCAAAAATTTTACGGAAGGACTAGTTTATAAATTGACGCTTAGGCTTTGGTTTGAGGCAAGTAGAGATTTTTATTTCTTTTTGAAGTATTAGTTTTATTGTATTAAGTGAAATTAAGGTCAAGGTGTAATAAGGAGGTCCTATATAAATGAGATAACGAGAATTTATGCGGACACCGGTGCTATGCTATGGGAAATTCTTAAAAAAATATTATCGGTTGATAAAATCTTATAAGTTGTGATATACTAGAACCATTGAGACTTGTGAATTATGTGGACCTGATTGTGATTAATAAAATTATTTTATATATTTAACCATACATATTCATTCATACCACTCTTATTGTTGCATGATAAATATTAGTTGATATTTTCCATTGAGTGTTTTATAAAATACATATTCTTATTAAGCAGATGGAAAATGGTTCCAGCAAGTGACATCATGTAAAGCCGATGGAAAATGATTCTGGCGAGTGATACTATGATTATTTATGAAATTCAGGTTCTTATTATATCGATGAAAAATAGTTCTGGTGGATCTTATTATGTCGATGGAAAATGGTTTAGGCGAGTTTTATTGTGCCGATAGGAAATGGTTCCGGTGGGCATATACTGATTTACTTTTGGCCAGTGCATTGCATTGTATTACATTTCATCTGTATTGCACTTTCTATTAAATTATTCTAGATATGTGCCTTATTTGTTATGTTATGGTGACTTACATTTTGATAAAATTTTACTTGTGAATAAGGAAACTTTTAAGATACATCTCGTTATCGCTTTTAGAAGGAGTTAGTAATCAAAGCTTGTTGAGTACATGTGTTTCCTGTACTCACTCTATACTTGCTGCACCTTTTTGCATGCAGGAACTGATCCAGGTACTAGGAATACTTGAGTTATTATTTGTGTCCGAGGATACTGCGGTTAGGATTCAGGGTGATCTACTTTTTCTTCGGCAGTACTGAATTCTAAAGATTCTTTTTTTTTTGTCTTACTTTCTTCCAGATAGTTGTCTTAGTTTTTACATGTTTGTTTCATATTCGTAGATACTCTTGTACTAGTGTCACCAATTCCTGGGGTAGTTGAATATGAACTCATTTATTCTGCAGTTATAAGAACTGGTTATTTATTATTACATTATTTCTTTATTATTTATATTGTTAAATGGTTAGTAAAGAAAAGGGGTTCGCCTACGGGGATGGTGGGTGCCCTCACAGCCTAACAGAATTTTGGGTCGTGACAACATGGTATCAGAGCATGGTTCATAGGTCCCAATAAGTACAAGAGCAGAGTCTAGTAGAGTCTTGTAGATCAGTACATAGACATCCTTACTTATCTTCGAGAGGCTATAGGACTTTAGGACACTTCAATTCTTTCTTTCTTTCCTTATTGTGTGTAGTTGATCTTACTGAATACTAAGCGTTTCAATTTTATTTTATCACAGATGGTGAGAAGATGGTATATAAATACTAGTGGTCAGTCACTTGCACCTACTACTCAGGCAGTGGTACACGGATGAGGTTGAGGGCGAGGTAGAGGCAGGGCACGAGCTGCTGCACTAGTCAGGGCTACGGCATCGACAACTGCTCAAGTATATGTTAGGGTAGATTCTCCTGAGGAGGATGCTCATATTCCAGAGGATGATCAAGTTCATGATGAGAAGGTGGTACCAGATCAGGCGCCACCTGGGTTTGTTTCTACACCGGTACTTCAAGATACTTTACTTTTCATGTTAGGGTTGTTAAAGGGGATGGCTCGGAATAGCAGTGTGACTGGTACTCCAGAGTGTTCACAGACTAGAGTTGGGGCTCAGACCCTAGATTAGCAGCCTATTCTAGTTTTCCATGGATGAGTGGGTCAGCCAACGACTACAGTAGCTAGGTTTGATAGTATGCCTTTACCAAGTGCTGCAGTGACTTTGTCAGTTATGTCGGATGAGGAGCAGAGGAGGTTTGAGAGGTTCAGAAAGATGGACCCACCTTAGTTTTAGGGTGGCCAGACTGAGGATACATATGAGTTCTTGGTGAATTGTCATGAGAGGCTCTAGAATGTGGGATTAGTGCAGTCTCATGGTGTCGATTATAAAACTTTACAGATGCGTGGACACGCCAAGCAGTGGTGGCATTCCTATGTTGACTCTAGACCCGCAGGATCTCCTCCTATGACTTGGGAGTAGTTTGCTCGGGCTTTTCTTAATTGATTTATTCCTCATAGCTTGAAGGAGGAGCGTAGGCACCAGTTTGAGCATTTAATTCAATATGGGATTTCAGTGACTAAATATGAGGCTCGATTCCATGCCTTATCTTGCTATGACTTGGTGATTCTACCAAATAAGACTGGGAGGATTTGTAGGTTTGTGATGGGTCTTACTTTCAGGATCCGAGAGGCAATGTTCTATACAGCTCATTCAGGAGCTACTTTTAAGAGGGTTGTTGAGGTGGCCAAAACGTTTGAGCTTATTCATCATGAAGAGTTTGGAGATTAAAGGGATAAGAGGTCCCATATTTCTAGTCATTTCAGTGGTGCCTCATCTGGAGGTAAGGCCTCTTTCAGGAGAGATTTTCATCCTCAGCATGGTAGACCAGTTCAGGCAGCCCTTTAGGCGTCCGAGGGAGGCCATTCTGGATGAGGTTCCTACTGCTCGGGACAAGGTTCCTAGGGGTATTCTCAGGGATCTTCTAGTCATGCAGGTTATTCAGATCACCCTCTATCTACCAACAGACAATTACACCCAAGACTTGTTATGAGTGTGGTGAGCCTGGGCATATTAAAAGGAATTGCCTCCGACTCGGAAAAAGAGCACATCAACAGGGTTCTCAGGGTCCTCCTAGAGTAGTATCACATCCAAGTAGGGGCTGAGATGGATATCAGATAGGCCGAGGTACTGGTCGAAGGGGTGCTCGGGTTGATGGAGGTGGAGCTCATTGTTATGCTTTTCCAGGCTGTCCAGAGGCGAAGGTATCTAATGTAGTTATCATGGGTATTGTTTCGGTATATCATCGACCTGCTACAATTTTGTTTGACCCTGGTTCTACTTTCTCATATGTGTCTGCATATTTCTCTTTGGGCCTAGATAGACTATGTGATTCTCTTTCTGTTCCTATCCGTGTTTCTACACTATGGGTAATTCTTTAATGGTGGATCGGGTGTACTGATCCTGTATTATGACTTAGAGGGCTATGACACATGGGTAGACTTAATTATATTAGATATGATAGATTTTGACATCATATTGGGTATGGACTGGCTTTCTCTCTATTATGCAGTTCTAGACTGTTATGCTAAGACTGTGACTATAGATATGCCAGGTATTCCTAAATTAAATTGGCAAGGAACTCTCAATCCTTATTTGAGGAAGGTAATTTCATTTCTGAAGGCTCAGCGCTTGTCTGAAAAGGAAAGTCTCACTTTTTTAGCTTATGTTCATGATACTTATGTTGATACTCCTCCATTAGAGTTAGTTTCAGTGGTGAAAGAATTTCCAAAGCTATTCTTAACTGATCTTCTAGGTATGCCACCTGATCTTGATATTAATTTTGGTGTTGACTTGGAGCTGGGTACTCTGCCCATTTCTATCTCTCCATATCTGATGGCTCCGACAGAATTGAAAGAATCGAAGGAGCAGTTGTAAGATTTGTTGAGTAAGGGTTTTATTAGGCCTAGTGTTTCCCCTTGGGGTGCTCCTATCCTATTTGTGAATAAGAAGGATGGCACTATAAGGATGTGTATTGACTATTGGCAATTGAATAAGGTGACGATTAAGAACAAGTATCCTATTTCATGTATTGATGACTTGTATTGATTTGAAATTGGGTTATCACCAACTGAGGGTTAGGGCAGAGGATATCCAAAGACAGCTTTCAGGACCCGTTATGGTCAATATGAGTTTCTGGTTATGTCTTTTGGGCAGACCAACGCCCCCCAGCAACATTCATGAAGTTGATGAATGGGGTGTTCAGTCCCTATTTGGATTCCTTTGTTTTAGTCTTCATCGATGATATTTTGATCTACTCTCGTAGTAGAGAGGAGCATAAGCAGCATTTGAGAATTGTGCTTCAGACTTTGAAGAAGGAGAGACTTTATGTAAAAGATTCCAAGTGTGAGTTCTAGCTCAGTTGTGTGACATTTTTGGGGCATGTGGTGACCAAGGATTGTATTATGGTTGATCCAAAGAAGATTTAGGTTGTTAGAGATTGGGCTAGACCTACTTTACCTACCGAGATTTAGAGTTTTGTGGGCTTGGCTGGTTATTATAGATGGTTTGTAGAGAGTTTCTCTTCTATTGCATATCCATTGAAAAAACTAACTCAGAAGAATGTGAATTTTTAGTGGTATAAGGAGTGTGAGGTGAGCTTTCAAAAGCTCAAGACATTATTGACTTCAGCCCCAATCTTGACCTTGCCAGTGGAAAGTGAAGGCTTCACGGGTTTGTCTTGGGTGTATTTTAATGCAGAAAGGTAAGGTAATATCGTATACTCCGAGGCAGTTGAAGATTTATGAGCAAAACTACCCTACTCATGACTTAGAGTTAGCATCAGTAGTTTTTGCTTTAAAAATTTGAAGGCATCACTTATATGGGGTGCATTATGAGGTGTTCAAGGATTATCGCAGTCTTCAGCATATTTTTTGGTTAGAGAGATTTATTTTGAAGCAGAGAAGATGGTTGGAGCTGCTTAAGGACTATGACATCGCTATCTTATATCACCCGGGCAAGGCGAATATGGTAGCAGATGCTTTGAGTCGTAACTCAGTTAGTATGGGCAGCTTAGCTATATTGCAAGTGGAGGAGCATCCTTTTACCATGGATATGCAGTCCTTGTCTAATAGCTTTGTGAGACTTGATATTTCAGAGCCTGGCAGAGTTCTTACTCCTGTTGAGGCACAATCTCTCTTATTGGATAAGACCAAGGCTAGACAGTTTGAAGATGAGAAATTGAAGATCACTCGAGGAAAAGTATTAATGGGTGAGGCTAACTGTAATGACTGGGTTTGTCATTATGGGTAGACTTTTCGTGCCAAGCGTCAAGTCAGAAAACTTTCAGATTTGGGAGTTGAAAATTCTGGGCTAGGCTAGTCTCGATCGGTTTTGAAGAGAGGTATGGTCTATGGAAATCCGAGTAAGGATTGGGTAATGTGTCCTATTTTGAGCTAGTTTTCCATTTAGCTAAGACATAAAGTAGTCCGGGGGACTTTTCGGAATCGAATTGGGGTAAGGAGAACTCCCAGTATCGAGGTTGACGTGAAGGGGTTATTCTGGAACGTCAGGAAAATGAGTGTATTATAAAATTGACCAATTTGGGGAACTTTATGACCTTTTTTCCTGTGTCAACCGCCATAGCAGTTGACACACCGCTATAGCGACCTCCGCTATAGCAAAGAAAATACCACTACAGCGGAAGTCAACATCGATCAGCCTCCACCATAGCGGTCGATTCTACTACGGTGATACTACTATAGCGGAGTGGACCGCTATAGCAGAGCTTGCTGGGATTTAATGCAGAAACTTCCCCAAAAATAGTCAATTTTCTTCAACACGTTTTGGGAGAAGGGTAAGGCGATTTTGGGTGATTTTCATCAGTTTTCCACCAATTTTTATCCTAAAGGTAAGAATTCTACTCCCCAAACTCTATACTATCTTTGCTATGCTATAGAATTGCTAGGAGTAGACTTGGAAAAAGGATTGGAATGACCTAGGATGGTAGAATCTGAGGAAATAGGAGATTCTAAGGTGTAAAAGTTCTTGGGTGTTGATGATTTCATTAGATTATGATCATGTGACCTTATTTCCCTAAATGTATCCATAAAAATTGTAGGAATAGGTGAATTAATGGTGGGAAAGCCTGGGAAAAGGGCGAGATGATCATGGTTGGCCTGGGGTTTAGGATTTTTGCATAATCCGGGTAAATTATAGGCCATAAAGATTAATCTTGGTTATTGTGTGTTGTTTTAGAACAAGAACCGGCAAGAACTTTGGGAAACGGGAAAGCTCCAGTTGAGAATAGCTTGGAATATTTCGAGGTAGGCGATGGTTGTTGATTTTTAATATGTATTATGTGTTCACGTACTATTCCATAGTAGTGTATGAGTTGCATGTTTAGGGAATGTTTTGTGAATGTCTAGTTGTCTGGTAATTCAGTCTTGTGAAATGAACTTCTTTGTTTGCTTGTTGGTTTTTGCAAGTATGTTTGTTCATTGGGTGTGATTGATTTGGACTTGTTATGATATTTGGTTGGCTCAGATACCATGCCTGGTATGGGTATACAGGGTTGGCTTGGGTACCATGCCTGGTACGGGTTTACTAATGATTGGCTTAGGTACCATGCCTGGTCCGAGAATTTCTAATAGTTGGCTCGGGTACCACGCCTGGTACGGGTTGTTTAATGGCATTACTATTTTCTTTCGATGGTTCCATGAGTGGGCCAGATTTTATTCTTGAACCGTGATATATGTATAAGGTCCATCAGAGGCTGGTGATTTTATTTAATTGTGAGTTCAGTCTTAGTGTAGATCGGGATAGCATGTCTAAAACTTTGATGTGGTTAGGGGGATCCTTGTTGGGTCCGAGTTATGTGGAAAATGGTATATATTGTTGTCTGTGTGTGGTCACTAGTTGTTATTGGTTCATGTGTTAATATGCTAAGTGAGGGATTTAATATCTGGGTACTTGTTGACTTGTTACATGTTTCTTGTACCTTACTATGTTATGGTTTACTGTTCATATTATGTTTATTGGAGCTGGCCAATGATCCTACCAGTATACGGTGTTTGTGTACTGACTCTATACTTGCTTTCCTTTTTGTGAGTACAAAAAGTTTTTCGGCGGCTGACACGTGACCTCACTTGTAGTCCCAGCACTTTCAGACATCAAGGGTGAGTTGCTTAAATCGAGCTACCTTGGTCGCTTCCATTTCGTTTGTAGCCCACTTGTCTCAGGCTTAGACTGTTGTTTATTTTGGGGTTGCATCCCCGCATTCTAGACTTTTGGTAGTATTTTGGTATGATGACTTTCACGTTCTAGGGAGAATGTTTCCGCAGGTTAATTATCATAGTAGTGAGATTGTTATTGAATTGCTAGTTTATTTTTTTGCACACTGGTTTTGAGCTGCTAGAACGGTTAAGTTCGGGGTCGTTGATGGTTTGCTCACTCCTAGACAGTGAGGCAATTTCCAGCCTTTCCAAAATCTCCAGCCTTTCCTCTAACCTTGATGCGCTCCTGCAAAAACTTCTCCAAAGAGGCAATTTCCATGATGTTATCCTTAACAGGCTTTGAGCAATCAATCACGAAGGTTGCTCCCTTCTTCTTCCTGCCCTTGGTGGCTCCGCTGCTTTCTTTACTCATTTTCTCCTACAATTATAGAAAAAAAACCTACCTGAGAAGTTGCGGCAATGTGGGAAGAATAATAGGCCATAAAGACTTATCTTGGTTATTGTGTGTTGTTTTAGAATAAGAACTAGCAAGAACTTTGGAAAACAGGAAAGCTCCGGTTGAGTAGAGCTTGGAATATTTCGAGGTAGGTGATGGTTATTGATTTCTAATATGCATTATGTGTTCATGTACTATTCCATAGTAGTGTATGAGTTGCATATTTAGGGAATGTTTTGTGAATGTCTAGTTGTCCGGTAATCAGTCTTGTGAAATGAACTTCTTTGTTTGGTTGTTGGTTTTACAAGTATGTTTGTTCATTGGGTGTGATTGATTTGGACTTGTTATGATATTCGATTGGCTCGGGTACCATGCCTGGTATGGGTATACTAATGGTTGGCTTGGGTACCAAACCTGGTAGGGGTTTACTAATGGTTGGCTCAGGTACCATGCCTGGTACGGGAATTTCTAATGGTTGGCTCGGGTACCACGCCTAGTACGGGTTGTTTAATTGCATTACTTTTTTATTTTGATGGTTCCATAAGTAGGCCGGGTTGTATTCTTAAACTGTGATATTTGTATAAGGTCCATGAGAGGGCGGGTGATTTTATTTAATTGTGAGTTCGGTCTTAGTGTAGACCGGGATAGCATGTCTAAAACTTAGATGCGGTTAGGGGGATCCTTGGTGGGTATGGGGTATATGGATAAGGGTATATATTGTTGTTTTGGTGTGGTCACTAGTTGTTATTGGTTCATGTGTTAATATGCTAAGAGAGGGATTTAATATTTGGGTACTTGTTGACTTGTTATATGTTTCTTGTACCTTACTATGTTATGGTTTACTGTTCATATTATGTTTATTGGATCTGGCCGATGATCCTACAAGTACACGGTGTTTGTGTACTGACTTTGCACTTGTTTTCTTTTTTGTGAGTACAGGAAGTCTTTCGACGGTTGACATGCGACCTCACCTATAGTCCCAGCGTTTTTAGACATCAAGGGTGAGCTGGTTCGATTGAGCTACCTTGGTCTCTTCCATTGAGTTTGTAGCCCACTTGTCTCGGGCTTAGACTCTTATTTATTTTGGTGTTGCATCCCTGCATTCTAGACTTTTGGTAGTATTTTGGTACGATGACTTTCAGGTTCTAGGGAGAATGTTTCTGCAGGTTAATTATCATAGTATTGAGATTGTTATTGAATTGCTAGTTTATTTTCTTGCACACTGGTTTTGAGCTGCTAGAACGATTAAGTTCGGGATCGTTGATGGTTCGCTCACCCAGGAGTTAGGTGAGTGCCAGTCACGATGGTCTGGGTCGTGACACTAAGAAATAAATTTTAGATTCGGAGGGTGTTCTACGAATTAAGGGTCGTATTTGTGTTCCTAGAGTTAGTGATTTGACCAAGTTGATTATGGAAGAGGCTCATAGCTCTAAATATTCTATTTATCCGGGAGCAGCGAAAATGTATCATGATCTGAAGCAGCATTACTGGTAGTGTCGAATGATATTGTAGATTATGTCTCTCGATGTTTGAATTGCCAGCAGGTTAAGTAAGAGCACCAGAGGTCAGGTGGTAACACTCAGAGGATGGCTATACCTGAGTGAAGTGGCAGCGAATTTCTATGGATTTCGTGGTAGGACTGCCATAGACTTTGAGAAAATTTGATATTGTTTGGGTTATCATGGATAGATTGACTAAGTCTGCTCACTTTGTGCTAGTTCAGACTTTATATAATGCAGAGAGGTTGGCTAGGATTTATATCCAAGAGATAGTGCGTTTGCATGGTGTTCTGATTTTTATCATTTCTAACCGAGGTACTTAGTTCACATCTCACTATTGGAAGTGTATGCAGAAAAAATTAGGTAATATGGTGAATCTTAGTACGGCTTTTCATCCACAGACCAATGGTCAGTACAAGTAGACTATTCAAGTGTTGGAAGATATGCTACGGGTGTGTGTGATTGATTTTGGTGGTCATTGAGACCAATTCTTGCCATTAGTAGAGTTTGCTTATAATATTAGTTACCATTCTAGCATTCAGATGGCCCCAATTCGAGGCTTTGTATGGTAGGAGATGTCATTATGCGGTCGGTTGGTTTGATGCGTTCGAGGTCATGCCTTGGGGTACAGATTTATTGAGAGATTCCTTAGATAAGGTCAAGTTGATTCAGGAGAGACTCATAGCTCAAAGTAGACAAAAGTGTTATGTAGATCGGAAGGTTCGCAATTTAGATTTCATGGTTGGAGAGAAGGTTTAATTGAAAGTATCACCTATGAAGGGAGTTATGAGGTTTAGGGAGAAGGGAAAGCTCAGCCCTAGATTCATTGGTCCATTTGAGATACTTTGACATATTGGGAAAGTGGTGTATGAGCTGATATGCCACCAGACTTGTCAGGTGTCCATATGGTATTCCATGTTCGATATTGAAAAGATATCGTGGTGATGGTTCTCATGTAATTCAATGGGACTCGGTGCAGTTGGACCAAGGGTTGGCATTTGAGGAAATGCCTATAGCTATTCTGGATAGGCAGTTTAGAAAGCTGAGATCCAAGGAGATTGCATCTGTGAAGGTGCAGTAGAGACATCGTCCCATGGAGGAAGCCACTTAGGAGGTTGAATTCGATATGCAAAACATATATCCTCATCTCTTTAATAGTCCAGGTACCTTCTTTCTCTTCACGTTCGAGGACGAACGTTTGTTTTAGTGGTGGATGATGTAACGATCCTCCAAGTCATTTTGTGAAATTTTACTTATTTTTTCTTTTTTTACCCTCCTCGTAGTCTTGAAATGTGATTTATAACTTTTGGGAATGGATAGTACGTGTAACACCCCGTACACGTATCCAGCTATCGAATCCTGAATCCATCAAGGTTGTTGCATTTCCTGCAAACTGTGTGGTCACCACGGGCAGTGCCACGGGGATCGCAGCTCAGACGGCCAATGGGGTGCCCCGTGAAGACCGCACAGTTGGACTGTGCCAACTACCTCAGTCCGACAGGCAGCCGTAATGGGTGTCGCAGGTGCGACGGTCCGTAGGACCTCACCGTCGGAATGGTCCATCCATTCCTCCCCAGCAACCAGTCTCCCAAAGGGCTAGGCCACGGGCGTCGCCAGTGCGACGGGCCATGGGAGCTCACCGTCAAAAGGGACCAGCAGACTTCCACCAAAGCCACCCCAGCCCGACGTCTTGGCCGACGGGCCGTCGTGGGAACGACGCTCGTCGGATAGCTCGTAAGGCGGCCCAGTTTCCTGAAACTTTTCATTTAAATCCCAGGGGCATTTTGGGCATTTCCCATCCTATTATATATTAAGTGAAGTCTTTTTGACTACTTTTAGAAGGGTTTTCACCTATATTACCCTAAGTCTATCCTAAGTTCCTCATTCCTCACTCAAGGAGGAAAAGTGCGCTCAAGTTCAAGTCTCCAAGCTCCAAGTCAAGTCTCCTAGTTCTTTTCCAATCAAGTGGGTAATCTTCCACCAAGGTATGTGGGTTTTTAACAATGGGTTCCTTTCACCATTGTGCCCAAATTCCCCAACGCTTATCTTGAATTATAAAGTTATGAAATTAGGGTTTTGATCTATAATTGGGGAAAGTTTACGAAATGAGTTTCTATATTTAAATTCATGGTTTCCTCTTGATTACTCATGATTTGATTATGATTCTCTGATTGGTTTTAAAAGCCCAAGCATGAATGTTGATTTCTAGCATGAAACTATAAATTTACATGTTTTCAAGAGAAAGTTGGCATGATTAGATATCATGGCCTCTATGTGTTTACAAAATTGCATGACTAATTCTTTAAGTATGAATTTAGCAAGAAAAGTATATTTTGAATTATGGTCTTGCAAAGTTTTAAGAATCATAACTTTTGAATTGCATGACATCAGATATGTCCTTATGCTTTTCCAATAGTTTTGGACATCAGATATGTCCCTATGTTTAAAGAAATTTTGGACATCAGATATGTCCCTATGTTTAAAGAAAGTTTGGACATCAGATATGTCCCTATGTTTAAATAAAAGTTTGGCATCTAGATATGCCCACCTAAGTTAAGTGAATTGCACGGTATCAGATATACCTTTGTGCTTTTCAAACAGATTTGGCATCAGATATGCCCAAGTATTATATGAGCTATATGTATATTTTGGGAGTAGTATTAGCACCGAGTTGGACAGGGTGAGAGTACCCAAAAAGGTCCCAGAACTATGTGCCACTGTAGGTCTTAAGTCCCCTCTGTTGGGCATCAGTTTATTGATCACACCAACTAATGTCTTTATACCCTGGCAAGGTATATTGGGTCCTTTCGATGGGGCGGATACATCGAATTCCATGTAGCTCACATGGTCTCTGTCGGTTAGAGAACCTTCCACAAGAAAACATTTTATGCTTTTAAACTTGCATTTGACTCTTATTCAGATTTCAGACTTATTACTTATGATTATGTTTCAGCTTAAAGAAATTATTAGAGTCATTGCATTGAGTTTATCTTTAAAAGCATGATTTCAGTTATTTAAGTATACTTAGCATGTTTTCATCATGTTCATGCATTGCTCACATACTTAGTACATTCCATAGTATTAATGCATATTGTGATGCATCCTTTGATGATGCAGATTCAGGCATACCTTCTCAGGCTCGTGGCTAGAGTCCCAGGCCACTCCCTCAGCCAGCTTTGGTGATTCCTCATAGTTCGAGGAGTAGATCTTATATCAGTTTTTATGCTTCATTTGTGTATTAGATTGTGGAGTTTGTTGGGGTATTATCCCATCAACTCTCTATGAGTGTACTAGAGGCTTTTAGACATAGATGATATGTGATGATCTTTGAGTTGTATTTCCTATTTGACTCTCTATTTGTGCTATGTCTTCTGATTTTCGTATTTACTTTGATGCTTCCGCTATGCCTTATCTTTATTATGCTTGAGATTGCTATGACCAAGGGTTAGCTTGGGATCCTTGTGGTTCCAAGTCCCGTATTACATCTAGGGGGTAGCCTTGGGGTGTGACAAACCTTGTATCAGAGCCTCAGGTTCAAGAGTCCTGGGATTTCTGAAAGCCGCATTGAGTATAGTCTTTTTCATGTATGTGAAGCGCTCCACACATATGAGAAGGAAGCTATGAGATGTCTTAGAAAAACTCCACTTCTTTCATGATCACATCGTGCGGTAGAGCTTAAGTCTAATGTTCCTCTAATCCTTATCTTATGTGTTTCAGATTATGTCTCTTCGACGTGCTATGCCTCCCCGAGCCGCTCGGAATGCCACTCCTCAAGTTCCGGTTCCCGATGTCACGAATGATGAGTTTAGGAATGCTATTCACCTACTAGCTCAGACTTTGGAAAATCAACAGGATCCTTCCCCCGCTCATCCTCAAGGTGGGGTAGCAGCCCGAGTTCGTGACTTTATCCCTATGAACCCGCCGGAGTTTTAGGGTTCGAAAGTGGGAGAGGACCCGCTCAATTTTATTGATGAGGTGAAAAAATCTTTGAGGTTATGCAAGTAGCGGGTGTTGATTGTGTTGATCTTGCATCCTATCAACTCAAGGATGTGGCTCATATTTGGTTCACGCAATGGAAGGAGGCTAGGGTGAGGGATGCGATCCCCACGACTTGGGAGTGTTTCGAGAGAGCCTTTCTTGATAGGTTCTTTCCCTGTGAGTTAAGGCAAGTGAAAGTGGAGGAATTTGTGAACTTGAGACAAGGTTCAATATTGGTGCAAGAGTATAGTTTGAAGTTCACTCAGTTGTCTAGATATGCTCCCTCCATGGTAGCAGACCCGTATGATCAAATGAGTAAATTCATCTATGGTGTTTCTGATATAGTGAAGAAAGAGTGTAGGTCTGCTTTGTTGTTGAGTGATATGAACATCTCTCGTCTCATGACTCATGCCCATCAGATTGAGGGTGACAAGCTTAGGGAGATGGCAAGGGAGAATAAGAGGGTTAGATCCGAGGGATTAGGTTTTGGTCATCACAGGTTCAGAGGTGGACATCGCTCTTCTTTCCAGAAAAAGTCATCAGGCCCTATTTACTCTTCTACTAGTGCTCCTACCCAGGCTCAGAAGCCTCGTCATGATCAGAGTGGTAGAGGGTTTGGCTCCTATTCCCAGTCCCAGGGTAGTGTTACTAAAGGATCTTCTTACCCAACTTGTGTTAAGTGTGGGAAGACTCACCCCGGTGAATGTATGATTTGTAAAGAGGGTTGCTTTGGGTATGGTTAGACCGGGCACAGCGTTAGGGATTGCTCTTCGTCTAAGAAGGGGTAGGGAGGTGGTAGGACTCAGTCTACCCCACATCTTCATGTGGTAGACAAGCCCCGCAGGGCGCAACTTCTAGTTCTGGTGGTCAGCACCAGAACCATCTTTATGCTATCTCCTCCTGCCAGGATCAGGAGAGCTCTCCAAATGTGGTTACCGGTATGTTGAAAGTCTTCTCTTTTGATATGTATGCCCTGTTAGATCCCGGTAATTCCTTATCTTTTGTTACCTCTTATTTGGCTTGTAAGCTCAAGATTCATCCTGAATTGCTTTTACAACCCTTTCATGTTTCTACTCCTATTGGTGAGTCAATCCTAGCCGAAAGAGTCTATCAAAATTTCCCTATCTCAGTCCTTCATAGAGTCACCTTAATGGATTTAGTAGAGTTGGAGATGACTGATTTTGATATCATTCTTGGTATGGATTATTTGTATGCATGTTATGCCTCAGTTGATTGCCACACCCGTGTAGTTAGTTTCAAGTTTCCTAATGAACCCGTCCTAGAATGGAAAGGTAGT